>LR738715.1:870096049-870158619 GCA_902687465.1 Secale cereale | reverse complement strand
GTGGTACCAACCGGGACCAATGCCCCCTTTAGTCCCGGTTGGTGCCACCAACCGGGACCAAAGGTCTCTTTTCAGCAGCCCAAAGGGCGGGAAGCTGAGGCCTTTGGTACTAGTTGCTGGCACCAACCGGGATTAAAGGGGGGCATTGGTCCCGGTTGGTGCCACGAACCGGGACCAAAGGTGTGTATTGGTCCCAGTTCGAGCCACCAACCGGGACCAGTAGCCTGTGCACAGCGGCGTGGTGTTGGGAGTTTAGTCCCACCTCGCTAGCTGAGAGCGACGAGCACCTATTTATAAGCCCCGCTATCTCTTCCATCTTGAACTCCTCTGAACTACAGGCCTATGGGCCTAAACTGACACTGGTATGCCTATGGGCTTGCTGGGCTTTCTACGGGCCTGAATCCTGGCCCACGGTTGGGTTTCTAGTCGTATTCAGGCCGTGGTGGCCCAGTAGGTGGCATTTTTTATTTTTTCCATTTTTTCTTTCTTGCTTTATTTTTTTAGTTTTGTTTCTACTTTCAACTTTTTATTTTTTCCATTTTTTTCTTTGTTGCTTTATTTTTTAGTTTTGTTTGTACTTTCAACAAAATACTTACGGTTGCTATTTTTATTTATTTTATTAAAGTTTATTTATTTTACTTTATTAAAGTTTATTTTGTTTCTACTTATTTATTTTATTTTTATTCTACTTATTTATTTTATTTTCTTTTTTGCTTTTTATTTATTTTTATTAAAGCTTTCTAGTTCATTCTTTTTTCTATTAGAGTTTCATTAAAGTTTTCTAGTTAATTCTTTTAGTTTATTATTTTGGCTATTAGAGTTTCATAAATGTTTTCTAGTTCATTCTTTTTTATATTAGTTCATTCATTGAGCTAAATGACCCTGAAATTGAAAAGCATTTCAAATGAACTCTGAAAAGGTTGAAAGTTGGCATGGCATCATCATTTAACCCACATAGCATGTGCTAAAAAGTTGAGAGGGTTACGACAAAAACTGGATGTACTTCGTGTGCAAAACGGACTATCTGTTTCGAGGTATCTCGGTTTTAGACGAAAACTCATCTGTTACAAAGGGATTTCAAATTTTTAACTTATTTGAACTAGAGACTACTTCTGTGTTCAAAATGCACCATTACAAAGTGATATTCTAGCTTAAAGGCATCATCACAATAGTTGTGGAGAGAAAGTCTTCACTTTTTCTTCGCTTGTGTCCTTTGCTTATTGCGCTGTAACCATGGATAATCTTCATCGTTTATCAGGGTGCTTGGGTCAGCCTTGACTTTGAAGGGGGGAATTTCATGAAACTTTTCATAATCTTCGGAAATGTCTGTCTTGCCCTCCACACCCACGATGTCTCTTTTTCCTGAAAGAACTATGTGGCGCTTTGGTTCATCGTTTAATGTGTTCGCTTCCATCTGTTCTTTTTCTGGTTCTTGTAGACATGCCCTTCACATAGAAAACATGCGCCACATCATTGGCTAGGACGAACGGTTCGTTTGTGTACCCAAGATTGTTCAGATCCACTGTTGTTATTCCGTAATCTGGGTCTACCTGTACCCCGCCTCCTGACAGATTGACCCATTTGAACTTAAACAAAGGGACCTAAAAATGATGTCCGTAGTCAAGTTCCCATATGTCCACTATGTAACCATAATATGTGTCCTTTCCCTTCTTGGTTGCTACATCAAAGTGGACACCGCTGTTTTGGTTGGTGCTCTTTTTATCCTGGGCGATCGTGTAAAATGTATTCCCATTTATCTCGTATCCTTTGTAAGTCAATACAGTCGAAGATGGTCCCCTGGACAACGAGTACAGGTCATCACAAACAGTGTTGTCACCTCTGAGATGTGTTTCCAACCAACTGCCGAAATTCTTGATGTGTTCACATATAATCCAATAGTCACACCGCTCCGGGTGTTTGGAGCACAGACTGTTCTTGTGTTCATCGAGATACGGGGTCACCAGGGTAGAGTTCTGCAGAACTGTGTAGTGTGCTTCAGACCAAGAATGCCCGTCCCTGCATATTATTGACTCCCCTCCAAGCGTGCCTTTCCCAGTTAGTCTCCCCTCATACCACGACTTAGGGAGACCAATCTTCTTAAGGCCAGGAATGAAGTCAACACAAAACCCAATGACATCCTCTGTTTGATGGCCCATGGAGATGCTTCCTTCTGGCCTAGCACGGTTACAGACATATTTCTTTAGGACTCCCATGAACCTCTCAAAGGGGAACATATTGTGTTGAAATACGGGGCCCAGAATGACAATCTCGTCGACTAGATGAACTAGGACGTGCGTCATGATATTGAAGAAGGATGGTGGGAACACCAGCTCGAAGCTGACAAGACATTGCGCCACATCACTCCTTAGCCTTGGTATGATTTCTGGATCGATCACCTTCTGAGAGATTGCATTGAGGAATGCACATAGCTTCACAATGGCTAATCGGACGTTTTTCGGTAGAAGCCCCCTTAGTGCAACCGGAAGTAGTTGCGTCATAATCATGTGGCAGTCATGAGACTTTATGTTCTCGAACTTTTTCTCTGCCATATATATTATCCCTTTTATATTCGACGAGAAGCCAGACGGAACCTTCATACTAAGCAGGCATGCAAAGAAGATTTCCTTCTCTTCTTTGGTAAGCACGTAGCTGGCAGGACCTTCATAGTACTTTGGAGGCATTCCGTCTTTTTCATGCAAACGTTGCAGGTCATCTCGTGCCTCCGGTGTATCTTTTGTCTTCCCATACACGCCCAAGAAGCCTAGTAGGTTCACGCAAAGGTTCTTTGTCACGTGCATCATGTCGATTGAAGAGCGGACCTCTAGGTCTTTCCAGTAGGGTAGGTCCCAAAATATAGATTTCTTCTTCCACATGGTTGCGCGTCCCTCAGCGTCATTCGGAACAGTTAGTCTGCCGGGACCCTTTCCACAGATTACCTGTAAATCATTGACCATAGCAAGTACATGATCACCGGTACGCATGGCGGGATTCTTCCGGTGATCTGCCTCGCCTTTGAAATGCTTGGCTTTCTTTCGACATTGATGGTTGGTCGGAAGAAATCGACGATGCCCCAGGTACACATTCTTCCTGCATCTGTCCAGGTATATACTATGGGTGTCATCTAAATAGTGCGTGAATTCGTGGTATCCCTTGTTTGTTTGTCCTGAAAGGTTACTGAGAGCAGGCCAATCATTGATGGTTACAAACAGCAACGTGATACGTCTCCAATGTATCTATAATTTTTGATTGTTCCATGCTATTATTTATGAAGTCTTGGATGTTTAATGGGCTTTATCATTCACTTTTATATCATTTTTGGGACTAACCTACTAACCCAAAGGCCCAGTCCAAATTGCTGTTTTTTTGCCTATTTCAGGGTTTTGCAGAAAAAGAATATCAAACGGAGTCCAAACGGAACGAAACCTTCGCGAGAGATATTTTCGGAGAAAATCACGCACGCGGAGCTTGAGAACCATGTCAGGGGACAGAGGGCTAGCCCACGAGGGTGGGGGGCGCGCCCCCCTTCCCAAGGCTCGCCCCCTGCCTCGTGCCCCCTCGAGCGTCCCCCGGTGCCCTCCTTCTTCCTATATAAGTCTACGTACCCCAGAAACTCGGTGAACAGAGAGAAAACCCTAATTCCACCGCCGTACCTTCTGTTCCCCTGGAGATCCCATCTTGGAGCCTGTTCCAGAGCTCCACCGGAGGGGGATCCATCATGCAGGCCTTCATCATCATCATCATCGCCCGCACCATGAGTTGTGAGTAGTTTACCACAGACCTTCGGGTCCATAGCTAGTATCTAGATGGCTTCTTCTCTCTCTCTGGATCTCAATACAAAGTTCTCCTCGGTCTTCGAGGAGATCTATTCGATGTAATCTCTTTTTGCGGTGTGTTTGTCGAGATCCGATGAATTGTGAGTTTATGATCAAGGTTATCTATGAAAGATATTTGGTTCTTCTCTGAACTTTTTATGTGTGCTAATAATATCCTTGCAAGTCTCTTTGAATTATTGGTTTGGTTTGGCCTACTAGATCTATAGTAATTGCAATGGGAGAAGTGCTTGGCTTTGGGTTCAATCTTGCGGTGTCCTTTCCCAGTGACAGTAGGGGCAGCAAGGCACGTATTGTATTGTTGCCATCGAGGATAAAAAGATGGGGTTTATATCGTATTGCTTTAGTTTATCCCTCTACATCATGTCATCTTGTTTAAGGCGTTACTCTATTCTTATATGAACTCAATACACTAGATGCATGCTGGATACCGGTCGATGTGTGGAGTAATAGTAGTAGATGCAGGCAGGAGTCGGTCTACTTGTCTCGGACCTGATGCCTATATACAATGATCATGCCTAGATAGTCTCATAATTATTCTCTTTTCTATCAATTGCTCGACAGTAATTTGTTTACCCGCCATAGAATATCGCTATCATGAGAGAAGCCACTAGAGAAAACTATGGCCCCCAGGTCTATTGTCAACATATCAATCTACATCTACTTTACTTTTACAGCTTTTATTTTTAGTTCTTATAAACTAAAAATACCAAAAATATAAACTATGATCTCTATCAGATCTAACTTTTGTAAGTGACCGTAAAGGGATTAACAACCCCTTACCGCGTTGGCTGCGAAGTTCTTATTTGTTTATGCAAGTGCGAGGGACTCGCGCGTGGTCTCCTACTGGATTGATACCTTAGTTCTCAAAAACTGAGGGAAATACTTATGCTACTGTGCTGCATCTCCCTTTCCTCTTCGAGGGAATACAACGCAAGCTCAAGAGGTAGAAAGACGAATTTCTGGCGCCGTTAGCGGGGAGGCTTACGCAAAAGTCATATACCAAGTACCTAATGATACGTCCAAAACGTATCTATAATTTCTGCTTGCTCCATGCCACTTTTGGGTGAAATTGCTATGATATTCATACACTTCCATACACTTTTGATCATATTTGGACTAACCTACTAATCCAGTGCACCCTGGTGCCAGTTTCTGTTTTCGGCTGATTTTGTATTTCAGGTATTCACATTACGAGAACTGCCAGGAAAAATCAAGAAAAAATATATAAAAAATCAGCGTTCCAGGAGCTACCGTGCGGCCGAAGTACAGCCGGGGGGACCCACAGGGGCTCCAGGCGCCCTGTGGGTGCGCCCCCCCTGGGCCGCGCCGGGGGGCGCCTGGGCCCCCCGAGGCACCTCCGATGCCCCCCTTTGGCATATATTTAAAGCGTGTCGAGAAAACCCTGATTCCGGAACCCTTTTTCCCAGACGCGATTCTGATCTCCGCCGCCATCGCCATCAAGCTTCGGGGGACTAGAATTCCTGCGCCGGCACCCTGCCGGGACGGGGAAGTGCCCCCGGATTCATCTCCATCGACGTTGCTTCCTCCCTCCATGGTGCGGGAGTAGTTCCTCCTCGGGGCTGAGGTTCTTACCAGTAGCTATGTGGTCAATTCTCTCTCCCATGATGTGATCTTCGTTGTGATCATAGGCTATGTTAATCTAGGGTGATCCCACGATATTTCCCCTTCCTCTATGTATTGGATTGATGTACTCACTTGTCTTTATCTAGTATAATCCCCGAGACCAAGGTGACAGCGGTCTATTGGACATGGATTAGAACAATATTTTCATGAGTGATTTCCTCTCTTGTGTGTTGATTGAAGATTGAGAGTCTCTTGGTGCTTGTCTTTGACTATCCTTTAGATATGTTGTGGTGATTGTGGGACTTTCTTTGGATGGCCGCGGTGACATTGGAAATCCTTAGATTGAGAACTACGAACTTTGAGGTGTGCTTTTGTAGCCCTACATAATTCTCGTCCTCTCTTGACCACGAAGGAATGATCTCCGAGTGTGTCCCCTTTGCATGTTTTATGGGAAATATCATGTGATTCGATTATGTTAATGTTGTTGGGAGTTGCCACTAGTGAAAGTATGAACCCTAGGCCTCGTTTCCACCATTGCAATACCGTTTGTGCTCACGTTTACTACTTGTTTGCTTGCTGCACTTTTTATTACATATTTATATTACCTTGTTTTGCCATCCATATCACTTGCCATTTAACATCTCTTCGCCGAACTAGTGCACCTATACATCTAACAAGTGTATTAGGTGTGTTGGGGACACAAGAGACTTCTTGTATCTTAGTTGCAGGGTTGCTTGAGAGAGACCATCTTCAACCTCTACTTCCCTGAGTTCGATAAACCTTAGGTCATCCACTTGAGGGAAATTGCTACTGTCCTACAAACCTCTGCTCTTGGAGGCCCAACATAGTCTACAAGAGTAGAAGAGTGTGTAGTTATCAAGCTATTTCTGGCGCCATTGCCGGGGAGGTGAGCGCTTGAAGGTGTATCTTTAGATCTTGCAATTAAATCTTTTTGTTTCTTGTTTTTTTTTATTTCACTAGTTATGCTTATGGAAAACCTTGTTATTGGATCGTTGCTTGCGGGAGGACACCCCACACCTGTGGTGGTTGCTCCTCCTCCTACTGAAATTGTGCCCTATAAAATACCGGTTGGTATTATCAATTATGTTTTGGCTAATCGTTATGCAGGAGACAGACGTCCCGGTGAACACTTGCTATATCTGTCACAACAATGTTCATTATTTAAGCTTGCAGGTGTATCGAGGGAGTTTATCATGAGGAAATTATTTGCCTTGTCACTGAAAGGAAAAGCATTGGAATGGTATAGGCTACTAAATGACTCTCACCTGCTGGAGTGGGAAGAGATCCAGTCTCTCTTTCACTCCAAGTTTTATCCTCTTCATGAAGTCCATGAGAATAGGAATTATGTTTATAATTTTTATCCTCATGACGGAGAGAGCATAGCTCAAGCTTGGGGGAGACTGAAAACGTTAACGCTAAAATGTCCTAACCATGGGCTCCCCAAAGATATTATTATTACTAACTTCTATGCGAGGCTCTCTCGACAGGATAAAGATTTGCTCGATGCTTCCTCTATGGGTTCTTTCACAAACAAAAATATTGGTGCTAAATGGGAACTCCTTGAAAGAATTCAACGCAACACTGAAGATTGGGAGATCGACAAAGGTAAAGAGTCAGGTATAATTTATGAGTATGATTGCATTAAGTCCTTTGTTGAAACTACAAGTTTTAATAAGTTTAGTGCTAAGTTTGGGCTTGATTCTCAACTCCTTGTTGATTTCCTCAAATCTTTTGCTTCACATCTTAATATGCCTAAGGAGGATTGGATCAAGTATCATAAACCTTTTAAAGAGACTTGCAAAGAAAATGAAATTGTTCATGATGATTGCAACATGCATGATCCAATTCCTTAAAATGAAGTTTTATATAAGCATGTTAATTTTTGTGGAGTGGATAGACCTTGTGAAAGGCCTATGATTGAAGAAGAGAAGTATTGTAAGCAACATAAGCATGAAAGAACAATCACTTGGGTCAGAGATTTAAATGAAATTGCTAGAGAATTGTGTGACCTTTATCCTTTTACTTGTGAACTTTGCCGTACAGAGGGTCACTTTAATTTTCAATGCATGAACTTTCAAAACATAACTGTTAACCGGTTGTGTGATGACATGATCACCTCTGATCTTTATGATGAGCTTATGTTATTTTTGATGTGTGAAGAGTTATCAGAAAAGACTTCTTGGCTGGATGATAATGCCATAGGAGTAAAAAACACTTTGCAAAATTGCCATCTCTATTGTGTTGTTAATTGCCATGAAAATGATTAAATAAGTAAGATTAGAAAGGAGGGAACTTTACCAAAGTATAAAAATGTCTCTTATATTTCTGCTAATAAAAAGGAGAGTTCCTCCCAAGTTTCCCCTATTGTTTCTAATGATAAACCAGGATATGTGGAGAAGCTTCATCTCCAACCACCCCATCCTAAGGTGAAGAAGAAGAAAAAGAGGAGGAGGAGGAGGAGGAGCAAGAAGAAAGAAGAATGGGTATCAACCTGGCCTGAGCATATTCCTCCTATCAACTTTTATCCTAACGGTTGTAAGTTTAAAGAAGAAGGTGAAGTATATTGCCTTAATTATCATCTTGATGATACGTCCGTAGGTACTATTGAAGATGATTTTGATTATGATATGCATGTTACTTATTGTGATTGGGAAAATGATAATAATGCTGCTTATGATCTTGGAAATCTTTTTGGTACCAACTCTGAAGGTGAAGATATGGGAAGCTCTAAGCTTGGGGATGATAGGATTGCAAATCCTATCCCCACTAGTGATGTAATAATTGATAATTCTCTTGATAGTAAGAATAAGGACAACATGTTTACAAATATAGTTGCTAGCAATGATAATGCTCTTCTCTACCATGATGATGTTATAACTCCAATCTATAGTGTTCAAGTTGTTTATGATAGTCCTACTCCCACTATTACCAATGAGAAAAATTATGCTTATGTGGGGAGTGAGAGTACCTTTTTGCATGTGGATCATGGTAACAATGCTTTATGTGATCCTTATATTGTTGAGTTCATCCATGATGCCACTGAAATTTATAATGAGAGAGGGAGGCTTGGTTCTAAATATATTAATAATAAGAAGTTCCCTCTCTTTATGTTGAAGGTTTTGAAGCTGCACTTGTTTTGTCTTCCTATGCTTATTGGATTTGTGCTTCAATGAATTATTCTATTGCAATATTCCTATGCATAGGAAGCATGTTAGGCTTAAATGTGTTTAGTATTTGCTTCTTGATGCTCTCTTTTGTTCTTCAATTCTTATTCCTACAAGAGAATCATTAAAGTCTTATGCCTAGCTTAAAGGCATAAAAGAAAGCGCTTTTGGGAGGCAGCCCACATGAATAAATTTTTATATTTTGCTTTTGTTGTATCTTGATGTTTTTTACTACAGTAGCATCATCATTGTATCTTTGCTTTTCATATTTGTGCCAAGTATAGCCTCTGATTGCTAGAAAGTTCAAAAGTTGTGAGGTGCTGTCCAGGAAACAGATTCTGTCCATCGATAGAAAAATTCGTATAAAATCACCAGATCATCTTTTTGGTCTGAATTTTTTCGAAAGCGTTCTCTATATAATTTTTTCCCGTGCGTCTGTTCTGAGTTTTTTGATTTGAGTTGCAGAAGTATCCCGAACAGATCAATTACTACCTGCTGTTCTGTTTTTCACAGATTCTGTCCTGTTTTGCCTTTCCTTCACTTTGCAAATCAAGAGCTTGCTTTTTATTTGCAAAAACCTTTTGGCGATCTTGAGAAACAGTAGAACTTCAAGAATATCTTTATTTCTAGCAAGGTATAATTATTTTATTAAGGGTACTAACTTCGCTAATCAGATTATGATGAGTTATGTATGAAGGGAGTTTTCAAGTGTGCAAGGGAAGATGATAAAAAGATTCAGGAGTGTCAAGCGCTCAAGCTTGGGGATGCCCCCGTGCACCCCCAAGAAATATTCAAGGAGACTCAAGCGTCTAAGCTTGGGGATGCCCCGTGCATCCCCTTCTCCATCAACATTATCAGTTCGTCTTTCGTTCCACTATATTTTTATCACTTCATGTGTTATGTGCTATGCTTGGAGCGTCTTGCTTTTAGTTTTCCTTTTTAGTTTTCTTTAGCTCTTCATAACGAGTCGGAACTCAGCTTCTTTATGTGGGAGAGAAACACGCTCCACTTCTACCTAGAACATAACATAAAATTTTCATGTCTATCTTTGCTGTGTGTGTTCTTTGTCTTTCAATAGCTACTATCATGTTCAGCTCTTAGTTTTCATGCTTATCTTTTTAAAGAGCTTTTGTTTAGTTGGTTGCTTGAACTCTCTTTAGTTATCATGATTATCTTATTAAGAGAGTTTGCTTCCGTTGCATTGGTTGGTATGTCTATGATAAAGATGCTATGTCCATAATGGTGCTTAGTAGTTCATGTTTTCTTATGGTTAGTCTCAAATAGTTGGGGGGTTCCCAATGTGTTATTGGAGTACCAACATGATTTGTTTTCCTATGATGTGGTATGGTTTAGTAATATCTTCCTTCAAGAATTTATTTTGATTGACTTGGCGTATGCTCACGCATATTTAAGACTGTAAAGAAAGTCTGTCAAGCCTTGATGATCTTTTGTTTCTGAGTAGCGATATAACTTCCATGCCTGATTCAATGTTGCTTTGTCGCTCTGCATGATTATGACCGTCATTGCTCTTTTAATTGGTCGCTCCCAGTCTTTTGCTAACCTCCACCTGTACTAAGCAGACTGACTGCTTGTGCATCCAAATTCTTTTAAACCAGTTATGCCATATGAGTCCACCATACCTTCCTATACATGGTATTTACCTGCCATTCCGAACGAAGACTTTCATGTACCATCTCGAAATTATTCAGAAAAAACATTTCTCTTTTGTGCCTCTGTTTTAGCTCATGAGGAAGTAGTAGTTAATTCATGATCTTTTTAAGTTGGGCAGGCTTCACCCCGGGATTACATGTATAATGTGCAAACCCATAATATGAAAAGGAACTGGCATTGAGTGCGCCCGACTCAAAATTAATATAACAAACAAACCCTCCTTCACGCTTTGTTCATTAGAAATCAGAAAACATTGGCAGTGATAAACAAAGGAGATTAAGAGGATGTGATCGTCCTCATTTCGGGAGCCGTTCCTCGAAACTTGTCCATCTCAAGAAGTAATTGAGTTGTCTGCTAGCATTCGTTGACGAAACATGCATATCCAAAAAAAATAATTATTACCTCTGTTTTTAAAACCAAGAGCTCTGGTACATGTTTAGTTTTTGTTTCCGACTACGGGTTTTCAACTTTGCCAACAAAAGCCACGGATCGAGAGTCTCCACCTTCTTTTAAAGCACCAACTATTAAGAGCATGATTGTCATTCTGAGTGTAATGTGCATTGTCCCAAAGTAGCATTGTCTTTTGCATGATTGTGATATCGTTTATTCTGAAATCATTGTATCTAGTCATCACTTAAACCTTGAAGGTGCCCCTGCATTTATGTTTTGCTTCACTAAGGGGGCAAGCTAGATATCACTTTATGATATTTGCACATCATGCTCATTACAAATCTTTTTGATGTTTCAGTTTCATATTGAAAAACTTTCAGTCATTTGTGATTTTCTCATGAGGCAACTTAATTACTATAGAATCATTGTCTCAGTAAGCTTTTGTCATATGACTACGAAAAAGTCCTATGTGGTTAATAGCATGTCACCACAGAAATTATTCTTGTTATCATTTACCTACTCGAGGACGAGCAGGAATTAAGCTTGGGGATGTTGATACGTCCAAAACGTATCTATAATTTCTGCTTGCTCCATGCCACTTTTGGGTGATATTGCTATGATATTCATACACTTCCATACACTTTTGATCATATTTGGACTAACCTACTAATCCAGTGCACCCCGGTGCCAGTTTCTGTTTTCGGCTGATTTTGTATTTCAGGTTTTCACATTACGAGAACTGCCAGGAAAAATCCAGAAAAAATATATAAACAATCAGCGTTCCAGGAGCTACCGTGCGGCCGAAGTACAGCCGGGGGGACACACAGGGGCTCCAGGCGCCCTGTGGGCGCGCCCCCCCTGGGCCGCGCCGGGGGGGCGCCTGGGCCCCCCGAGGCACCTCCGATGACCCCCTTTGGCATATATTTAAAGCGTGTCGAGAAAACCCTGATTCCGGAACCCTTTTTCCCAGACGCGATTCCGATCTCCGCCGCCATCGCCATCAAGCTTCGGAGGACCAGAATTCCTGCGCCGGCACCCTGCCGGGACGGGGAAGTGCCCCCGGATTCATCTCCATCGACGTTGCTTCCTCCCTCCATGGTGCGGGAGTAGTTCCTCCTCGGGGCTGAGGTTCTTACCAGTAGCCATGTGGTCAATTCTCTCTCCCATGATGTGATCTTCGTTGTGATCATAGGCTATGTTAATCTAGGGTGGTCCCATCATATTTCCCCTTCCTCTATGTATTGGATTGATGTACTCACTTGTCTTTGTCTAGTATAATCCCCGAGACCAAGGTGACAGCGGTCTATTGGACATGGATTAGAACAATATTTTCATGAGTGATTTCCTCTCTTGTGTGTTGATTGAAGATTGAGAGTCTCTTGGTGCTTGTCTTTGACTATCCTTTAGATATGTTGTGGTGATTGTGGGACTCTCTTTGGATGGCCGCAGTGACATTGGGAAATCCTTAGATTGAGAACTACGAACTTTGAGGTGTGCTTTTGTAGCCCTACATAATTCTCGTCCTCTCTTGACCACGAAGGAATGATCTCCGAGTGTGTCCCCTTTGCATGTTTTATGGGAAATATCATGTGATTCGATTATGTTAATGTTGTTGGGAGTTGCCACTAGTGAAAGTATGAACCCTAGGCCTCGTTTCCACCATTGCAATACCGTTTGTGCTCACGTTTACTACTTGTTTGCTTGCTGAACTTTTTATTACATATTTATATTACCTTGTTTTGCCATCCATATCACTTGCCATTTAACATCTCTTCGCCGAACTAGTGCACCTATACATCTAACAAGTGTATTAGGTGTGTTGGGGACACAAGAGACTTCTTGTATCTTAGTTGCAGGGTTGCTTGAGAGAGACCATCTTCAACCTCTACTTCCCTGAGTTCGATAAACCTTAGGTCATCCACTTGAGGGAAATTGCTACTGTCCTACAAACCTCAGCGCTTGGAGGCCCAACATAGTCTACAAGAGTAGAAGCGTGTGTAGACATCACCTATCACAAACCCTTATCGTTCGCATTACATTTATTTGCCTCTCGTTTTCCTCTCCCCCACTTCACCCTTGCCGTTTTATCTGCCCTTCTTCCACCGTGTGTTTATCGTTCGCTTGCTTCTTGCCTGCTCGTGTGTTGCTTGCTTGCTTGTCATCATGTCTAGCACACCTATCATTATCACCATTCCCGTGAGTGAGGTCCTCAACTTTAAACAAAGGGAGGAAGAAAACTTAAAAGATGCCTGGTATAGAATTCGCAATGCTCAAAATAGATCTAATAGGAAGCTTTCCACTTCCGTGCTTCTTCGCAATTTTTATATTGGCATAACTCCGTGAATAGATTTATTTTAGATACCATTACCGGGGGGTATTTCTTGGGTAGCCACACCATGGTCAATGGAACCGTTTTGACTTTGGAGCATGCTATGCAAAGGTTAGAAATCATTGAAAACAAAGTTGCTACGGTAGAATTGGTAGAAAACTTGGATAGAAAAATTCATAATGAAATCACCCAATATAGATCCAAGGTAGGAGTTGTTCTGAAAAATCTTGAGGAAAAAGAGCCCATAGTTAAAGAAAAGCTAGATCAGGATTCTACTAGAATCAATAAACTTGAGGATGTTATCACTAATGTGGTTTCTGATCTTTCCGCTATAAAAGCTACTCCAAATACTTCTACTAAACTATCTAAGTTCATGTATGTCCCTAAAGACAAGGGTGAAACATCTAGAATTGTGGATCTCAAATCCATAAGTGTTCACCCTAATTTTCTTACTTTTGCAAGAGACCCTTTTGACACTTTAGAATTTCTTGATTTTTTGCCCAAGAGTTTGATTATTCATAGGGACAAATAAGTGCCCAAGAACCATAAGTGCTTAATCAAAGAATTGCCTTCCAAAGATGGCAATACCTAGATTTATCTTGTATCGTGCCTAGCTAGGGACGTAAAACGATAGCGCTTGTTGGGAGGCAACCCAACTTTATGTTTTTGTTTTTGTTGCTGTTAGGGAATAAATTTTGCATCAAGCCTCTGATTATATGTGTTTTCATGTTTTGTTTAGTGTTTGTGCCAAGTAGAACCTTTGGGAAGACTTGTGTGAAGTTTATGTGATCTTGCTGTGAAAAACAGAATTGTTAGCGCTCGCTAAAGTGGACTTCCGATTTTACTGGAGTGTGATTTTTAGTTGAATATTTTTGCAGATGATTGGTTGACAAATTCCGCAAATTTACCAATTTAGTTTGAATTGTTTGGAGTTCCAGAAGTAGGCGAAACCTGCAGATTACTACAGACTGTTCTGTTTTTGACAGATTCTGTTTTCGTGTGTTGTTTGCTTATTTCAATGCATCTATGAGTAGTATTGGAGGATATGAACCATAGAGAAGTTGGAATACAGTAGTTTTAACACCAATATAAACAAATAATGAATTCATTGCTGCACCTTTGAGTAGTAGTTTTCTTTCTTATACTAATGGAGCTCACGAGAATTTTTGTCTAAGTTTTGTGTTGTGAAGTTTTCAAGTTTTGAGTATTGCTTTGATGGACTATGGAACAAGGAGTAGCAAAGGCCTAAGCTTGGGGATTCCCATGGCACCCCAAGTAAATTCAATATAATCAAAAGCCTAATCTTGGGGATGCCCCGGGAAGGCATCCCCTCTTTCGTCTTCATCCATCGGTAACTATACTTGGAGCTATATTTTTATTCGCAACATGTTATGTGTTTTGCTTGGAGCGTCTTGTGTAATTTGAGTATTTTCTTGCTTGGAGCGTCTTGTGTAATTTTTATTCGCAACATGTTATGTGTTTGCCACAATCATCCTTGCTGGACACACCTATTTGAGAGAGTTAAGTATGGCCTAGAAATTGTTAGAACACTCTATGTGCTTCACTTTTATCTTTTGAGTTGAATAGTTTTTGCTCTAGTGCTTCACTTATATCTTTTAGAGCACGGTGGTGGTAATATTTTGTAGAAATTGTTGAACTATCATGCTTCACTTATATCTATTTGAGAGTCTAGTAAAACAGCATGGTAATGTGTTTAGGCTAAAGAAACTAGTCTTCACATGATAAACATCCAATGTCAATGTAGTAAAAAAATTCACACTAAGTGCATTGAATATGATGAGATATTGGATGCTTGATAATTGTTTTGAGATATGAGGATGGTGATATTAGAGTCATGCTAGTGGAGTTATTATGAAATTGAGAAATACTTATGTTAAGGTTAGTGATTCCCGTATCATGCACGTATGGTGAACCGCTATGTGACAAAGTTAGAGCATGAGGTATTTGTAATCTGTCAACCTTTGTGTGGAGGCCGGGGGCGCGCGATGGTTAACTCCTACCAACCACCCGCCTAGGAGTATGCATTGATTGCTTTGTTTTGATGACTCGAAGATTTTTGCGATAAGTATATGAGTTCTTATGACTAATGTCGAGTCCATGGATTATACGCACTCTCACCCTTCCACCATTGCTAGCCTCTCTGGTACCGCGCAACTTTCGCCGGTGCCATATACCCACTATATATCCTTCCTCAAAACATTCACCATATTGTTCCTCAAAACAGCCACCATACCTACCTATCATGGAATTTCCATAGCCATTCCGAGATATATTGCCATGCAACTTTCCACCGTTCCGTTTATGTGACACGCATCATATTGTCATATTGCCATGCATGATCATGTAGTTGACATCGTATTTGTGGCAAAGCCACCATGCATAACTTTTCATACATGTCACTCTTGTTTCATTGCACATACCAGTACACCACCGGAGGCATTCATATAGAGTCATAGTTTGTTGTTGTAGTATCGAGTTGTAATATCAAGTTGTAATGAAAGTGTGATGATCATCATTATTAGAGCACTGTCCCAAGGGAGGAAAGGCTAAATCTACAAATCCCCTCCACACAAAAAAAGGAAAAAAGAAAGGCCAAAGAAAAAAAGAAAGGCCCAAAAAAAAGAAAAGAAAAAGGGACAATTGCTACCATTTTTTTACACACTTGTGCTTCAAAGTAGCACCATGTTCTTCATTGTAGAGAGTCTCATGCTTAGTCACTTTCATATACTAGTGGGAATTTTCATTATAGAACTTGGCTTCTATATTCCAACGATGGGCTTCCTCAAATGCCCTAGGTCTTCGTGAGCAAGCAAGTTGGATGCACACCCACTAGTTTCTTTTGTTGAGCTTTCATTCATATTTTGCTCTAGTGCATCCGTTGCATGGCAATCCCTACTCACTCACATTGATATCTATTGATGGGCAACTCCATACCCCGTTGATATGCCTAGTCGATGTGAGGCTATCTCCCTCCTTTTTGTCTTCTCCACAACCACCTCTCTATTCCACCCATAGTGCTATGTCCATGGATCACGCTCATGTATTGCGTGAAAGTTGAAAGGTTTGAAAAGATAGAGCATGAAAACAAGTGCTTGGCTGAAATTGGGGTTGTGCATGATATGAATATTTTGTGTGATAACGAGGGAGCATAGCCAAAACTATATGATTTTGTAGGGATAAATTTCTTTAGCCATAGTATTTTGAGAAGATATGCTTGCTTTGTTAGTATACTTGAAGTATTATTGTTTCTTATGTCAATATAGACTTTTATCTTGAATCTTTCATATCTGAACATTCATGCCACAATTAAGAGAATTACACTGAAAAACTATATTGGTTAGCATTCCACATCAAACATTCTTTCTTTATCATTTACCTACTCGAGGATGAGCAGGAATTAAGCTTGGGGATGCTTGATACGTCTCCAACGTATCTATAATTTTTGATTGTTCCATGCTATTATTTATGAAATCTTGGATGTTTAATGGGCTTTATCATTCACTTTTATATCATTTTTTGGACTAACCTACTAACCCAAAGGCCCAGTCCAGATTGCTGTTTTTTTTTTGCCTATTTCGGGGTTTTGCAGAAAAAGAATATCAAACGGAGTCTAAACGGAATGAAACCTTCACGAGAGATATTTGTGGAGAAAATCACGCACGCGGATCTTGAGAACCACGTCAGGGGACAGAGGGCTGGCCCACGAGGGTGGGGGGCGCGCCTGGGGCGTGCCCTCCTTCCCAGGGCGCGCCCCCTGCCTTGTGGCCCCCTCGAGCATCCCCTGGTGCCCTCCTTCTTCCTATATAAGTCTACATACCTCAGAAACACCGTGAGCAGAGAGAAAACCCTAATTCCACCACCGTACCTTTTGTTCCCGTGGAGATCCCATCTTGGAGCCTGTTCCGGAGCTCCACCGAAGGGGGATCCATCACGGAGTCCTTCATCATCATCATCATCGCCCTCATCATGAGTTGTGAGTAGTTTACCACAGACTTTCGGGTCCATAGCTAGTATCTAGATGGCTTCTTCTCTCTCTCTGGATCTCAATACAAAGTTCTCCTCGGTCTTCGAGGAGATCTATTCGATGTAATCTCTTTTTGCGGTGTGTTTGTTGAGATCCGATGAATTGTGAGTTTATGATCAAGGTTATCTATGAAAGATATTTGGTTCTTCTCTGAACTATTTATCTGTGCTCATAATATCCTTGCAAGTCTCTTCTATTTATTGGTTTGGTTTGGCCAACTAGATCTATAGTTCTTGCAATGGGAGAAGTGCTTGGCTTTGGGTTCAATCTTGCGGTGTCCTTTCCTAGTAACAGTAGGGGCAGCAAGGCACGTACTGTATTGTTGCCATCGAGGATAAAAAGATGGGGTTTATATCATATTGCTTGAGTTTATCCCTCTACATCATGTCATCTTGCTTAAGGCCTTACTCTGTTCTTATGAAATCAATACACTAGATGCATGCTGGATAGCGGTCGATGTGTGGAGTAATAGTAGTAGATGCAGGCAGGAGTCGGTCTACTTGCCTTGGACGTGATACCTATAAACAATGATCATGCCTAGATAGTCTCATAATTATTCTCTTTTCTATCAATTACTCGACAGTAATTTGTTTACCCGCCGTAGAATATCGCTATCATGAGAGAAGCCACTAGAGAAAACTATGGCCCCCGTGTCTATTCTCAACATATCAATCTACATCTACTTTACTTTTACCGCTTTTATTTTCTGTTCTTATAAACTAAAAATACCAAAAATATAAACTATCATCTCTATCAGATCTCACTTTCGTAAGTGACCGTAAAGGGATTGACAACCCCTTATTGCGATGGCAGCGAAGTTCTTATTTGTTTGTGCAGGTGCGAGGGACTCGTGCGTGGTATCCTACTAGATTGATACCTTGGTTCTCAAAAACTGAGGGAAATACTTACGCTACTGTGTTGCATCTCCCTTTCCTCTTCGAGGGAATACAACGTAAGCTCAAGAGGTAGCACAACGCATGTAGGTCAAATTCCTCCTGGTTGGCCTCATCCCATGCATGTACACCTTGTCCATTCCGCAGCTGTAAAAGTTCTTCAACTAATGGCCTTAGGTACAAATCAATGTCGTTGCCGGGTTGCTTAGGGCCTTGGATGAGTATTTGCATCATAATGAACTTCCGCTTCATGCACAACAAAGGAGGAAGGTTATAGATGCATAGACTCACGGGCCAGGTGATGTGATTGCTGCTCTGCTCCACAAAAGGATTAATGCCATCCGCGCTTAAACTAAACCATACGTTCCTTGCATCACCTGCAAACTCCTCCCAGTACGTTCTCTCAATTTTTCTCCACTGCGACCCGTCAGCGGGTGCTCTCAACTTCCCGTCTTTCTTACGGTCATGTGCGTGCCATCGCATCAACTTGGCATGCTCTTTGTTTCTGAACAGACGTTTCAACCGTGGTATTATAGGAGCATACCACATCACCTTGGAAGGAACCCTCTTCCTTGGGCGCTCGCCGTCAACATCACCAGGATCATCAGGTTTGATCTTATACCGTAAGGCACCGCATATCGGGCATGCGTTCAAAGGCTCGTACACATCGCGGTACAGTATGCAGTCATTAGGGCATGCATGTATCTTATGCACCTCCAATCCTAGAGGGCATACGACCTTCTTTGCTGTGTATGTACTATCGGGCAATTCGTTATCCTTTGGAAGCTTCTTCTTCAATATTTTGAGTAGTTTCTCAAATCCTTTGTCAGGCACACCATTCTCTGCCTTCCACTGCAACAATTACAGTATGGTACTGAGCTTCATGTTGCCATCTTCGCAATTGGGGTACAACCCTTTTTTGTAATCCTCCAACATGCGATCAAACTTCAGCTTCTCCTTTTCACTTTCGCACTGTCTCCTTGCATCAACAATGACCCGGCGGAGATCATCGTCGGGCACAACATCGTCTGGTTCCTCTTGACCTTCAGCAGCTTCCCCCGTTGCAACATCACCGTATTCCGGGGGCACATAGTTGTCATCGTCCTCTTCTTCTTCGTTGTCTTCCATCATAACCCCTATTTCTCCGTGCTTGGTCCAAACATTATAGTGTGGCATGAAACCCTTATAAAGCAGGTGGGTGTGAAGGGTTTTCAAGTCAGAGTAAGACCTCGTATTCCCACAGATAGTGCATGGACAACACATAAAACCATTCTACTTGTTTGCCTTAGCCACTTCGATAAAATTAAGCACGCCATTAATGTACTCGGAGGTGCGTCTGTCACCGTACATCCCTTGCCGGTTCATCTGCTTGCATTTATATATAATTAAGTGTGTCAAAAACCATTACAGAACATCATGGATAGATAAGTGATCAAATTAATATAAGTTCATCATCACATTATATTCAAAATACATGCATAGCTCACCACGGTGGTGCCGGCGACGAGATCGGCGCGGGCGATCGACGGCGGTGAAGACGGGGATGGGACGTGACGAACCGCTCAACCTAGCCAAATCTCGAAGAAAATGGAGCTTCGAGTTCGAGCTTCTAGAGGAGAAATCTTAACTAGTGTGGCTCGGGCATTTCATCGAACACCTCATATGCATATATGGGAGGTGAGCTAGAGCACCACACAAAGCTCTCCCCTCGCCGGCCAGAAAAAACAGAGCAGTGTGGGCTCGCCGGTGATGGTGTATATATAAGAAACCAATTGGTCCCGGTTCATTACTGGAACCGGGATAGAAGGTGTGCCTTTAGTCTCGGTTCTAGTCACGAACCGGGACCAATGGGCGTGGGCCAGGAGCGAGGCCCATTGGTCCCGGTTCGTGTCTGGAACCGAGACAAATGGGTCCAGACCAGCCGGGACAGATGCCCAACGAGGCCCGGCCGGCCCCCTGGGCGCACGAACCGGGACGTATGCCCCCATGGGTCCCGGTTCGTGAGTGAACCGGGACCAATGGGCTGGCCAGGCCCGAACCAAAGTCCTGTTTTCTACTAGTCCAAGTAGTCTAATCACCCCCCCTCTAGACATACTTTCGATCCTACAAGTGGTATCAGAGCTAAGGTCTCCATTTGCCTTGATTTCCATAGCTTTTGGTGATCATGGCCTTGCTTTCATAACCTAGGAGAGTATGACGTCTAGCGAGGGAAATTACCACTGTAGAGGTCCTTACTTTGATGGTACTAATTTTGCTAGTTGGAAGCATAAGATGAAAATGCACATTCTTGGACATAGCCCCGCCATTTGGGCTATTGTGTGTGTTGGCTTGCAAAGTGAATTCTTTGATGGGAGAGAACCAAACCATGAAGCTACCGCGGAAGAGTTGAAGATGCTGCAATACAATGCTCAAGCTTGTGATATCCTCTTCAACGGATTGTGCCCCGAAGAATTCAACAAAATCAGCCGTCTTGAGAACGCAAAGGAAGTTTGGGATACTTTGATTGATATACACGAGGGTACCGACTCTATAAAGGAATCCAAATTGGATGTGCTTCAAAGTCAGTTTGACAAGTTCGAAATGAAGGATGGTGAAGGTGTCGCTGAAATGTACTCTAGGCTTTCTCTCATCACAAATGAGATTGCTGGCTTAGGAAGTGAGGAGATGACCGACAGATTCATCATCAAGAAGATCCTTAGAGCCTTGGATGGAAAATATGATATAGTGTGCACATTGATCCAAATGATGCCTAATTACAAAGATCTCAAGCCTACGGAAGTCATTGGAAGAATTGTTGCTCATTAGATGTCACTTAAGGATAGGGAAGAGCTCCACAACAAGTCAAGTGGTGCTTACAAAGCCTCATGTGATGCCCCCACATCATTAAGTGAGAAACAAACCTTCACTGAAGAATTGAGCCTAATGGTGAAGAACTTCAACAAGTTCTACAAGAGTAGAAGCAAGGAGACAAGTTCCAAGTCAAGGTCCTACAATGACAAAAGATCTTCAAGCCGTGAACGAAATTGCTACAATTGTGGAAGACCCGGGCACTACTCCAATGAGCGTACGGCTCCCTACAAAAGAAGAGAAGATTCTCCCAAAAGAAGGAGTAGGAGAGAAGAATCACCACCAAGAGAGAGAAGAAGTATAGATGGTCATTATGAAATAAGACCCTCTCGGAGAAGCAAGGATTCGGAAAGGAAAGACAAGTCATCAAAGAGATACACAAAACGAAGACATCAAGCTCACGTTGGTGAATGGGTATCCGGCTCCGACTCCGACCATCACTGCGAAAGAAGTTGTCACTCCGACTCTGAATATACTCAAGATGAAGGTGTTGCCGGTCTAGCACTTGTGTCAACCAACTCCTACGACATATTTGACTCACCAAATGAAGGAATTGGAAGATGCTTCATGGCTAAAGGCCCAAAGGTATCACCCCGAGTATGTTGATTTCAATAGTGATGAAGATGATTTGCTAGGAGATGATGATTTACTTGTTGACAACTCTAGTTATGAAAACTATGATGAACTTGCTATTAATCATGCTAATGAAGATAAAATGAATGACAATGGTAATAAGGAGATTGAGCGTCTAACTAAAGAACTAAACACTCTTAAGTTAGCTCATGAAACTACCTTGGAAGATCATCAAGAACTTTTAAAGACTCATGAGAAGTTACAGTTTGAAAAGCTCAACCTTGATCAAGAGCCTGAGTTCTTAAAAGCAATCAATGATGATCTTCGCAAGAAAAGTTCTTCTTACATTGCCAAACGTTTACTCTTGTCTACATACATGACACAAGTTAAATCTAGCAATAAGAACAAGAAAGATTCTTCATCTAGTAGTAACAATAATCATGCTAAATCAAATATTGTTACTTCTAGTAGTACTCTTGATTCCACTAATGATTCTCTTAGCCAAGTTACACTTGAGCAAGAAAATAGCCTATTGAAGGGAATTATAGAGAAAGGTGTTTACAAGAGCCTTGCCGGAAGAAAGCAATTTGAGGAGATTGTACGCAAGCAAGGAAGACACCGGAAGAATCAAGGTGTTGGTTTTTAACGAAAGTTCAATGCCAATGGAGTTGAGTGGGAAGAAGATCAATGCCCCAAGACAAAGTTTTTTCCTCAACAAGAGAAGTATGATCCTACTTCTTTCCAAGGAACACAAGCTCAAGATGATCTTCCACCACTAGACCACAAACAAAAGGGCAAGTGCAAGCTTCAAGAGGAGATTGATGCATTTGAAGAAGCTCCCAAGGCCTTGGTCAAGTGGGTTCCCAAGACTACATCGAGTTCTACTTCATCAAGTACGACTACAACTCCAAGGATTCCCATCAAGATGGTGTGGATCCCGAAGAAGAAGAACTAGAGAGTTCTTGAGGGTGACTCCGCCAACATACTTCACTCATATCATTTTGGCGAGGACAAGTGCAAACAACTTCCATATCTTGCACTAGTTCAAGGAGTCACAAACCCTCTTGTTGGTAAGTAAAGGTACAAGGTAACCAAATGCTTTCATGGACATCATCTTATGTGAACATCACTCTATGTCTATGGATATTCTTGTTTGTTCCTTGTGGGACTAACCCGTGTAGGTATTGAAAGTGTGACTCACTCCAATGGGTTGCTCTAAATGATCTACATCAACATTTAGCATCTACATCTTCAACACCTACATGAAGTCATCATCGACAAAACCCAAGGTTTGTTCATCCCTCTTAGGGGGGGACATCTAGGGGGAGCTTTACTCTAATCAATTGAGCTAAAGCAACTCTGATGATGTGAACACAACAATGCCTTATGTAAAAGTGGTAACCCCACTTGTGCTTAAATGATGAGTATGACCTATGATCAAATGTTTTCATTTGACTCCTAAGTCAATATACACATATATTGATGACCTAGTCCTCGCCAAATTTCTTCATAAATGCTAGAGTGATTGTGCATGCTTTGTCACATATTTCATTTGCCATTTTATTGTGTGAGCATGTTGGATGCATATTTTACTCATTCGAGGACATCCATTTGTTGTTTTGATTGTTTGGATCTTTCTCTTTTGCCAAATGGATGGACAAGAATGCCTAAGAACTCCCTCTATCTGTATATGCTTTTCTTGTCTCAAACTCTATTCATGCTACATCACAAAGTTTGATCAAGTCAGATTCGAACCACTCTGTGTGAGGAGCGCTCGGAGTCCCTGATTCATCATAGACTTAAACTTCCAAAACCTCTTTGTGCATTTCGGTATGGCCAAGTCATCCACTTCGATCACACTGAGTTCACTAAGTTGATCTAGGTTTTCAATCTCGGTGCAACCGATTTGAACTTTTCGGTCACACTGAGTTCCAGTAACCGCTCGCGATTCTGCATCTCAGTGCCACCGAGTTGTTCCACTTAGTCACACCGACAGGGTCGGGATATATATACCCACGGGTGAGATTTTTGAAATTCCTTCAAACTCCTCAGCCCACGCGTGTGTCCTGCTCTGCCTCCTCGGGTCTCTGGATCGTCTCCTCGCCGCCAGTGACCTCCCGCCGCTGGTTTCCATCTCCGTCAACAGAAATCTGCTCCGCCGTTGTCACCGTAGCGAACTGCCACCAAACTAGGGTATGGGTTTGACTCTATGTCCTATTCCTTTAACTCTGCTTTTTTGGATATAAGCTGTAGGGTAAAACCCCACTCCAATTTTTATAAATAAATAAAGAGCAAAGAACAAATGGTCATAGAGGCTTGAGGTAAGCCTCCATAAAGAGTATACTGAAAGAAAAAAAACTAAGCTTCTAGAAAAAAGAGAAAATTACAATAGGGCCTCAAGCCAAACAAAAAATTGTCTTTCATGCTTTTTCTTCATTCTGAACCTTAGAAGCTTTAGTTCTTCCAGGAAGATGAACTTCCATCCTTGGAAAGAAGGTGCAATGTGTTCAAAAACTTTATTGTTTCTAGTAATCCAGATGGCCCATGCTCCAAGGATGATGATCTCCATGTAGAATGGGTAGTTTATCTTGTCCTTGAGGTCTTGAAATGCTTCCAACACTGACAGGTTTGGTGTTCTTGTTGGGCAAATAAAGTCCCAGCATTGTTGCACAAAGGGACATCCCCAGAATAAATGATGTAGTGTTTCTTCTTGTAGACATCCACTAACTACACATTTGTATGCTTCTAGAACAAAGTTTTTCCTTCTAAGAAGATTCCTTGTGTTAACTCTGTCATGAAGCAATTGCCAGAAGAATACATTGTGCTTTGGTTGACATGAACTTTTCCAAATCCAGTTGAAGTGAGGAGGGGTCTGTGTGTGTCCAATTAAAACTTATATGCTTTTATGGATGTATAAATTCCATTTCCCCAAATGTAGCTCCATGTGTGCAAACAGTCTTTGAATTCAGATTGTCTCCTAGAGATGCAAATGTCTTCCATTTGTTAAAATTCCTCATATGCCTCTGTTGTCAATGGGAGAAAGAAGAGATATTGAAGGTATTCTGTCTACAACACTTGTTGTAAGTTTAACTAAGAATTTTTCACAAAAGAGTATATGTGGTGGAACTTGTATTTGAGGACCTCCTGATGCCATAGATCATCCCAAAAAAATACACTGACTCCATCTCCCACATTACATCTAGCAATAGCTTTGTATTGTTAAATGAGAGCTAGATTTGATTTCCACCAAAAAGATCCTACCATGTTGTCTCCTGGTAGTTTACCATCACTGTAGTAACTTTCCCATATGAGATGGACCCATGGTATGTCATGTCTATTGAAAAATTTATGCAAGTTCTTCATTAGCAGAGTTTTGTTGTGTGCGTATATATCTAGTACACCTAGCCCTCCCTGCTCTTTTGGTCTACACACAGTGTGCCAAGCTACTAGTGCAGGTCTGCGATCCTCCATGTCAGGGCCTCTCCAAAGGCAGTGTCTCAGATATTTAATTATCTGTTTCTTAATAATTATTGGGATGTCCAGGCAACTCATGAAGAATACTGACAGAGATGTGATCACTGACTTGACAAGGAGCAATTTGCCTGCTTGGGTCATGAAAATGGAGGGCCCTTCTAGTCTCTTAGCAATCTTGTTAACAAGAGGTAAACATTGTTCCATAGTTGGTTTGTATATTCCCAATGGGAGGCCAAGATAAGTGAAAGGGAATTCCCCTCTGGCACATTGTAGTGTGTTTGTGAATAATTCAATTCTCTCCTCAGCAATGTTCAAAGGAACCAGGAAAGACTTTCCATAATTTACTTTAAGCACTGTTGCAGAAGCAAAAGTATTGAGTAAGGCCTTCAGACAGAATAGCTGCCTAGTGTCTGCTTGCATGATCACCAGGGTGTCATTTGCATATTGTACTATTGGGAAGTGAGGGCAAGAGTTGACTTGAAGTGGAGTAGATAGTAGATTTAATCTCATTGCTTTGTTGAGAATGGATTGCAACATGTCTGCAGCTAGTACAAATACTAAAGGAGAGTATGGGCCCCCTGTCTCACTCCTCTTTTGATGTAAAAAAAATTCCCAGGTACTCCATTCAGCAGAACACAGGATGATGCAGTTGAAAAAAGAGCTTTCATCCAGGAAATCCATCTGTCTCCAAAGCCTTTAGCTTTAAAAATATCAAAGATTGCATCATGCTCTATTGTATCAAAAGCTTTTTCAAAGTCTAGCTTCATAACTAAAATTTCCTCTCTTGATTTATGACATTGGTGAATATATTCATAAGCCCATCCTAAGCAATCCTGGATCACCCTATCTTTAAGGAAGCCATATTGATTGATATGCAGCAGCTGCAGGATAACACTTTGCAATCTATTGGCCAGAAGTTTTGCAATGATCTTCAAAACTCCATTAAGTAGAGAAATTGGTCTAAAGTCATTTGGAGATAGTGGCACTTAATTTTTAGGAATTAGGGTGATGAAGGAAGAGTTTATACTCTAAAGGTTTACTGTACCTGCATGAAACCCTTTAATAAGTTCATTGACATCAGCTTTGATTATATCCCAGCAATTTTTGATAAACTCATTATTAAAACCATCTGGGCCAGGTGATTTATCTGCTGGCAGATTCTTAACCACATTTTCAATTTCATCGTGGGTAAAATGCTTTTCCAAATCAATAAATATGTGTGGATCCACTGTGTTTTCATACAAATCAGCTAGGTCAAAATGCATAGAATGGCCATTAGATTGTCCTAGCCTGGATTTAAATGCCTCCCATAGAATTGCTGCCTTCCCTTCATGATTAGTGATCTCAACCTGGTCTTTGTTTACCAACATGGCAATTTGGTTGTGTCTGTGGTTAATAGAGGCCTTTGTATGAAAGAATTTTGTGTTTTCATCTCCAAACTTGACACCTTTAATTTTTCCCCTTTGCTTCCAATAAATCTTCTGATTGTTGAGCACAGTTAATAGAAATTCCTTTAGCATGTTTCCGCAGTTTGTTTCAAACACTGAAAGATCCCTGTATTCCTCAATTAAGTCCCAAAAGAAGATAATATCATTCAGCTCTGCAATCTGTTTCTTATGGCAGGATAAGTCTTTTGGCCATATTTTGAGTGTTCTTCTAGTATTTTTTAACTTTGCATTTATCATCTTTGCACAGTCAGTGTATCCAACTGGAATGTTCCATGCAGCCTGGACCACTTGCTTGAAGGAGCTATGTTTTAACCAATAATTTTCAAACCTGAACACTTTTGACTTTGGAATATTTGTACCAATTTTGATCATGCAAGGAAGGTGATCAGAAATAGTTTTATCCATTGGAAGAGCAATCGAGTCTGGGTAGCTGGTCATCCAGGCAGCAGATGTGAAGAACTAATGTAGCTTCTCAAGGAGAGGACTGTCCTGCATGTTACTCTAACTAAATTGTCTGCCCTTTAGAGGTAGCTCAATAAGGCCAAGTTCACTAATAGCTTCATTAAACATGCGCATTTCATTGACATCACCTCCAGGTTTATTTCTTTCTTCAGGTTTTCTAATGAAATTAAAATCCCCCATGATAATCTAGTCCACATCACTAGGCATCTGAATATTGCCAAACCATTCAATGAACTCTATCTTATCTTGATGATTGCAAGGTCCATAAATGTTTTTGAGAATCGAAGATCTGTGGGAAGTGTTGCAAGTGAACTGAATAGAAAGTGAATATTTGTTCTGAAACATCAACTCTCCAGAGAATAAAGCTCCATTCCAAGCAGTGAGGATGCCACCAGATGCTCCAATGGAAGGTAAGTATTCAAATTTATTAAATCTCTGTGGGCAAACTTTGTGTATATATGTTAAATCAAAAATCTCTCTTTTGGTTTCCTGTAAACAAACAATTCCAGCAGCACTTTCTTCCACTTTTTGTCTAATAGCCAGCCATTTATCTGAAGAATTAATTTATCTGAAGAGTTAATCCCTCTGATATTCCAGTTGAGTATATTCCAGGTTCTATTGTTATTCATTGTGAACAAAAAGTATATGCCTTTGAACCCCAAGGTCCAGCCCCTGGTGTTTAACCCAGTATTTGGGTCTTCTTTGAACCTCAAATAGGACAGAGCTAATACAAGAGTACACATCAGACAGACATTGCAATAATACACCAGTAATCCAAAGCCAAAGGAGCATATGTTACATAGTTAAAGCCTTGGCAGCAGTAGGCATATCATATTATTTCCCACACAAAGGTAGCAGATATCACATCCCAATCCATTACAACCAACTAAAAAAAGTTGTCTCTCATGATAATCATACAGAGTGTAACAGTTTCTGATAACAAGATTCATTGCAGTCATATAGTAGGGGCACTTCAAAAGAAAATAGCAGGAAACTCTGCTACCCCATCTCATTTGTTGTGGTCTTCTCCTCATCAAACTATGTTTGTTTGGCAGTCATCTCCAGTGGCCTTGGACACCTTGGCCATCTCCTCCTGCCCCTTCTTTTTAGGCTTCTTGTATAGCTTATCTTGCAGTTCATCCTCAGCAACCTTACAGAAAGATTTAGTAAGATTTTTCACAACAGAATTCTGAATAACTGGTGGGATAGCATTACATGGCAGACATGATTTAGCAGTACAAGATTTTCTTCTATAGCCCATATTATCTTTCTTAATCCTGTCATTCCTTCTTAACTCAGTTTCCACCATGGGTTCCTTTTCCCTCCTTTTCCTTGAGATGGCCTCCCCCAGTGGAAGGATTTTGTTTGGTGAAACTTGTTGAAGAGGGCTGCCTGCCCCCCTGGAGGAGTGAGCTGCTGGGCTAATACCTTCATTTTCCTTGCCCTGTCCTAGCAAGAAGTCTTTACATGTTGGTGCCTGGGAGGTAGAACATCCATCAGGTATGGAAAAGCATAGTTTCCTCACACTCACAATTAGCAGTCAACATTTTCCATACATCAGACTTTAACAAGTGCATTGTCCATCCAAACTTATCAGGTGTCAACAGTAAATGAATTATGAAGTTGAACCAACTTACTGGTATTTCAATTTTGAAAGTGTTTGCTGCTCCTTGAGTTGCTGGTGCAAAATGTTTAATCCAGAGCCCAAGTCCTTCTTCAGATATTAAATGTGAACCATCAATAATTTCCAAAGCATGGCTTTGAGCCAGCTCATGACCTTTAACTCTGATTCATAGCACATTACTTTGCCATGATCTTTACCATGTATGCAAACTATCTATCCACTTAAAAACATCCTTAGATTAGATTTGATCTGAAAATTTAGGGTTAGGTCTCCGCCGAACTCATCTCGGACCAACCGAGTTGTAGAAATCGGTCTCATCGATTTGGCTTAGGCCATTGCACATGCGATTTTTGGTCTAACCGAAAACTGCAAATCGGTGTGACGAGTTCGACTCTCTGTGAAACCCTAGAAATCTCGGTGACACCAAAATGTGACTCGGTCTGACCGAGTTCACTAGTTTAGGTTCCAAAATTGCTTCGGTATCATCGAGTTTAAAAAATCGGTAGCTCCGAAATGCTTTCTATGGAGAACTAAAACTACGTTTTTGAGTCATCTATTTTGCGAAAAACTTTGCACTTTGTGATGCCCATCCACTCTACCTCATCTACATATATTCATAGGGTCAACTTTCAGTTTGCAGTGTCAACAATGTTTGATCAAAGTGACAGCCAAAACAGGTCAGAGGAGCAAACACAGTTGAGTGAGGGCTCTAGTCCCTCAAATAGCAGCTACTATGAGAGTAGCAGGAGCACTCCAAGTAATCTTCCAAAGGCAGCTACCAAGACAAGGAAGAAGAAAACTTCAGATTCAGAGGATGAAGGTTTTGAAGTCAGCTCAAAGAAGAAAGTTGCTAGGAAGAAATATGGCACGGCTGCTTCAACCAAGCCTGGTCTGAACAAGAAGGTCCCTGTCAAAAGAGCTCCAATGTGAAAGGCTAGAGCATCAACTCAAGAAACAATGGTGTTCACTCTTGAAACCACAGATGATGAGCCAGCAGGAACCAAGAAAAGAGAGAGAAAGCTAAAGCTGAGAAAGCAGCAAAGATGCCAAGTGTTGAAGAGGCATCTCAAGTGTCCCTCAAATCTAAACAAGATCAAATGGCATATCTGATTCAAGCAACTTTGAGGATTGAAAAGGGCTTGGCCACCCTTACTCGAAACCAGGAGAGCTTGGAAAGGATCATAGAAACCAAATTTTATTATCTTGATTTGAAGGTTACTGAGATACAAACATCAGTTGAGCAGCTCTAGGCGGAAGCAGAAGAGAGAAAAGGGAAGGCAACTACTGATGCATATCAGCGAGTGCCTAGAGGAAAGAGGTCTGCTACAGTGCGTGTACCTGATACAAGAGCAACAACAACAACACCAGCAGCCACAACTTTAGTGCCACCTCCAGCATCCAATCCACCAGCTCCAACTACATCAACTGATGCCTTCGTCCTTGGAGTTCTGTGTACACCGCCTCCTGTCGGTGTAATAAGATAGGGGTACCTTAGTACCCCAACTTGTGCACGGGCAGTAGCAGCTTCCCGTGGCAGGGCTTACCACGTGCTCGCCAAGAACCGTTCTGGTCCCTATGAAGCCATTCAAGAACAAAGTATACAAGTCAGAAGATCAAGGCCCAGGCAAGAGGAGCTTGCCGGGAAGGCCGCACCACGCTCAAGGTTATCACTTTAGCACAAGACCCTGGCAAGAGGAGCTTGCCAGGAAGGCCAAGGAACACATACCTCAAGAGATGTCTCAACGCATCATGCGCCCCGGCAGGACCCGAAGAGCGACAAGCTTCCGGGCCCGGCAAGATCACGACCCCGGCAAGGTGCTTGCTGGGGAAACCTACGCTGTGTGCCCGCGCTCCAGCTCATCTGCCCACGCGTCGCCCTGGGGCCCTTCTAGGGGCACGTGGCAGACGGCTGTGCAGCCTGGGGCACACGGTGGCAAGCCACGGTGACGAGGCTACCGCCGTGGCGAACGGAGAAGCATGGACGGACACTTTTGGGGGCGACGGCGACGGGCATTTAATGCCCTTGTCCCCCACTGTCAAAGTTAGGTGAAGACCACTGTTCACATACTGTTCATGCACTGTTGCAACTACCACCAAATTTACACTTTTACCCTCCTCTACGTTGACACCTGTCGGTGACCCCTTTGAGCTATAAAAGGAGGCCCATGCACAACGTAGAGGGGGTTCAAAACCTAGACAACTCTCTCGCTCGGTGTAGCTAGTACTGTAGATCTTCAAGCTCCCGAGCTCAAGAACCCAATACAACCTAAGCAGGAGTAGGGTTTTACGCGTCCGCGCGGCCCGAACCTGGGTAAAACTGCTCGCGTGTGCTCCTCGATCTGCTCTCCGTGCTCCCTCCGCTCCCTTACCGCAACGTAGAAGGGGCTCCGGTCCCATATGTGTTTGTGGGTGGACAGTTTCCCCCGACATCTTTGGCGCGCCAGGTAGGGGGCGTCGAGGTTGTGCGAACCTGATCCGGCGCTCACGCGGGTGCAACCTTCAGCAACTTCACCAGCTTCATCAACCTCATCGACAGCATTGACATGCCTCCGAAGAAGAAGGCTTTAGAGGTCGGAGGCCCGTCTGCGTCGATCCCGCCACCACCAGAACCAACGGTTGGTGGGGTAGACGCCGGCGGAAGGGTGACGGCCGGTGAGGAGACTCACGACGCCACCAAGTCCAAGGACAAGACGGACGACCGGGCGAACTCCAAAGCCTCGGTGTCAGTACACGCCCCACGTCCCTCCCAGGAGGTGCAAGACCAGCAGCAGCGTGGTACGGGAGGTACCATACGCTTGCTGGGGCGTGGCCAAGCCGGAGGATCGCGGGATGCTCAAGGCCAGCGTGCTGGTACGAGCAAGGCGCGGTCGCCAGGGCGAGAAACTGCTCCTTCTAACCCTGTTAGAAGTCCGAGCATGTCTCGCTCCTTGCACCGCTCGCCGCCGCTCCCCTCCTCTCCAGCAGAAGCTCTAGCAAGAGCACAACTGCTCCTCGACTTCCCTCCAGCGGCAGATAAAGCCGAAGACTAGAGGGCGACGATCCAGAGCCTCATCGCCTTCGCCAACAACGACACGCCGCAGCAGCCGGCAACGTCACGGCCGCGGCAAGTCGACTAGACGAAGGCCGATGGAGACAAGACCGCCGGGGGTGCAACTACCGTGCACTCCCCGCCGCGGAAGCAGAAATCGCCACCCCGCCGGATCAACGTCGACGACGACTCTACGGCGTCGTCGGATCCGCGGGCTCGCCGCGATCAGCGCCAAGTCCTAGACGACAGGCGGCAAGAGGACGCTCAGACTGGCATCGAGTTTCGATGAGAAGCCCGAAGACAGTCAGATCAGCGCGCTGGGACCGCTGCCGATGCGCACGCGCCCGGTGAACCAGGCGACTTGTCGTACGTGGCAGGTTGCCCTGCGTTCACCCGTGAGCTGCGGCAAGTCCAGTGGCCCAGCATGAAGAATTTCAAGCCCGACGTACCCGAGAAGTACGACGGCAAGACAGACCCCTCGGAGTTCCTCAGCATCTACACCATTGCGGTGCAGGCTGCCGGGGGACGCGACGAGAAGATCCTAGCCAACTACTTCCCTCTAGTGCTTAAGCCAAACGTCCGGTCTTCACTTATGCACTTGCCGGAGAACTCCATCTCCTCATGGGCAGATCTGTGCCACCAGTTTGTTGGCGCCTTCACGGGCGGCCACAAACCCCACGGCCAGGAGAGCGATCTCCACATCCTCGCCCAGAAGGAGGGAGAGTCCCTGCGCAAATACATCCAAAGATTCAGCCGCGTCCAACACAACATTCCCGACGTCCACCCTGCCGCGGTTATCAGCGCGTTTCACCAGAACGTGCGTAACCGCCGGATGAGGGAGGAGATGGCCATGACGAAGATCCGGGATGTCAGCGAGCTCTACGCTCTGGCTAACAAGTGCGCGCGCGCTGAAGAGGGGAGGAAACTCCCCGGAGAGGATACTGGCGCAGGAGGAAGCGACAGCGAGGATGTCGCCCCGGCAAGGAAAAACCGGCGGCGGAATAACAGAAAGAAGAAGAGCAAGGAGGTGCTGGTTGTCGAGCAGTCCGGCAAGGAGGCTCCCGCCAAGAAGGCACAGGCTGGCGGTTCTGGCAAGGAGCCCGCCCCTGTAGCGGCAGCCGACAAGCAGGACGGCTCCGACAAGCAGTACTGCAAGATCCATCGCACCAAGGGCCATGATCTCCAGAACTGCAAAAGAGTGGAGTACCTCGTAGAGCAGCAGAAGGCTGAATACGAGCGACGTGACAAGGAGAAGGCCCAAGGAGGCGAAGAAGAACCCAGCAAGAAGCGGCCGTTCAATGGCCGAGGAGGACGCCGCGGCAAGGCCAAGCAGCGGCAAGGTGACAGACCTCCCCGGGGCCGCGACAAGGATGAGGATGAAGACGACGATGATGACATGGAAGAAGGAGACAACAGCGGGCAGGAGTTCCAGAAGGCCACAGAGGTTCTGTGTGTCAACGGAGGTGCCTCTCTGCACACTTCCCACCGCCAGCTCAAGCAGTGGGTGCGAGAAGTGAATGCAGCTGAGCCGCCCGTCGAGTCACGCAGGCTGCTGAAGTGGTCCGGCACGCCCATCATCTTTGACCTTGAGGACTACCCCGACTGCACAACTGCGGTCGGGTGCTTGCCGATGTTGGTCTCACCAACTATCCGCAACCTCAAGGTCACCAAGATGTTGGTTGACGGCGGGGCCGGCCTGAACTTGATCTCCTCAGCTGTGATCAAGAAGCTACAGATCCCCGACATCGAGCTCGAGGAAACCGGGTCGTTCCAAGGGATCAACCCGGGAAGGAGCAAGCCGAAGGGGAAGATTACGCTGCCAGTGACCTTTGGCGGGGAGCTCAACTTCAGGACGGAGAGGATCACATTTGATGTTGCTGATATCCCATTGCCATACAATGGGATACTTGGCCGTCCTGCCCTCGCCAAGTTCATGGCAGCTTCCCACTATGCATACAACATGCTCAAGATATCGGGGCCGATAAGCGTCATCTCTGTCCCTGGCGACAAGAAGGATGCGCTTATCTGCGCCGACAAGATCTACCGGGATGCAGCAGCCGCAGCAGAAAGCAACACACTTGCCGCTGAAGCTCCCGGGGGGAAGAACAAGACCAAGTCCGGCAAGAGCTCTGGAGCCCACTCCGGCAAACGCACCTCCTCGGAGTGCTGCGCTGCCGTCGAGGACGCGCCATCGAGCCATGCCCATGCAGAGCCGACGCGCCTCGTCGGCCAGCTGCACGGGGATCTTCTCCCGCAGCCGCGCAAGCGCCGGCGCAATTCCCCTGAAGAACAGACTCAACTTGGCGCTGTGGGGGAGACTCTCGTCCGGGGAGTACACGAGATGCTCCGCCCTCAGCGCCATCATCTCCACGTCAATATTGGCAGCGGAGGTGACCAGCTCATCAGTCCACTCCTCCACTGCCCGGTTGAAGTTGTTCTGCGAGACGGCGGCGCTCTCCACTAAGGCCCTTTCCTTGCGGAGTTCGTCCTTCAGCTTCGTCTCGCGGTCCCGGGCGGCGTCGAGCGAGTCGGTCAGGGTGGAGACCTTCAGCTCTAAATCAACAATGGAGTCCCTGGCGGCAGTGAGTTCCTGGCCCTTATCGGAGAGGCGGACCTGCAAATCCGAATTGGTATGGGCGTCCTTCTCCCGCGCCACGTTGAGCGCGGTGACCCTGTCTTCGCTCGCCTTCAGGAACAACTCAAGCTGCGCCACCCTGGCCTCCAGATCCTTCTTAGCAGTCTCCGCGGCAGCGGCGGCGTCCCTCGCCTCCTTCAGGGCCCCGCCGATGACTTGCTCCTGGGCGGTGAGGTCGTCCTCGTGGCTGTCGAGGTCGACCTTCCGCTGGTTGAGTGCTCCCTCCCGCCGAGACAGCTCCTCGGCGGCCAGTCGCTGCTGCTCTTCTACCTCAGCCTTCTCAAGGAGGAAGGCTTGTTGTGCCCCGGCAAGCTCTTACACTCCTTCGCCAAGTTGCGGAGGGCCGCCTGGTTGGCAGCGCGGAGCTCCGCGGCGCGCTTCTCCAGATCAGCTCCAGCCTTGGCAGCCAGAGCCTCCCGAGACTCCAACTTCGCCTGCCTGGCCCGATACAAGGCCAGGAGCCGACGAAGGAGTCTCTCCTCTTCGGGCTCGTCGCTGCTGCCGGGCGCATCCACGACCTTCAGCCCGGCGGAGGCGAGGACCTCTCCGTCGAAGGTCTCTCCCTCCACGGGTGCTCTTGATGAGGACGCCCACGGGACTTGTATGAAAACCCCGTTGGCGGCCTCCAGGTAGACGCCCTGCCCAGCCGCGGAGGCGGAAGGGTCGGCGGTCGGTGCAGCGTCCGGCGCTCCTGCGGCCTCCGGGCCGGCAGTGCGGTCGCCGGTCCCTTCCCCAGCCGCGGCGTCTGCGGTCGGGGCGGTCTCTTCAGCGGCGGGCTCGTCGGCTCTAGCCATTCCCTCAGTGGCAGTGGCGTTGCCGCCGTCGCCGTGCACCTCCTCCTCAGCGGTGGCCTCCATCTCCATCAGCTCTGGGATAGGAGGATCTAGTGGAAGAAAAAGAAAAGAAAGATCGTCAAGAAAATATCCAAAAAAGACGAATTCGAGAAGAAGAAGTCACAAGGGTTACCTTCGCGGACTTCTTCGACGACGGGGTCCCTCGCCGGGGAATTCTCCCTTGGCGGCGGAGTAGTGGCCCCTGCTGGCGGAGGGCCACCTGCGCCCTCCCTTGGCGGGGTGCTCACCCTTGTCGGGCTGCTCACCCTTGGCGGAGTACTCGCCCTTGGCGGAGTGCCCGTCCTTGGCGGAGCGTTCTCCCTTGCCGGGGAGTTCATCCTTGGCGGGGAGGGTGGAGCAAGTGGCTCGTCGGGGGCGACCTCCTGGCGCTCCTGCGGCTGCGGCTCCACTTCTGCACAAGACAACAAGACATCAACCAAGATGATAACCTCAAGCGCACCCGTCAAGCAGAAAGATAAATACCAGACTTACGTTGGGGGCTGCGCTGGGGGCTGCTCCTCGGAGCAGCAGGCTGATCCGGCAAGCTCGTCGCCGGCGCGTCGCTTGTCGCCACGACGGGCTCGTCGTCCTCGATATTGACCACAGGGATCTTGGCCCTCTTCGCCATCCGCTGGGTCAAGGTCCTGCGAAGCAAAACAAAAGCAAGATCAGAACCAATCAAGGAAAATCAAGACAAAATCAAAGAAACTAAAAGAATTGGAAGTACTTACTCCTCTTCCTCTTCGTCGGAGCTGAGGGCGGAGAAGTCAAACTCCGCCTGGTGTGCTCCCGCGCGAGGAGCTGGAGGAGAAGACTCCCTCGGGCGCTTGGCGGGCTCCGGGGCTGTGGGCTGTGAAGACCCGGCCCCCGTCGTCGTCGAGGACCGAGGGGCAGAAGGAGCACCCGTTCCGCTCCGGGAAGATCCCCCTCCGCTTGGCGCTCGAGCACGGGGCGCCTCCTTGACGACTTCGCTCGTCTTGGTGGCGCGCATCGCACGGCGCATCGGCTGCTGTCGAAGCGCCTGTGGCCTCGCCGTCTCAGCTGCCTTGCGGAGGCGCTTCTTCGGATGCTGCGGAGGGCTTGGCGGAGGCGGAGAGTTCTCCGAGGATGAGGAGGCATCGTCGTCAAGATTCAGAGATCCACCAGAGTCTTCATCGGAATCTCCAGACTCGGCGTCCCCCTCCTCCTCGGCAGGCCCGCTGGACTCAGTGCCATGCCCGGTGGCCTCGCTCCCCCCGGCAACCTCGCTCGTCCCGGCAAGCTTCACGGAAGGCTCCCCGGCAAACTCCTCGGGCGCAATCTTTAGCAGCTTGAGGATTTCCGCCTCCTCTGCTTGACTCACTGCACCCGCGGCCTCTGCCTCGTCCATAGTGTATCCAAATTCGCCCGCAGCCACAGCTGCAGCGGCCTCCTTCATCCTGGAGGCAATGTAGGCTACATCCCGGTCAGTAGTATCCCGGGTGAGGCCCTTCTTCTCCTCGGCATTGCGGGGCTTCTCGACAAAGTTGTCAAAGAAGATCTGCACGGTCTCCGCTGGAGGCTCCAGCCAAGTGGGGACGACGCCATGGGAGTCGCACTCAGGCATCATCGCGCGTATGGAATCGCGGGCAGTGCTGTTGCACAGCGGCACCACTCCCCAGGAAGGTTTGAACCACTCCGGGTGGGCGGGGTCATGCTTGAAGAGCTCCCGGACCATCCCCTTCAACTCCAAGACGGTGAAATTGTAGTTCAATCCAGGGTGCAGCCTCATGCAATCTGCCGCATTGCCGAATTCCCAGGCGGGCCTCTTCCTTGCTTGTAGAGGGGCGATGCGGTGGCGGAGGAAATCTGCTCCAACTTCTCCAACAGTCAGATTAGCGGCCCGGAGACGAAGGATCCTAATGAGGGCGATTTGAAGCTTGCTGTCCTCCGGGGCCAATTCACTCCAATCCTTGCCGCGCACTATGGCAGTCTTGCGCGGCGAGGTAAAGGGCTCAGGCTTAGCTTCCAGCACCCAGCACCAATCGGCTCTCCACTCCTCCCACTTGCCGTGGAGCGCTCCCTTCAAGTACGCCTCCTTCTTGTTCAGCCTGAAGATCCAGGAGATGCCGCCGAAGAGTGGAGAACCGGATTCTACTCTAGGCGTGAAGAAGTGGCAGAAAAAAGCTACATTTGGATGAACCCCAACATAGTTTTCGCACAGATGTGCGAAAACGGCCATCGTTAGGATGGCGTTGGGGTGAAATCTAGGATGTGGAGGCCATACGTATTCATTACATCACAAAAGAACTCCGAGTACGGAGGGCACAGACCACAATGGAAGAACGCGGCAAAGTAAAAGTACCCGCCGGGGAACATGTCGGCGGCGACGGCGGGGAGGACTCTGGTGCGGGGATGAGCTTTGGTCTCCCTCGCCCAGAACAAATAGTATTTGTCCCGCAGCTCCCTCGCTCCAAGCCTCGGCGCGAAGACCACGCACTTCCTCCGCAGGGCTGCCAGCTTCGCCGCCTGCTCGGACTTCTCCTTCTTGGCCTTGTCACTCTTCGCCTTGTCGCTCTTCGGAGCCATGACGGGGGCGGCGAGGAAAGAGGCGAGGAGGTCGACGGTGCCGTGGATGCGGGAGATGGCGGAGGAAGGGAGGGGCTGGGCTCTCTGTCGACCTTTGGGAGGCAGAGGGCGACGGGGGTTTCTGGAGAATCAAGGTGCAATGAAAACGATGGGGGGAACTGCCCCTGCTTCCTCTGCTTTTAAGGGGGAAGTGGGGGATGTTCCACATTTCCCATTAAAGAACAGGCTACGATCTCTCCCACGACGCCGCAATCGACGCGTGCCGTTAGGGAGGGATGCGGCGGATACGGAAGGGGATACGGCTTGCCGTGGGCCGCGTGTGCCCGTGCACTGTCTTGGGCCTGGCCCAACAGCGCCCGGCACCGTGTGTGGCCCAGGCCCGGGGGCTCCTGTCGGTGTACTAAGATAGGGGTACCTTAGTACCCCAACTTGTGCACGGGCAGTAGCAGCTTCCCGTGGCAGGGCTTACCACGTGCTCGCCAAGAACCGTTCTGGTCCCTGTGAAGCCATTCAAGAACAAAGTATACAAGTCAGAAGATCAAGGCCCCGGCAAGAGGAGCTTGCCGGGAAGGCCGCACCAGGCTCAAGGTTATCACTTTAGCACAAGACCCTGGCAAGAGGAGCTTGCCAGGAAGGCCAAGGAACACATACCTCAATAGATGTCTCAGCGCATCATGCGCCCCGGCAGGACCCGGAGAGCGACAAGCTTCCGGGCCCGGCAAGATCACGACTCCGGCAAGGTGCTTGCCGAGGAAACCTACGCTGTGTGCCTGCGCTCCAGCTCATCTGCGCACGCGTCGCCCTGGGGCCCTTCCAGGGGCACGTGGCAGACGGCTGTGCAGCCTGGGGCACACAGTGGCAAGCCACGGTGACGAGGCTACCGCCGTGGCGAACGGAGAAGCATGGACGGACGCTTTTGGGGGCGACGGCGACAGGCATTTAATGCCCTTGTCCCCCACTGTCAAAGTTAGGTGAAGACCACTGTTCACATACTGTTCATGCACTGTTGCAACTACCACCAAATTTACACTTTTACCCTCCTCTACGTTGACACCTGTCGGTGACCCCTTTGAGCTATAAAAGGAGGCCCATGCACAACGTAGAGGGGGTTCGAAACCTAGACAACTCTCTCGCTCGGTGTAGCTAGTACTGTAGATCTTCAAGCTCCCGAGCTCAAGAACCCAATACAACCTAAGCAGGAGTAGGGTTTTACGCGTCCGCGCGGCCCGAACCTGGGTAAAACTGCCCGCGTGTGCTCCTCGATCTGCTCTCCGTGCTCCCTCCGCTCCCGTACCGCAACGTAGAAGGGGCTCCGGTCCGATAGGTGTTCGTGGGCGGACAGTTTCCCCCGACACCTCCCGAAGACCAAGCCTGAGAGACGCATAGCAGTATGCATATTTGAACTTTTTGGTAACTTGTTGCTAGAGGGGGATAAATATCTATAGATCATAGGTTTTGAGAGAGAGTGTTTTGCTTCTTTGTCTCTCTTGTTTTTGGTTGAACTTTAATGTGTGCTTGTGTAACATCCCAAATTTTCAATTTGGAATGTTATACATAGATCATATTGCATTGCATGCCCTTTGCATTTTTGTCCGTGGCGTTCCTCGAAATTCTAAGCAACTCAAGGACCTACGGAGAGAGTTGGGAATTTTACCGATTTCGTATTTGAGTTCACTCGAATACCGGTACGAGGATAGTGTGGTTTTAATTATTTTTCTCTCCTAAAAACATTTCTAAATACAATATATGAGCGGAGATAATATGACTTCTCCAAAATAACAGAAATATAGGAGGAAAAATGTTAAAATCACTTTTGGTATTTTTCTGGATTTATTTGCGGTTTTATTTGCATAGGAAAAATGCGCATTTTTCAAAATTGCATTTAGGTCCAGGAAAAATGTTCACTTTGTCCTAAATATTATTATAGGACGGTGAAAATTTATTTCTGGATTTTTGGAGTCCGTTTATTATTTCTTTCGTTAGTTTTTCTGCGTCAGGACTCTTTTAGAAAAAAAAGAGGCAAACCGACTTAGGGCCGTATTAGCCCAGGATTCTCGGCTTTATATAGCGCCCGCCGGCCCGGTAGCCTGCCCTAGCCGTGCCCCGCCCTAAACCTAGCGCTAAACCGCCGCCGCCGCGCTAAGCCGCTGCCGCCGCCGCGCTATGCTACCCCACCACCCCACAGCCGCGCCGCCGCCCCGCAATCGCGCCGCCGCGCCGCCGTCCCGCCGCCGCCCCGCAGCCGCCGCCCCGCCGGACCCGCCGCCCGCCGCCATCGGACTTCGACGGAGTCGTCGTTTTCGAGGTAGCCAATGGTTTTAAAAAAAAACCGATCGGTTTTTCGTAAACCGTAGATTCGTTTTTTTTTCTAGGTTTAGATCGGTTCGGTTTTTCTTCGGTTTAGATATTTAGCGGACGTTCGTCCGTACGTTTGTTTTAATGAACGCTTTCATCCGTTAGCCGCAGACAGCGAACGTTCGTTCGTCAGCCTGTTCGTCAGTTTTCTTTTTTGGGGTATTTATCCGTGATTATTCCTATCGCGATTTCGGCCCTGATCTTGTTTTTCGTTTTTCTTTTCGCTCGAGAGTCGGAATCAGGTGATTCAAAACCCCAGATCTTCGCCTCGATGCCCTCTTTACGTTTCACCAACTTGAACAGAGTTTTGGCTAGTGTAAAATTTGACTTTAGACCAATTAGTAACCGGAGCTCGTTTCTTTCGCAGTTTGAGTTTCGTTGCTTCTCTCGATTTGATTATTTTTGCAAACCGGAGTTCTTAACTTGAACTTTCTGGTTATATCTTATATTTTGGAGTTTTTTTGTGCATCATTGCTTGTTTTCTTATGTATGCTATTGTTTTCTTGCGATAGAATACCCGGACTGTGAAGCGTGCTACTACGAGTCTCTAGGTTTTGCGAATCGTCAGCAAGGCAAGTAACACTTTGATCATACCTTTATTTACCTAGTTTTTATGCATTAGATCAAACCCTCACGCATTGCATGAGTAGGATCTCTTAACTTGTGGGACTGGGAAGTAGATTGAGGTAGAACCTATTACCTGCATTATTTTCAAACCCTTGGGAGTTACTTCTACGTTTGCTTAGGTTGCTATGCTATGCTCGTAGATGTGGTTTGGGTTTGAGTGAAATCCATGACAGATGTGAGTTTTAGGTAAGGATTCAACTTAAGGTGGCTACTTGAATACACATCTGGGTTGATTGGTTGCAGGGCACCTGGGGAACCCAGTGTTGTCCTAGGAAATCCCGGGGTTCCGTGTGATTTTTCCTATGGAATGCCACCCAGGCTCAAAGGGATCATAAAACTATTCATGCTAGAAACTTCCTTGTGCAGCCACATGCCAATATGGGCTCTGGCATAGTTGAGTAAGTTGTGGGAAACCTTTCCGTGATGGGCTAGCAGATGTAGAGGGATTGTAGGTGTACCGGCCTATCTATCCGGTTAAGGGGACCTCTTCGGAAAGACTGTGTCTCGGTCATCCGTTTCTCAAACACCATGTAGTGCGAGAAACCAAACGGAGGCGATCGAGTCTTGTGGGAAAAGGGCACAAACCTCTGCAGAGTGTACAAACTGATCATGATTAGCTGTGTCCCCGGTTATGGACATCTTGAGTATCTGGTACTTGAATTATTGGTTGATCTCATCACTCTATAATTTAATTTGTTGGGTTAATGATGAACTTTTAATTTGAGATTGAGTTGGAGGTACCTTCTCAATGATTTTCAACCAACATGATAGTTCAAATAAAATTTATTCCTTTGTTGTAGGGAAAAATTTGCTTTACGCAAAAACTTTAACTTAGAGCCTCCACCAGCCAAATATGCATGTAGTATAGGCTTTATTTTATTACTTGCATTCTTTGTGTTATCTTGCCAGGATATTCCATGTGCTGACCCATTTTCGGGCTGCAACATATTACGTTGCAGACTTTTCATAAGAGGAATAAGACGTGCTAGGTCGTTTGTCGTGCACTCAGCTATGCCGTTGGAGTTGATGGACTCACTTATCTTCCAAGCCTTTCGCTGTTATTTTGTTAGATGGCCTTAAGCCATAGACTTTTGTAATAAGTTCTCATTGGAGACATTCGATGTAATAAGTGAGTGATTGCCACTCTGTTATAAATCCTTCAAGTATTGTGTGTGTGTCAGCATTACCGATCCAGGGATGACACAGAACACAGAGACTTCGGTCCATTCGGATCGTAGTCGCTACAAATATGGTATCAGAGCACACGCTGAATGTAGGACACGAGCACTAAGACAGACCCTAGATCACTCTTCTCTACTCATTTCTGACTTCTCTCCATTTTCTACTTCTTTAGGATGGTGGACCCAAGGAACAAGTTACTCAACCAGATGAAGACACACGTTTTGGACGACACTTGAAGGATGTCACTAGGTACCTGAACATAGGAATACCAAGCTTTACCCGGACCTACACCGCCACTTTACCAGAAGAGGAGCGATGGAGCATTCAAGTTCAAATTCCCGGGAGAACCTTCGCACCATCCACTGAGCCAACAGAGTTTTATTTTGATGCGCCAACCTGGAGCCTAGGAAAGAACATGGCCGCCCACATCAAAATGGGAAGGATCGGAGAAGTCTACAAGCAGGAGCTGAAGGACACCATCTACCAGATTTGTGGACACCGAGATGAGAGTTGGGATATGATCAGCACCCGGAAGGATAGGTCCATTGCAGCATTCATCCAGGAGTTGAATCAGCACATTCGATGACAGGAGCACCAGATGTGCACTGGGATGATAGAATTGAAGAAGGCACTAAACAGGAATTTGGAGCTAGAAGAAGAACTTAAGTCTACTCGTGACGGATACGAGGAGGAGATGTTGATACTAGTGGAGAAGAATGATGATTTGACAAGGAAGCTAGGAGTATTCATGGGAGATCCAGCACCAGCAGGCGAAGAAGAGGAAGAAGAACCCAAGGAAATTCCACCAGAAGATTACATTATCATCGACGACACGGATTCAGAACCCGATGATAGTAAAGACAAAGACTATGAAGATGAAGCTGGAGCAGACATCATGGAATCGTCCGCCGATCAATATTTTTAGATGACCACCCTATGAATAGTAGTTTACCTCCATATATTAGTTTTAGAGCACTTTTGTAACGTTAGTTAGATTTGTATGATCTTGCTTGAAATTGATTGGTGTGATATGATGGTGTTTGTCTCATGTGCATATGGGTAGTGATTTTCCCTTAGACCTCAATTCTGTTCTAATCTCTTCCCTCTACACCCATCAGATGCCTCCAAGATGTTAGCCCAGATTTGAGTTTCCCCCTGAGCTCACCCAGTTGATCCAGCAACAGAACACCTTGATGCAACTTCTTGTCCAGAACACTCAGAACGACCAGAACAACAACAACAACCCGCCACCACCACCACCCGTGGACAACCTGACATGTTTCTTAAGGTTGCAACCACCAGTGTTTGCTAGCAGCATCGAACCAATTGTGGCTGATGACTGACTACGCAAGATTGGAAGAGATTTGACCACCGCCAATTGCTCAAATGCTGAGAAGGTGCGATTTGCCGCACACCAGTTGTCTGGACCAGCCGCAGCATGGTGGGAGAACTACACATGCAATTTCCCCATAGCCAATGTTACTTGGGAGCAGTTTCAGCAAGCTTTCCGTACTGCCCATGTCTCAACTGGAGCTATGAGCATGAAGAAGCGGGAGTTTCGCAACTTGCGCCAAGGAAACCGTACTGAATAATTCTGGAGCACAGCAGAAGCCCTGATTCACTCCGAATTCGGGAGGATATACCCATAACCATGGAATCCCCCACAACCACAATGGCCCTAAGAATGGAAATGGGAATGGAGCAAGTAATAACCAGAGCCGCCCTACCCCGTCCACACCCACCAAGAACGATTTCAGCCATGTCACTTGTTTCAAGTGCGGGAAGAATGGACATTATGCCAATGAGTGCCTAGAAGCAAAGAATGGGAACGGAAATGGAAGTGCTGGGAAGAAGCCCAACCCGTTCAACAAAGGACAAGTGAACCACGTGACCGTGGAGGAGGTAGAAGAGCAACCAGATGCTGTTGTCGGTAAGTTTTTGGTTAAGACATTTACCGCGATAGTTCTTTTCGATACTGGTGCATCGCATTCATACATTTCAAGGGGATTCGTAAATAGACATAGGATGTCCACCCGAGTTCTTAAGACCCCCATGTTAGTAAGTACACAAGGAGCAGAGTATATGGCACACCAAGGATGTTTTCAGATGCCATTGACCATAGGACACCATACTTTCCCCTCCGACCTAATAGTTCTGGAGTCACAAGGATTGGATGTGATATTAGGTATGGATTGGCTATCGAAGTATGGAGGTAACATCGATTGTGCCAGTAAGTCTATTTTGCTCACCACCCCAGAGGGAAAAAGGATCAAGTATGTATCTAGGCATTCGCCTATAAGGACGCAAGTACATTCTCTCACGGGAGTTGTTCAGGAGGAAGTACCAGTAGTAAATGATTACCCGGATGTGTTCCCATATGAGTTACCTGGCATGACACCGGATAGAGATATTGAGTTTTTGATAGAGTTGTTGCCTGGCACCTGACCAATATCTAAGAGACCTTATCGGATGCCACCGAATGATCTGGAGGAGATCAAGAAGCAGATTAAGGAGTTGTTGGAGAAAGGATTTATTCGTCGAAGTTCATCACCTTGGTCGTTGATTATCGGGCATTGAACGAAGTGACAGTTAAGAATAAGTACCCACTGCCGATGATCAATGATTTGTTCGACCAACTCCAAGGAGCGAAAGTATTCTCCAAGATAGACCTACGATCTGGATACCGCCAATTGAAGATCCGAGAGAAGGATATACCTAAGACAGCCTTCACCACACGGTACGGGCTGTATGAGTATACGATTATGTCATTTGGATTGACTAACGCGCCTGCCTATTTCATGAGTATGATGAACAAGGTGTTTATGGAGTTCTTGGATAAGTTTGTCGTGGTATTCATAGATGATATTCTGATATACTCAAAGGATGAGGAAGAACATGCAGAGCATTTGCGTTTGGTATTGGAGAAGCTCAGAGAACATCAGTTATATGCCAAGTTTAGCAAATGCGAGTTTTGGTTGAAGGAAGTCGGATTCCTAGGGCATGTTATATCAGGAGAAGGTATAGCAGTGGACCCCGTTAAAGTGCAGGCAGTCACTGAGTGGTTGGCACCCACTTCAGTTGGAGAGATCCGCAGTTTTCTTGGACTCGCGGGATACTACCGGAGGTTCATAGAAAATTTCTCCAAGATTGCAAAGCCAATGACGACATTGTTGAAGAAGGAGACAAAGTTCGATTGGACTGAAGAATGTGAAGAAAGTTTCCAGGAATTGAGGAAACGGTTGACGACAGCCCCAGTGCTGATATTGCCAGATATACGCAAGGATTTCCTGCGACGCTTCATGCTTAGGACTTGGAGGGGTACTTATGCAAGATGGAAGAGTTGTTTCCTATGCATCCCGTCAACTGCGACCACACGAGTTGAATTACGTGACGCACGATCTGGAGTTAGCAGCAGTAGTGCACGTACTGAAAACCTGGAGACATTACCTTATTGGAAATCGTTGTGATGTGTACACGGATCACAAGAGTTTGAAGTACATTTTCACATAGAAGGAGTTGAACCTCAGACAAAGGAGATGGTTGGAGCTTATAAAGGATTATGATATGAAGCTGCACTATCATCCAGGAAAGGCTAACATCGTGGCAGACGCTTTGAGCCAGAAGAGTTATGCAAATACCCTAGTAAAAGGGGGATTGCCACAGGAGTTAGCAGAACATCTCAGGGAACTTCGTTTGGAGATAGTTCCTAGAGGTTTCGTTGCAACATTGGAAGTTCAGTCGACATTACTGGGAAAGATATGTGAAGCCAAGAAGAATGATAAGGAAATTGCAGAGATAAAGAAGAGGATGAGTGAAGGAAAATCCAAGGGATTTCGTGAGGACGAACACGACACCTTGTGGTTTGAGGATAGAATCTATGTGCCCAACGACCCGGAGATCAGGAATTTGATACTGCAGGAAGCACATGATTCACCATACTCGATACACCCCGGAAACACCAAGATGTATTTTGATTTGAAGGAATGTTTCTGGTGGACGAGAATGAAGAAGGATATTGCCGAGTATGTAGCCGTATGTGATGTATGCCAGAGAGTAAAGGCAGAACATTAGAAGCCAGCAGAATTGCTGCAGCCTATGCCGATACCCGAATGGAAGTGGGAGAAGCTTGGCATGGATTTTATCACCGGATTGCCCAGGACCAAAGCAGGATATGACTCAATCTGGGTAGTAGTGGATCGATTGATGAAAGTATCCCACTTTATCCCTGTGAAAACCACATACACCAATGCGAAGTTGGCCAAGATATACATGACCAGGATAGTATGTCTGCACGGAGTTCCGAGGACCATTGTATCAGATAGAGGAACATAGTTCACTTCAAAGTTTTGGCATCAGTTACACCAAACTTTGGGAACGAGGCTGGAATTCAGCACCGCGTTTCAACCGCAGACAGATGGACAGACCGAGAGAGTCAACCAGATCCTGGAGGACATGTTGAGAGCCTGTGCGTTGGATTATGGATCTAGTAGGGATGATAATTTGCCCTACACGGAGTTCTCTTACAACAACAGTTACCAGGCCAATTTGAAAATGGCACCGTTCGAGGCATTGTATGGAAGGAGATGACGAACACCGTTAATGTGGGATGAAGTTGGAGACCGACAGTTGTTTGGACCAGACTTGATCAAGGAGTCCGAGGAGAAGGTGAAGTTGATTCGAGATAGATTGAAGGTAGCTCAGTCCAGGCGGAAGAGTTATGCAGACTCGAAGCGCAAGGAGATAGCCTATGAGATCGGAGACAGAGCGTACTTGAGAGTATCGCCTCTGCGAGTAGTTAAACATTTCGGAGTGAAAGGAAAGCTAGCCCCGAGATTTGTGGGACCTTACCGTGTTTTGGAACGCATGGGAGAGGTTCCCTATAAGTTGGAATTGCCTGAAGGATTGTCAGGAGTGCACGACGTGTTTCACGTTTCGCAGCTTAAGAAGTGCCATGCGGAGATGGCTGATATCCCGCTTAGAGACACAGTACCCCTCGAAGCAATTCAGTTGGACAGTGATCTGAGCTACGAGGAGAAGCCTGTTAAGATTCTCGAATTTTCGAGTAGAGTCACCTGCAGTAAGGTTACCAAGTTTAGCAAAGTTCAGTGGAGTCACCACACCGAGGAAGAAGCCACCTGGGAACGAGAACAGGATCTACGCAAGGACCACCCACAACTGTTCTCTAGCCAAGTCGAATCTCGAGGGCGAGATTCATTCTAAGGGGGGTAGGTTTGTAACATCCCAAATTTTCAATTTGGAATGTTATACATAGATCATATTGCATTGCATGCCCTTTGCATTTTTGTCCGTGGCATTCCTCGAAATTCTAAGCAACTCAAGGACCTACGGAGAGAGTTTGGAATTTTACCGATTTCGTATTTGAGTTCACTCGAATACCGGTACGAGGACAGTGTGGTTTTAATTATTTTTCTCTCCTAAAAATATTTCTAAATACAACATATGAGCGGAGATAATATGACTTCTCCAAAATAACAGAAATATAGGAGGAAAAATATTAAAATCACTTTTGGTATTTTTCTGGATTTATTTGCGATTTTATTTGCATAGGAAAAATGCGCATTTTTCAAAATTGCATTTAGGTCCAGGAAAAATGTTCACTTTGTCCTAAATATTATTAGAGGACGGTGAAAATTTATTTCTGGATTTTTGGAGTCCGTTTAGTATTTCTTTCATTAGTTTTTCTGCGTCAGGACTCTTTTAGAAAAAAAAGAGGCAAACCGACTTAGGGCCGTATTAGCCCAGGACTCTGGGCTTTATATAGCGCCCGCCGGCCCGCTAGCCTGCCCTAGCCGCGCCCCGCCCTAAACCTAGCGCTAAGCCGCCGCCGCCGCGCTAAGCCGCTGCCGCCGCCCCGCAATCGCGCCGCCGCGCCGCCGTCCGGCCGCCACCCCGCCGCCCCGCCGGACCCGCCGCCCGCCGCCACCGGACTTCGCCGGTGTCATCGTCTTCGAGGTAGCCAATGGTTAAAAAAACCGATCGGTTTTTCGTAAATCGTAGATTCATTTTTTTCTAGGTTTAGATCGGTTTAGTTTTTCTTCGGTTTAGATATTTAGCGGACGTTCGTCCATACGTTCGTTTTAATGAACGCTTTTCGTCCGTTAGTCGCAGACTGCGAACGTTTGTTCGTTAGCCTGTTCGTCAGTTTTCTTTTTCGGGGTATTTATCCGCGATTATTCCGATCACGATTTCTGCCCTGATCTTGTTTTTCGTTTTTCTTTTCGCTCGAGAGTCGGAATCAGGTGATTGAAAATCCCAGATCTTCGTCTCGATGCCCTCTTTACGTTTAACCAACTTGAACAGAGTTTTGGCTACTGTAAAATTTGACTTTAGACCAATTAGAACCGGAGCTCGTTTCTTTCGCAGTTTGAGTTTCGTTGCTTCTCTCGATTTGATTATTTTTGCAAACCGGAGTTCTTAAGTTGAACTTTCTGGTTAGATCTTATATTTTGGAGTTTTGTTTGTGCATCATTGCTTGTTTGCTTATGTATGCTATTGTTTCTTGCGATAGAATACCCGGACTGTGAAGCGTGCTACTACGAGTCTCTAGGTTTTGCGAATCGTCAGCAAGGCAAGTAACACTTTGATCATACCTTTATTTACCCAGTTTTTATGCATTAGATCAAACCCTCACACATTGCATGAGTAGGATCTCTTAACTTGTGGGACTGGGAAGTAGATTGAGGTAGAACCTATTACCTGCATTATTTTCAAATCCTTGGGAGTTACTTCTACGTGTCCTTAGGTTGCTATGATATGCTCGTAGACGTGGTTTGGGTTTGAGTGAAATCCATGACAGATGTGAGTTTTAGTTAAGGATTCAACTTAAGGTGGCTACTTGAATACCCATCTGGGTGGATTGGTTGCAGGGCACCTGGGGAACCCAGTGTTGTCCTAGGAAATCCCGGGGTTCCGTGTGATTTTTCCTATGGAATGCCACCCAGGCTCAAAGGGATCATAAAACTATTCATGCTAGAAACTTCCGTGTGCAGCCACATGCCAATATGGGCTCTGGCATAGTTGAGTAAGTTGTGGGAAACCTTTCCGTGATGGGCTAGTAGATGTAGAGGGATTGTAGGTGTACCTGCCTATCTATCCGGTTAAGGGGACCTCTTCGGAAAGACTGTGTCTCGGTCATCCGTTTCTCAAACACCATGTAGTGCGAAAAACCAAACGGAGGCGATCGAGTCTTGTGGGAAAAGTGCACAAACCTCTGCAGAGTGTACAAACTGATCATGATTAGCCGTGTCCCCGGTTATGGACATCTTGAGTATCTGGTACTTGAATTATTGGTTGATCTCATCACTCTATAATTTAATTTGTTGGGTTAATGATGAACTTTTAATTTGGGATTGAGTTGGAGGTACCTTCTCAATGATTTTTAACCAACATGATAGTTAAAATAAAATTTATTCCTTTGTTGTAGGGAAAAATTGGCTTTACGCAAAAACATTAACCTAGAGCCTCCACAAGCCAAATATGCATGTAGTATAGCCTTTATTCTGTTACTTGCATTCTCTGTGTTATCTTGCCAGCATATTCCATGTGCTGACCCGTTTTCGAGCTGCAATATATTATGTTGCAGACTTTTCAGACGAGGAATAAGACGTGCTAGGTCGTTTGTCGTGCACTCAGCTATGCCGTTGGAGTTGATGGACTCACTTATCTTCCAAGCCTTCCGCTGTTATTTTTTTAGATGGCCTTAAGCCATAGACTTTTGTAATAAGTTCTCATTGGAGACATTCGATGTAATAAGTGAGTGATTGCCACTCTGTTATAAATCCTTCAAGTACTGTGTGTGTCAGCATTACCGATCCAGGGATGACACAGAACACAGAGACTTCAATCCATTCGGATCGTGGTCGCTATAGCTTGGTTTATACTTTATGTCCTTGTGTGAGATACATGTTTGATCATGTGATTGATCATATGCTACTTTAATGCTTGCTTGAATGATATTATCTTTTATATCCCTATATGATCATTCACTTTTCTTGGTGATGAGTGCATGATTTTAGTTTATATCATTTTGAGCGCTCCACCAAGATGTATGTGACATGGAAGAGTAAACCATGATCCTAATCGATTGTGTATTTGCATTCAAATGCAAATTTTAAATAATACACAAATTTAGGGGGAGCTTTTGCTTATCACATACTTCTCAAAGCGAAGATGTATTTCAATCTTAGTATCATTTATCGCGGCTTTGATCAATATGTTGTCATCAATTACCAAAAAGGGGGAGATTGAAAGTGCAACTGTCCCTAGGTGGTTTTGGTAATTACTAACAACATATACCTCATTGAACTAATGCTATCTCAAGATAAATATTTCTGGAAAGTTCAATGATTGGCATGGCATGGATTAGAAATGTGGACCCCTCAAAATGCTAAGGACACATATTGGCTCAAGCTTAAGACTCTACATTTTCTATTTTAGTGATCCAAGATCACATTGAGTCCATAGAAAAGCCAATACTATTAAAAGGGGATGAGGTGTTGCTTAATGGGTTTCTTGCTCAACATGCTTAGTGATATGCTCCAAAACCCTCGACCACTTTCTCACATCCACATATGTTCCAACCCAAAAGTCAAACTAGGCCCCACCGAAACCTTCTATCCGACGCCACCGAGTTCTCTTGACATAGCCATTGCCACAAACCCTAGTCACTTCGGTCTGACCGATAGGGATCTCGGTCTCACCGAGATGGCATTGCAAACTCCTTGTTTCCCTTCGTAACGTTTTAGTCTAACTGAGATGAGCGATCGGTCCCACCAAATTCACAATGCAAACTCTCTGTTTCCCCTTCGTAACGTTTCGGTCCAACCGAAACTAGCAAATCGGTCCCACCGAGTTTGCCTGAGCAACTCTCTAGTTAGCTTATTACCAAAATCGGTCCTACCGAGTTTGTGTAATCGGTCTCACCGAGATTACGTATGCCCTAACCCTAATGAAATCGGTCCTACCGAGTTGACATGTCAGTCCAACCGAAATGCCTAACGGTCACATTATGAACTAAATCGGTCTGACCTAGTTCTCTGATTCGGTCTCACCGAGTTTTGTAAATAGTATGTAATGATTAGATTTTGTGTGGAGGCTATATATACCCCTCCACTCTTTCTTCATTCATGGAGAAAGCCATCAGAACATGCCTACACTTCCAACATACATTTTCTGAGAGAGAACCACCTACACTTGTGTTGAGGTCAAGATATTCCATTCTACACTACAGGAATCAGAAAGTTTGCTGTCAGGCAAGTATAGACGGCAAAGGCAGAAATACTGACGGCAAAATTTTTGCCGTCAGCTGCTGACGGCAAACGTAGTTGGCAAACCCAAAGTCTGCAAAGTGTACTTTGTCGTCAGCTTTTTATCGGGCAGACAACAAAGAGATTTTGCCCTTAGTAAAACAAATAATAGACGACAAAGAACAGGGTCTCTGGCGTCAAGCCAACTCCGTGTTTGCCGTCACTCGAAATCATCACAGATGGCAAATTGCTTTTTCATGATTCAAAAAACTAAACCACCAGTGTGAGCAAACCCATCGCAACCATAGTTTTGCAACATTGACCCACTTTTCACACATAAATTCGTGGCACAATGTACAAAAATTAGAAAGAAAAAGTGGAATCCGTGAAACATCAATACAGCTACACGCATAGGCTATGAGCATCAAATTTTTGTAGGTACACGCACATAGCAATTAATAACAATTAATGCTACAAATCAAGTGCGATGGAAAAGGTCGTGGCACCGGGGGATGGGGACGGCGGCGTGCGGCTGCTCGGGGCAACGATGGTCGGGGCAACGAGGGGAAGGGCTCGGGGCCGGCGATGCCATGGAGCAGGGCCCGCCACCTATGGCTGCACGGGGCGCCGGGGGAGGGCCGGGGCTGGCGGCACCGTGGCCAGCCTTGTGCTGCTGCTCGGGCGACGGGGGAGGGCCAGGACCGGCAGCGCCATGGCAGGCTGCCTGCGGATGGTCGGCGCGACAGGTGAGGGTCGGGGCTAGCGGCGCCATGGGAGGTCTCCTGCAGCTGCTCGTGATTGCCAGGGAGGGCCGGGGCCGGCGGCGCCATGGCGGGCCTCTTGCGGCTGCTCGGGCGACGAGGGAGGGCCCGGGCCGGCGGCGCCGTGGTTGGCCGCCTACGGCTGCTCGGAGCGGCCGGGGCCGGTGGTGCCATGGCGGGCCTCCTGCGGCTGCTCGGGCAGTGAAGGAGGGCCGGGGCCAGCGGCGCCAAGGCTGGCCGCCTACGGCTGCTCGGGGCGGCGAGGGAGGGCCGGGGCCGGCGGCGCCATGGCCGACCGCCTGCGGCTGCTTGGGGCGGTGAGGGAGGGCCGGGACGGCGGTGGTTGCTCAGGGCGATGGTGGAGGTCCGAGGCCGGCTCCGTGCGGTTGCTTGGGACAAAGAGGGAACAAGGAGAGAGGGGGAGAACGAGAAGGAGAGGAGGGTGTGCGCGACGTGGGGGTGCGTGCATCGTGGGTGGATAAGTGTGTCCATCCGGCAAGAGTGGTGGGATGGGGGCCGTGCATTATGGGCTGGTGTGGCTGAGATTTTGCTAGGTCATCGATCTAGGAGATCAATCCGCGAGCTGTGCTTTCTTCTTTGACGTCTCTTAAAAAATATAGACGGCAAATGGTCCGGTTTGCCGTCTGCCAATAAAAAAAGATACATCAAAGATTTTTTGCCGTCTGTGTTTTTATTGTCAGACGGAAAACTAGGGTCTTTGCCGTCTGTGTTTGTTTTGGTAGGCGGCAAAGTACTTTTTGCCGTCATTCATTCTTTGCCGTCATCCGCTGACGGCAAAAGTTGTGTTTGCAGTTAGGCACGACAAAAAGCTGGCGGCAAAGAACATCACAGATGGCAAATTATCTAATTCCAGTAGTGTTCACCATCAACCAACTCCTACGACATATTTGACTCACCAAATGAAGGAATTGGAAGATGCTTCATGGCTAAATGCCCAAAGGTATCACACCCCGAAGTATGTTGATTTCAATAGTGATGAAGATGATTTGCTAGGAGATGATGATTTACTTGTTGACAACTCTAGTCATGGAAACTATGATGAACTTGCTATTAATCCTGCTAATCAAGATAAAATGAATGACAATGGTAAGAAGGAGATTGAGCGTCTAACTAAAGAACTAAACACTCTTAAGTTAGCTCATGAAACTAAGATCATCAAGAACTTTTAAAAACTCATGAGAAGTTACGCTTTGAAAAGCTCAACCTTGAGCAAGAGCTTGAGTTCTTAAAAGCAATCAATGATGATCTTCGCAAGAAAAGTTCTTCTTCCATTGCCAAACATTTACTCTTGTCTACTTACATGCCACAAATTAAATCTAGCAACAAGAACAAGAGAGATTCTTCATCTAGTAGTAACAATAATCATGCTAAATCAAATATTGTTGCTTCTAGTAGTACTCTTGATTCCACTAATGATTCTCTTAGCCAAGTTACACTTGAGCAAGAAAATAGCCTATTGAACGGAATTATAGAGAAAGGTGTTTACAAGAGCCTTGCCGGAAGTAAGCAATTTGAGGAGATTGTACGCAAGCAAGGAAGACACCGGAAGAATCAAGGTGTTGGTTTTGAACAAAAGTTCAATGCCAATGGAGTTGAGTGGGAAGAAGATCAATACTCCAAGACAAAGTTTTTTCCTCAACAAGAGAAGTATGATCCTACTTCTTTCCAAGGAACACAAGCTCAAGATGATCTTCCACCAATAGACCACAAACAAAAGGGCAAGTGCAAGCTTTAAGAGGAGATTGATGCATTTGAAGAAGCTCCCAAGGCCTTGGTCAAGTGGGTTCCCAAGACTACATCGAGTTCTACTTCATCAAGTACGACTACAACTCCAAGGATTCCCATCAAGATGGTGTGGATCCCGAAGAAGAAGAACTAGAGAGTTCTTGAGGGTGACTCCGCCAACATACTTCACTCATATCATTTTGGCGAGGACAAGTGCAAACAACTTCCATATCTTGTACTAGTTCAAGGAGTCACAAACCCTCTTGTTGGTAAGAAAAGGGACAAGGTAACCAAATGCTTTCATGTACATCATCTTATGTGAACATCACTCTATGTCTATGGATATCCTTGTTTGTTCCTTGTGGGACCAACCCGTGTAGGTATTGAAAGTGCGACTCACTCCAATGGGTTGCTCCAAATGATCTACATCAACATTTAGCATCTACATCTTCAACACCTACATGAAGTCATCATCGACAAAAGCCAAGGTTTTTCATCCCTCTTAGGGGGGATATCACATCTAGAGGGAGCTTTACTCTAATCAATTGATCTAAAGCAACTCTAATGATGTGAACAGAACAATGCCTTATGTAAAAGTGGTAACCCCACTTGTGCTTACATGATGAGTATGACCTATGATCAAATGTTCTCATTTGACTCCTAAGTCAATATACACATATATAGATGACCTAGTCCTCGCCAAATTGCTTCATAAATTCTAGAGTGATTGTGCATGCTTTGTCACATATTTCATTTGCCATCTTATTGTGTGAGCATGTTGGATGCATATTTTACTCATTCGAGGACATCCATTTGTTGTTTTGATTGTTTGGATCTTTCTCTTTTGCCAAATGGATGGACAAGAATGCCTAAGAACTCCCTCTAGCTATCTATGCTTTTCTCGTCTCAAACTCTATTCATGCTATATCACAAAGTTTGATCAAGTCAGTTTCGAACCACTCTGTGTGAGGAGCACTTGGACTCCCCGATTCGTCATAGACTTAAACTTCCAAAACCTCTTTGTGCATTTCGGTATGGCCAAGTCATCCACTTCGGTCACATCGAGTTCACTAAGTAGATCTAGGTTTTCAATCTCGGTGCAACCGATTTGAACTTTTGGGTCACACTAAGTTGCAGTAACCGCTCGCGGTTCTGCATCTCAGTGCCACCGAGTTGTTCCACTCAGTCACACCGACAGGGTCGGGATATATATACCCACGGGTGAGATTTTTGAAATTCCTTCAAACTCCTCAGCCCACGCGTGTGTCCTGCTCTGCCTCCTCGGGTCTCTGGATCGTCTCCTCGCCGCCAGCGGCCTCCCGCCGCTGGTTTCCATCTCCGTCAACGGAAATCTGCTCCGCTATTGTCACCGTAGCGAACTCCCGCCAAACTAGGGTATGGGTTCGACTCTATGTGCTATTCCTTTAACTCTGATTCATAGCACATTACTTTGCTATGATCTTTTACCATGTCTGCAAACTATCTATCCACTAAAAAACATCCTTAGATTAGATTTGATCTGAAAATTTAGTGTTAGGTCTCCGCCGAATTCATCTCGGACCGACCGAGTTGTAGAAATCGGTCTCTCTTCGATTTGGCTTAGGCCATTGCACATGTGATTTTCGGTCTAACCAAAAACTGCAAATCGGTGTGACCAAGTTCGACTCTCTGTGAAACCCTAGCAATCTCGATGCCACCGAACTGTGACTCGGTCTGACCGAGTTCACTAGTTTAGGTTCCAAAATTGCTTCGGTATCACCGAGTTTACAAAATTGAGTCATCTGTTTTGCAAAAAAGTTTGCACTTTGTGATGCTCATCCACTCTATCTCATCTACTTGTATTCACAGGGTCAGCTTTTAGTTTGCATGGTCAGCTTTCAGTTTGCAGTGTCAACAATGTCCGATTAAAGTGACAGCCAGAACAGGTCAGAGGAGCAAACACAGTTGAGTGAGGGCTCTAGTCCCTCAAATAGCAACTACTATGAGAGTAGCAGGAGCACTCCAAGTAAGCTTCCAAAGGCTGTCGTGGAATTAACACGTCAGATGTCCGGTTTAGCGGACTTAGTCGTGAGGCCACAAATATATGTAGTAGCTTGAGAGGGGTTGAGAGGAATCGAGAGACGCGATGCAAGACAAGGGTCTAGACAGCTTCGGGCCCCGGGAAACATCATCCGGTAATAGCCCTACGTGTTGTTTGAGGCTAGGTCTCATTATTATCCTCATGGTGTCGCCGGTAAACCGGCTCTTTGTGTCTAGCCCTAGAAACTTGTGAGAACTTCTTAGAACTTGTCTAAACTTATGAAAACTTGTCCCCCTTTGGGGAGCCCTGCCCCTCCTTATATATGTTGAAGGGGCGGGTTACATGACTAGTTCTAGTAGGATTAGGATTGCTTTATTACAAGGAGTCCTAGTCTTGCTTCCTTTCTAAGAGAATATTCCTTGTGACTTCTTCATAAGCCGGCCCACCATACATGAACCGGCCTTCTCGGCCTTGGGCCTTGTCATCCGTGATCTGCCCGCCGGGTTACCAGTGAATTGCCAAGCGTAAACCGTCTTAAATAAAATGCCAAGTCTGGTCGGGTTATAATTCCGGCCGGTTTATACCGCGGGGTATATCCCCGACATTAGCCCCCAGTTTAGCTTGGATTTATCCATGGTAAACTTATGCTGCAAAATAACCACAAGAACAAATTGGATAGGTTGTGCTCCGGGTTAAGAATTCTTGTAAACCGGCACTTGATCATCTTTAAGTCTTTGTCTTTCCTTTTTCTAGAAAATCCGGGTCAACATACCAACTTCATAATCAACTTGCTTGTAGGAAAAATATTGCAAATAAAGAATCCATTTGACTCGGCCTTTCAATGCTCTGACTTGACAAAAATATTGATCTTCAAATATTCAACTGATATCCAACCGGTTTGGAAATGTAGAACTTGCCGGTTTATGATTACCACCATTGTCGGGTTATAAAAATTGATAATTCCGGGTCATGACTGTTTATAAATGCCAGGCTATGATTGTTTGCCAACGCCGGGTCACACAATTAATCTTCTTGATTTGCCAGAACTGAGAATTTGAAGATATTCCTCGTTCATATGCATATTACCTGTAGCCCCCAAGTCTTAAGAGGAGAACATAGTGATAGCTTAAGACTTGTTTCAATATAAATCTTGTAATCTTCAAGAAATCCGGATTGTGCATCCCAATCACTATGAAACTAAATATTCCATATTATGTAGCCCCCAAGTGTCGGGTCATTATGCAATAATGAGCAGGGACTTTGAAAATATAATCATTGAAAATAACATTATATAATGTAACTTCCATCATGGGGTTTGAACCCACATCCTCAAGGTTAAGAGCTTTGTGCTTTACCAACTGAGCAGTGGACCCTTCAATATAATGGATTAATACTTGTGTACCTTGAACTGTTGACAGGAGCGATTGGTAGCCCCCAAGGGCCGGCTCACTATAATGTGATGAGTCGGGTCTTCAATAAAGTGAGCAAAAAAATGACTTTGCATTAGCCCCCAAGTGTCATGGTGCATGCTTGCATCGACATGAGACTTGTGTAATTGATGTAATCTCAATTTGAATAATGTAGCCCCCAAGTGCCGGGTTGTAAGCCTGCAGCGACTCGAGACTATATCTTTGTAAAATAAATCATTTCCATCGATGAAATAATATCCATTGCGCTTAAAGCGACTTTGAAAATCTCAATCATAATATTGATAACCATAATAAAAATCCAGCCATGTTGTCTATTTAAAGATTTGAAGAATATAATCCGGTTTGAAGACTCGTTCCAGTGATATTTGATCACAACCAGGCCGGGTTAATAAACACCGGTCATTATTTTATCTCATACTGGCGACTTATAGTCAAAAGTCAGGCCGGTTTAATGAACACCGGTCATTATAACTGATCATGTATTGCCAATTTTTTTTCTGGCTCTTTGCCGGCTCGTCATGAAGGCCGATCCGGGTTACGATGAACACCGGTTTAAATCTTGCTGGTGTTTATGATCCAGACTTTGAACTTATGCTGGTGTTCATGACCCAGACTTTTTCTTTGTAGATATGTGGTCAACCTTGAAGTTACCCAGTTCCGGATCAAAAAACCATAGAAACACATGAGAACACAAACACAAAAAACACAGGTTTGCAAATAAGACCATGTAGCCGAGGCTTTTTGCAAGCTGCCAGGCTCCAAATCGAGGCTTCTGATTCGAATACGATCAGTAAACCGGATCACCAGGGGCTAAGCTAGGATTCGAATACGATCCGTAGCCCCCTAGTGATCGCGAAATTTTAGCCAATCAATGGATTCAAATACGATCCAAGGAGCTTATGATTCGAATACGATCATATAAACCGCATCACCAGGGGCTAAGCTAGGATTCGAATACGATCCGTAGCCCCCTAGTGAGTGTGAAATTTTAGCCAATCAATGGATTCGAATACGATCCAAGGAGCTTATGATTCGAATACGATCATATAAACCGGATCACCAGGGGCTAAGCTAGGATTCGAATACGATCCGTAGCCCCCTAGTGAGTTTAGGTATGTTCTCTTTGGTTCGAATACGACCTATGTTTGAACAGGAAGGGCTATGTTCTCTTTGGTTCGAATACGACCTATGTTTGAACAGGAATGGCTATGTTCTCTTTGGTTCGAATATGACCCATGTTTGAACAGGAAGCCCTTTAGTAAGTTTGGCTATGTTCTCTTTGGTTCGAATACGACCTATGTTTGAACAGGAAGCCCTTTAGTAAGTTTGGCTATGTTCTCTTTGGTTCGAATACGACCTATGTTTGAACAGGAAGCCCCCAAGCAAATGTAGAGGCGGGATACCTATATGGGAGTTGCACTGTGCCGCAAACCTTCTTTGGTTTCTTAATAAATAGTTGTCCTGTATTTCAACATAGATACATCAAGGCATCTTGTCTTCTTAATGAAAATGATATATATATCAAGAGAAATAGATTTAGATGGATATCACCTGATGTATTTGAACCTCATGATCCTCATCGGGGTCTGTTAGTCAACCCGGTATGTTTGAATAGACCGGACCGCAGGGCGGACAGCAAAACGACCGCAGTATCAGAGGCGGCTCAAACAGATGAACCGGCCATGGGGTTGTAAACCGGCGCAGATGAGCAAGTTGTCACCCGCGTTGTAAACCGGCGCGGACGCGTGAACTGTATATAACAAATTCCAATAGGGCAGTGTAATGTTGCTCAGAAAAACTAAAATGTCTTGATAAAGTATATAGGAAGGATAACACCTGATTTGCTTGAATAGCAGATGGGTCAGCCGGCGCCGATGGGCTAGTTGTCCTGTGGGTGGTAAACCGGCGCGGTCGCGTAAGACGGCCACGGCGTTGAAAACCGATGCAGTCGCTAGAGACGGCCACAACATTATAAACCGGCGCGGTCGCAAGAGACGGCCACAGCATTATAAACCGGTGCGGGAGTCCGTTGAGCAATGATGACCACATGTGTCGAATGATGTTGGCAGGCCTCCATCTCTGCGGTATAATATCGCCTTGCAATGAATGATTCTTCTGCATACAAAATACAGTAGGGCGAGGTATTTTTGCTCGGGTGAATTAATATGTATTAAAAATAAATAGGATAGATATCACCTGACTCGCCCGGACAACAGATGAGTCGGCCGGCGCCGACGGGCTATTTGTCCTCCTCGTTGTGATCCGGCGCGGATGCGTGAACCGGCCACGTGGGCGGATGGGTCAGCCGTATGTTGATGTAGACTGGACTGCGGGGGACGGCGGCCCGTGCGCGCTTTATTGGGCGATTCGTGCGATCCTGACGAGTTGATGCAGACTGGACCGCGGGAACAGCGGCTTGTACGCATGTGCGTCGAGCATCATAGCATGGACGAATGCTAGTGCATGCACTCCGTATCCGCGGTATAATGGCATAAAAAATTTGTCCTATGTAAAAATATATTACAGGGCAGAGTAATTGTTCTTTGACAAAAAATAATATGTGCTAATAAAATAGACTTTAGAAAAATATTACCCGATGTTTTTTGTCAGATCAACCGGACGCTGGTGTTGAATAACGTTGGATGCATCCGAGACGAGAAGAGCATATGTACGTCAGTGAGACTTGTGACAATAAACAATGTGCTTGAGCTCTTTTCAGTTTCAACTCTGCACTCTTTTCTCACTTTAGAAAGTGGCAAGCAACGGAACGGCGACTTGACAGCACAATAGCTCAAGGTGGCGGTTTTGAAAAGCAGCAGAGGCTCGCGGTTGACTCAGAGCGGCGAGGCGGCAGAGACCGAGGCGGAGACCGGCGGCAACGGGGTAACTCCTACAGGGCGGCCCCGTGACAGGGGCAGAAGTGCTCGGGCGGCGCCGCGACGCGTTCGTCGGTACGAGGGATGGACGGCGGCGCGAGAGTACCGGGCGGATGAGGAAGAGGTGCGCCAGCGGCTCAGCAGCGGAACAGCGGTTTGGAGGTGACGGGCCAGCGATGGCGGCTCAGAGCGAGGTCCTCCAGGCGATTTAATGCCAGTCCGAGGCAGCGGCAGCTGAGGCCGGCGACCTGAAGCTGAAGGTGTCTCGGGGCCGTAGTGGCTGTGAGGTCGCGTGGTTCGACGCTGGCCACGGTGGCTCGATGCGACGGGGCAAGAAGAGAAGGGCAAGGCCGAGTCCGTGACTTTTCTCTACGGGCGGAGCTTCTCGCGGTGGCAAAAAGGTGGCGGCTCAATAAGTGGCCCGCGGTGAATGCGGCAGGGCAGGATACGACAGCGGGCGGCTCAAGGTGCAGCGACATCCGGCGCGGCTCGGTGCGGGTTTGGAGTCGGAGGCGGACAGCCAATCCAGCCACCAATCCGGGGCAGCCCTTCGGATCACGGCAAGTTTGACCATTTCCCGCCCGGATCTCTCTCCAGGTTGTGTTTGCTTTGACGATTATCTCTGGGTCTCATACTAGCAATCTGCTCACTGATTGTTCCGTACCACTTGATAACCATCTCGATTCGTTTTTGGTCTTCCAACTTTTTCTTTTTGGTCTTTCCAGTTGATGTCCTCGGGACTTGAAACACATAGAGACAGTAGAAACACAAAATACGGCGGGTCGAATAGATGCTTGATGTATAGTAATCGGACCCGGACGCTGGTTGTAGTATGTTGGCTTCTGAAGAAAAAACTTCAGTCAATCCAGACGAAATAAAAGTGATTCGATGAACCACCGGGACGGTAGCAGCAAAGAGACCGCAAGCTCGAATTTTTTATCTCGGCCAAATCTCGTGTTTGTTGTCAGACTGCTCACCGTCGAAACGATGTAAATCCTTTCACAACTACTCTTTCTTCATCTGGAAAATTGTGAATCTCTCGATTCCTGAAATAGATCCTTCCAAGAACTCAACACCACTGTGCGCAGGCCCCACGGTGGGCGCCAACTGTCGTGGAATTAACACGTCAGATGTCCGGTTTAGCGGACTTAGTCGTGAGGCCGCGCATCTATGTAGTAGCTTGAGAGGGGTTGAGCGGAATCGAGAGACGCGATACAAGACAAGGGTTTAGACAGCTTCGGGCCCCGGGAAACATCATCTGATAATAGCCCGACATGCTGTTTGAGGCTAGGTTTCATTATGATCCTCATGGTGTCGCCGGTAAACCGGCTCTTTGTGTCTAGCCCTAGAAACTTGTGAGAACTTCTTAGAACTTGTCTAAACTTATGAAAACTTGTCCCCCTTTGGGGAGCCCTGCCCCTCCTTATATATGTTGAAGGGGCGGGTTACATGACTAGTCCTAGTAGGATTAGGATTGCTTTATTACAAGAAGTCCTAGTCTTGCTTCCTTTGTAAGAGAATATTCATTGTGCCTTCTTCATAAACCGGCCCACCATACATGAACCGGCCTTCTGGGCCTTGGGCCTTGTCATCCGTGATCCGCTGCTAGGTGGCTTCTCACCCCTCGTTGGTTACCCCAAGTGGAAGGTTTGAGATGCAGTGTAGCAGAAGTTTTCCCTTGGCAATACCAAGGATCGTTTTCCCTGAGACTCCCAGTTTCAACAAGAAGGTGTCAACTGCTAACGGCGCCAGATATTAGCAATCAACGTGGACCTGCACACAGATACAAATAACTTTGCTCCCAACGAGTACAGAGAGGTTGTCAATCCCTCCGGCCTTGTAGTTTACAAATGATCAAACGCAAGTGATAATAGTGATAGGTATAATTGCAATAGTAAGTAAAATGCGGAAAAGTAAATAGCGGATGTGATCAATGATGGTAATATGGACCGGAGTCTCATGATGTTCACTAGTGATGTCTCTCTCCCAAAAGACGATAAAACAGCTATGTGAGGTAAACGCATTACAGCTGGGCAATTGACAGGACCATGTGCGCAAACAAATGCTGACTACATTGCAAGAAAGGTTGAGGTTCAAAGCATGGGCGGTACGCCGAGGTAAGTAGACCGAAATCCATCTGCATCTACTACTAATCATCCACCTTGAGATATCCATCCAGAACATCAAGCTGGTATTAAGTTGCGAGTCCCACCCATAGTGTAAACTCAAAGCAACAGACAACTGCATTAAAAGAACTTTGCGTAAAGTAAACAGTCCTTGCACCCGCGGGCACAAGCACCGTTGTTTTCCCCCTTGTGGCAACAGCACATCCCCTAGACTCATGTTTCTGTCACTCAAACTAGTCATCGAGGGGCATGAACCCACAATCGAGCATAACGTTCCCTCTTGGAGTCACTACCTATTACTTGGCCAAAGCAATAAATAACAACGGAGAACATGCAAGAATTACTTACGAACATAAATATAAAATAGGTGAATCAAATATATTACTCAAGCACAATCTGAACATAATCTCATAATCCATCGGATCCCAGCAAACTCATCATAGCAACAGCATAAGGATTACATATGTGCCTCGATCATGTAGGGCAGCTCACGAGGACTAATTAGTGAAGCACAAGAACGGGAGGAGAACATCACATAGCTACTGGTCATGGACCCATGGTCCAAGGGAGACTACTCACAACTCATACGGGAGGCGTCCATGGTGGTGGAGAGGCTCCCGGTGGTGATCCTCCCCTCCGGCAGGGTGCCGGGATGAGTTCTCCTGGTGCTCCCGATCTTGGAAGCGGCGGCGGCGGAACAGAGATGAGATCGCGAAAAAGAGTTCCCGTCTCGAGGGTTTCAGGATACGCTTTAAATATATGCCAAAGGGGGCATCAGCG
>LR738715.1:870081970-870095984 GCA_902687465.1 Secale cereale | reverse complement strand
GCCCCCCCCCCCCCCCCCCCGGCGCGGCCCAGGGGGGCGCGCCGCCAGGGCGCCTAGAGCCCTGGTGCCCCCCCCCGGCTGTACTTCGGGCGCACGGTAGCTTCTGGAATGCTGATTTTTTATATAATTTTTCTGGATTTTTCCTGGCAGTTCTCGTAATGTGAAAACCTGAAATACAAAAACAGCCGAAAACAGAAACTGGCACTGGGGTGCACTGAGTTAATAGGTTAGTCCAAATATGATCAAAAGTGTATGGAAGTGTATAAATAACATAGCAATATCACCCAAAAGAGGCATGGAGCAAGCAGAAATTATAGATACGTTTTGGACGTATCAACATCCCCAAGCTTAATTCCTGCTCGTCCTCGAGTAGGTAAATGATAACAAGAATAATTTCTGTGGTGACATGCTATTAACCATATAGGACTTATTCATTGTCATATGACAAAAGCTTACTGAGAAAATAAACTATAGTAATTAAGTTGCCTCATGAGAAAATCACAAAGAACTGAAAGTTTTACAATATGATATTGAAACATCAAATAGATTTGTAATGAACATGTTGTGCAAGTATGATAAAGTGATATCTAGCTTGCCCTCTTTAGTGAAGCAAAACATAAATGCAGGGGCACCTTCAAGGTTTAAGTGATGACTAGATACAATTATTTCAGAATAAACGATATCACAATCATGCAAAAGACAATGCTACTTTGGGACAATGCACATTACACTCAGAATGACAATCATGCTCTCAGTAGTTGGTGCTTTTAAAAGAAGGTGGAGACTCTCGAACCGTGGCTTTTGTTGGCAAGGTTGAAAACCCGTAATCGGAAACAAAGCCAAAACATGTACCAGAGCTCTTGGCTTTAAAAACAGAGGTAATAATTATTTTTTTGATTATGCATGTTTCGTCAACGAATGCTAGCAGACAACTCAATCACTTTTTGAGATGGACAAGTTTCGAGGAACGGCTCCCGAATGAGGACGATCACATCCTCTTAATCTCCTTTGTTTATCACTGCCAAAGTTTTCTGATTTCTCATGAACAAAGCGTGAAGGAGGGTTTGTTTGTTATATTAATTTTGAGTCGGGCGCACTCAATGCCAGTTTCTTCTCGTATTATGGGTTTGCACATTATACATGCAATCCCAGGGTGAAGCTTATCCAACTTAAAAAGATCATGAATTAACCACTACTTCCTCATGAACTTACAACAGAGGCACAAAATAAGAATGCTTTTTTTCTTTGAATAATTTCGAGATGGCACATGCAAGTCTCCGTTAGGAATGGCAGGTAAATACCATGTAGGAAGATATGGTGGACTCATATGGCATAACTGGATTAAAAGGATGTGGATGCACAAGCAGTCAGTCCGCTTAGTACAGGCGAAGGTTAGCAAAAGACTGGGAGCGACCAACTAAGAGAGCTATGACGGTCATAATCATGCAGAGCGACAAAGCAACATTGAATTAGGCATGGAAGTTATATCGCTACTCAGAAACAAAAGATCATCAAGGCTTGACAGACTTTCTTTACAGTCTTAAATATGCGTGAGCATATGCCAAGTCAATCAAAATAAATTCTCGAAGGAAGATCTTACTAAACCATACCACATCATAGGCAAACAAATCATGTTGGTACTCCAATAACACATTGGAAACCCCCCAGCTATTTGAGACTAACCATAAGAAAACATGAACTACTAAGCGCCATTATGCACGTAGCATCTTTATCATAGACATATCAACCAATGCAACGGAAGCAAACTCTCTTTTAATAAGATAAACATGATAACTAAAGAGAGTTCAAGCAACCAACTAAACAAAAGCTCTTTAAAAAGATAAGCATGAATACTAAGAGCAGAACATGATAGTAGCTATTGAAAGACAAAGAACACACACAGCAAAGATAGACATGAAAATTCTATGTTATGTTCTAGGTAGAAGTGGAGCGTGTTTCTCTACCACATAAAGAAAGCTGAGTTCCGACTCGTTATGAAAAACTAAAAAGGAAACTAAAAGCAAGACGCTCCAAGCATAGCACATAACACATGAAGTGATAAAAATATAGTGGAATGAAAGACGAACTGATAATGTCGATGGAGAAGGGGATGCACGGGGGCATCCCCAAGCTTAGACGCTTGAGTCTCCTTGAATATTTCTTGGGGGTGCACGGGGGAATCCCCAAGCTTGAGCGTTTGACACTCCTGAATCTTTTTATCATCTTCCCTTGCACACTTGAAAACTCCCTTCATACATAACTCATCATAATCTGATTAGCGAGGTTAGTACCCATAATAAAATAATTGTAACTTTCTGGAAATAAGGATATTCTTGAAGGTCTACTGTTTCTCAAGAATGCCAAAAGGTTTTTGCAAAGAAAAAGCAAGCTCTAGGTTTGCAAAATGAAGGAAAGGCAAAACAGGACAAAATCTATGAAAAACAGAACAGCAGGTAGTAAATGATTTGTTCGGGGCACTTCTGCAACTCTAATAAAAAAACTCAGAACAGACGCACGAAAGACAATTATATAGAACACGCTGTCGAAAAAATTCAGACCAAAAAGATGAACTGGTGATTTTATACGAATTTTTCTATCCAAGGACAGAATCTGTTTCCTGGACAGCACCTCACAACTTTTGAACTTTCTAGCAATCAGAGGCTACACTTGGCACAAAATTGAAAAGCAAAGATACAATGATGATGCTACTATAGTAAACAACATCAAGACACAACAAAAGCAAAATAAACTTTATTCATTGGGCTGCCTCCCAAAAGCGCTTTCTTTTTATGCCTTTAAGCTAGGCATAATGCATAGAGATCAAGTTTTATCAAGAGTAAAAGAATAGCTAGCCCGTATAACGGACTCAAAAGGTAACTTGATCTTCTTTCGAGGGAAGTGTTCCATCCCTTTCTTGAGAGGAAACTGAAATTTTATATTCCCCTCTTTCATGTCAACGATAGCACCAACGGTGCGCAAAAAGGGACGTCCCAAAATAATTGGACAAGAAGGATCACATTCAATATCCATAATAGTGAAATCAACGGGAACATAATTATCATTGACAACGATAAGAACATCGTCGATCCTCCCCAAAGGTTTCTTTATGGAAGAATCAACGAGACGAACACCAAAAGAATAATAATCATAAGGTTTCAATTTAAGCATATCATATATTCTTTTGGGCATAACAGAGGTACTAGCTCCAACAACACATAATGCATGGCAAGAGAAGTCATTCAACTTAATTTTTATCATAGGATCCCAACCATCTTCTAGCTTTCTAGGTATGGAGGCTTCTACTCTATGTTTCTCCTCCCTATCTTTGATGAGAGCATTAGTGATATGCTCCGTGAAGGCAAGGTTAAGTGTGCTAGTGCGGGGGTCTCTAGACATCTTGTGAAGGAAATCAATAACTTCGGTAAGAGTGCAATTATCAAAATCAAGGTCATTAGCATCAAGTAAAGTGGTAGTGGTGTCCTTTAGGTTCACTTGTTTGGTAGTTTCTATACTCATAGCATCACCATTAATAGGTCCATCGGGACCAGGAGTGCATTGGGTGCTAAGAGTTTGGATATCCTCAACAACTTGGATAGTAGCAACAGTGTGGTGGGTAGGAAGGCTCTTAATTCTATCTTCTTCCTCCCTTTCTCTAGCCCATCTCTCTTTAAGTTTAGCCATCATCCTAATATTTTCATTAATTTGCACTTGAATAGCATTCATAGGAGTGACCTTCCTCTCATCAAGAGGAGAAGTTTTAATTTTAAGCAATTCTACCACATTGGCTAAATGGTCTACCTTCAAAGAGAGATCATCTAGTTTATGTAGTTTTTCTTCTACTCTCTTATTAAAGGCTTTTTGGGTAGTGATGAAATCTTTAAGCATAATCTCTAGTTCAGTATTGGAGTTCTTGGATCTAGGATAAGCAATGTTGTTCCCATAAGAGTTAGAGGGGAACGGTCTAGGATTGCTACCAAAATTACTCCTATAAGCATTGTTGTTAAAATTGTTCCTAGAGATAAAGTTCACGTCTACTTGTTCTTGAGCAATCAAAGAATTTAAAGGAACATCACGAGGATCAACAGAAGATTGCTTCGAAAGTAGAGACATGATCAAGTCAACTTTTTCATTAAGGAAGGAAATCTCCTCGACAGAGTTTACCTTCCTACCTGTTGGAGCGCTGCTAGGCTTCTCGCCCCTCGTTGCTTACCCCAAGTGGAAGGTGTGAGATGTAGTGTTGCGGAAGTTTTTCCCTTGGCAAAGATACCAAGGATCGAATCCCCAGAGACTCCTAGGTTCAACAAGAAGGTGTCAACTGCTAACGGCGCCAGATATTAGCAATCAACGTGGACCTGCACACAGATACAAATAACTTTGCTCCCAACGAGTACAGAGAGGTTGTGAATCCCTCCGGCCTTGTAGTTCACAAAGGATTAAACGCAAATGATAGTAGTGATAGATAATGTTTGCAATAGTAAATAAAAGCGAAAAATAAATAGCGGATGTGATCAATGATGGTAATATGGACCGGAGTCTCATGATGTTCACTAGTGATGTCTCTCTCCAAAAAGACGATAAAACAGCTATGTGAGGTAAACGAATTACAGCTGGGCAATTGACAGGACCACGAACGCAAACCAATGCTGACTACATTGCAAGAAAGGTTGAGGTTCAAAGCATGGGCGGTACACCAAAGTAAGTAGACCGAAATCCATCAATATCTACTACTAATCATCCACCTTGAGATATCTATCCAGAACATCTCGCTGGTATTAAGTTGCGAGTCCCACCCATAGTGTAAACTCAATGCAACAGACAACTGCATTAAAAGAACTTTGTGTAAAGTAAACAATCCTTGCACCCGCGGGCACAAGCACCATTGTTTTCCCCCTTGTGGCAACAACACATCCCCTAGACTCATGTTTCTGTCACTCAAACTAGTCATCGAGGGGCATGAACCCACAATCGAGCATAACGTTCCCTCTTGGAGTCACTACCTACTACTTGGCCAAAGCAATAAATAACAATGGAGAACATGCAAGAATTACTTATGAACTTAAACATAAAAGAGGTAGATCAAATATATTACTCAAGCACAATCTGAACATAATCTCATAATCCATCGGATCCCAGCAAACTCATCATAGCAATAGCATAAGGATTACATATGTGCCTCGATCATGTAGGGCAGCTCACGAGGACTAATTAGTGAAGCACAAGAACGGGAGGAGAACATCACATAGCTACTGGTCATGGACCCATGGTCCAAGGGAGACTACTCACAACTCATCCGGGAGGCGTCCATGGTGGTGGAGAAGCTCCCGGTGGTGATCCTCCCCTCCGGCAGGGTGCCGGGAAGGGTTCTCCTGGTGCTCCCGATCTTGGAAGCGGCGGCGGCGGCGGAACAGAGATGAGATCGCGAAAAGGAGTTCCTCTTTCGAGGGCTTCTCGAGATGCTTTAAATATATGCCAAAGGGGGGCATCGGAGGAGCCTTGGGGGGCCCAGGCGCCCCCCCGGCGCGGCCCAGGGGGGGCGCGCCGCCAGGGCGCCTGGAGCTCTGGTGCCCCCCCCGGCTGTCCTTCGGGCGCACGGTAGTTTCTGGAACGCTGATTTTTTATATAATTCTTCTGGATTTTTCCTGCCAGTTCTCGTAATGTGAAAACCTGAAATACAAAAACAGCCGAGAACAGAAACTGGCACTGGGGTGCACTGAGTTAATAGGTTAGTCCAAATATGATCAAAAGTGTATGGAAGTGTATAAATAACATAGCAATATCACCCAAAAGAGGCATGGAGCAAGCAGAAATTATAGATACGTTTTGGACGTATCAACATCCCCAAGCTTAATTCCTGCTCGTCCTCGAGTAGGTAAATGATAACAAGAATAATTTCTGTGGTGACATGCTATTAACCATATAGGACTTTTCATAGTCATATGACATAAGCTTACAGAGATAATGAATCTATAGTAATTAAGTTGCCTCATGAGAAAATCATAAAGAACTGAAAGTTTTACAATATGATATTGAAACATCAAATAGATTTGTAATGAACATGATGTGCAAATATGATAAAGTGATATCTAGCTTGCCCCCTTTAGTGAAGCAAAACATAAATGCAGGGGCACCTTCAAGGTTTAAGTGATGACTAGATACAATGATTTCAGAATAAATGATATCACAATCATGCAAAAGACAATGCTACTTTGGGACAATGCACATTATACTCAGAATGACAATCATGCTCTCAGTAGTTGGTGCTTTTAAAAGAAGGTGGAGACTCAACATAAAAGTAAAAGAATGGCCCTTCGCAGAGGGAAGCAGGGATTACTCATGTGCTAGAGCTTTTTATTTTGAAAACATAGAAGCAATTTTGTCAACGGTAGTAGTACTTCATATGTCTTATGCATAAGACATCCTATAAGTTGCAAGCCTAATGCATCGAATACCAATAGTGCTCGCACCTTGTCCTAATTAGCTCGAATTTCCATGGGTTGTCATTGCATTACATATGTTTCAACCAAGTGTCACAAAGGGGTACCTCTATGTCACCTGTACAAAGGTCCAAGGAGATAGATCACATTCGATTTCTCGTTTTTGATAGATCTCAACTTGAGGACATCAATACCGGGACAACATAGAAAATAGAAAATGGACTCCTCTTTAATGCTTAAGCATATTCTCATAAGAGATTGAGGATTAATGTCCAAGCTAAAACTTCCACCATGATACATGGCTTTGGTTGGCGGTCCAATGTTCTTCTCTAACAATATGCATACTCAAACCATTCAACTCATGGCAAATCACCCTTACTTCAGACAAGACGAACATGCATAGCAACTCACATGATATTCAACAAAAGTGTAACAGTTGATGGCGTCCCGAGAAACATGGATACCGCTCAGCATGCAACTTATAAGAAATAAGATACACAAACGACATATTCTTTACCACAATAGTTTTTAACCTACTTTCCCATGAGCTATGTATTGCAAAAACTAAAGGTTTTAAAGGTAGCACATGTAAATTTACTTGGAGTGGCGGTGAAATACCACATATAGGTAGGTATGGTGGACTCATATGGCATAACTGGTTTAAAAGGACGTGGATCCACAAGCAGTCAGTCCGCTTAGTACAGGTGGAGGTTAGCAAAAGACTGGGAGCGACCAACTAAGAGAGCAATGACGGTCATAATCATGCAGAGCGACAAAGCAACATTGAATCAGGCATGGAAGTTATATCGCTACTCAGAAATAAAAGATCATCAAGGCTTGACAGACTTTCTTTACAGTCTTAAATATGCGTTAGCATACACCAAGTCAATCAAAATAAATTCTTGAGGGAAGATATTACTAAACCATACCACATCATAGGTAAACAAATCATGTTGGTACTCCAATAACACATTGGGAACCCCCCAGCTATTTGAGACTAACCATAAGAAAACATGAACTACTAAGCGCCATCATCCACGTAGCATCTTTATCATAGACATACTAACCAATGCAACGGAAGCAAACTCTCTTAATAAGATAATCATGATAGATAAAGAGAGTTCAAGCAACCAACTAAACAAAGCTCTTTAGAGAGATAAGCATGAAAACTGAGAGCTGAACATGATAGTAGCTATTAAAAGACAAAGAACACACACAGCATGGATAGTCATGAAAATTCTATGTTATGTTCTAGCTAGAAGTGGAGCGTGTTTCTCTTCCACATAAAGAAAGCTGAGTTCCGACTCGTTATGAAAAACTAAAAAGGAAACTAAAAGCAAGACGCTCCAAGCATAGCACATAACACATGAAGTGATAAAAATATACTGGAACGAAAGACGAACTGATAATGTTGATGGAGAAGGGGATGCACGGGGGCATCCCCAAGCTTAGACGTTTGAGTCTCCTTGAATATTTCTTGGGGGTGCACGGGGGCATCCCCAATCTTGAGCGCTTGACACTCCTGAATCTTTTTATCATCTTCCCTCGCACACTTGAAAACTCCCTTCATACATAACTCATCATAATCTGATTAGCGAGGTTAGTACCCATAATAAAATAATTATACCTTGCTGGAAATAAAGATATTATTGAAGTTCTACTGTTTCTCAAGATTGCCAAAAGGTTTTTGCAAAGAAAAAGCAAGCTCTTGGTTTTCAAAATGAAGGAAAGGCAAAACAGGACAGAATCTGTGAAAAACAGAACAGCAGGTAGTAAATGATTTGTTCGGGGCACTTCTGCAACTCTAATAAAAAAACTCAGAACAGACGCGGGAAAGACAATTATATAGAGAATTTTGTCGAAAAATTCAGACCAAAAAGATGATCTGGTGATTTTATACGAATTTTTCTATCCAAGGACAAAATCTGTTTCCTGGACAGCACCTCACAACTTTTGAACTTTCTAGCAATCTGAGGCTATACTTGGCACAAAATTGAAAAGCAAAGATACAATGATGATGCTACTGTAGTAAACAACATCAAGACACAACAAAAGCAAAATAAAATTTATTCATTGGGCTGCCTCCCAAGAGCGCTTTCTTTTATGCCTTTAAGCTAGGCATAATGCATAGAGATCAAGTTTTATCAAGAGTAAAAGAATAGCTAGCCCGAACAACGGACTCAAAAGGTAACTTGATCTTCTTTCGAGGGAAGTGTTCCATCCCTTTCTTGAGAGGAAACTGAAATTTTATATTACCCTCTTTCATGTCAATGATAGCACCAACGGTGCGCAAAAAGGGACGTCCCAAAATAATTGGACAAGAAGGATCACATTCAATATCCATAATAGTGAAATCAACGGGAACATAATTATCATTGACAACGATAACAACATCGTCGATCCTCCCCAAAGGTTTCTTTATGGAAGAATCAACGAGACGAACACCAAAAGAACAAGAATCAAAAGGTTTCAATTTAAGCATATCATATATTCTTTTGGGCATGACAGAGGTACTAGCTCCAACATCACATAATGCATAGCAAGAGAAGTCATTCAACTTAATTTTAATCATAGGATCCCAACCATCTTCTAGCTTTCTAGGTATGGAGGCTTCTACTCTAAGTTTCTCCTCCCTAGCTTTGATAAGAGCTTTAGTGATATGCTCTGTGAAGGCAAGGTTAAGCGTGCTAGTGTGGGGATCTTAGTTCATCTTGTGAAGGAAATCAATAACTTCAGTAAGAGTGCAATTATCAAAATCAAGGTCCCTAGCATCAAGTTAAGTGGTAGTGGTGTCCTTTAGGTTCACTTGTTTGGTAGTTTCTATAGTCATAGCATCACCATTAATAGGTCCATCGGGACCAGGAGTACATTGGGTGCTAAAAGTTTGGATATCCTCAACAACTTGGATAGTAGCAACAGTGTGGTGGGTAGGAAGGTTCTTAATTCTATCCTCTTCCTCCCTTTCTCTAGCCCATCTTTCTTTAAGTTTAGCCATCATCCTAATATTTTCATTAATTTGCACTTGAGTAGCATTAATAGGAGTGACCTTCCTCTCCTCAAGAGGAGAAGTTTTAATTTTTAGCAATTTTATCTCATTGGCTAAGTGGTCTACCTTCAAATAGAGATCATCTAGTTTGTGTAGTTTTTCTTCTACACTCTTATTAAAGGCTTTTTGGGTAGTGATGAAATCTTTAAGCATAATCTCTAGTTCGGTATTGGAGTTCTTGGTACTAGGATAAGCATTGTTGTTCCCATAAGAATTAGAGGGGAACGGTCTAGGATTGTTACCAAAATTACTCCTATAAGCATTGTTATTAAAATTGTTTCTAGAGATAAAATTCACATCTACTTGTTCTTGAGCAATCAAAGAATTTAAAGGAACAACACGAGGGTCAACGGAAGATTGCTTAGAAAGTAGAGACATGATCAAGTCAACTTTTTCATTAAGGGAGGAAATCTCCTCGACAGAGTTTACCTTCCTACCTGTTGGAGCGCGTTCGGTGTGCCATTGGGAATAATTGGTCATCATCTCATCGAGAAGTTTTGTGGCAGCACCAAGTGTAGTGATAGGTTTACTGATAAAGTCATCGTTGTTGTGACTAGTGAAGTCACACAACTTGGTGTTCTCGGTGGGACCCATAGTAGCAAGCAAGCAAGATAACTATTTTTGTGATTTTTGATAAAAAGGTACTAAAGCAAAAACTGAAAGGTAAACTAACAAGACTAAAAAGCAAAGGTAAAAGATAGCATGCAACTCAACTATCTTAAAGAGTGGAGTCCCCGGCAACGGCGCCAGAAAAACTCTTGCTAGGCTTCTCGCCCCTCGTTGGTTACCCCAAGTGGAAGGTGTGAGATGTAGTGTTGTGGAAGTTTTTCCCTTGGCAAAGATACCAAGGATCGAATCCCCAGAGACTCCTAGGTTCAACAAGAAGGTGTCAACTGCTAACAGCGCCAGATATTAGCAATCAACGTGGACCTGCACACAGATACAAATAACTTTGCTCCCAACGAGTACAGAGAGGTTGTCAATCCCTCCGGCCTTGTAGTTCACAAAGGATTAAACGCAAATGATAGTAGTTATAGATAATGTTTGCAATAGTAAATAAAAGCGAAAAGTAAATAGCGGATGTGATCAATGATGGTAATATGGACCGGAGTCTCATGATGTTCACTAGTGATGTCTCTCTCCCAAAAGAAGATAAAACAGCTATGTGAGGTAAACGAATTACAGCTGGGCAATTGACAGGACCACGAACGCAAACCAATGCTGACTACATTGCAAGAAAGGTTGAGGTTCAAAGCATGGGCGGTACGCCAAAGTAAGTAGACCGAAATCCATCAATATCTACTACTAATCATCCACCTTGAGATATCTATCCAGAACATCTCGCTGGTATTAAGTTGCGAGTCCCACCCATAGTGTAAACTCAATGCAACAGACAACTGCATTAAAAGAACTTTGCGTAAAGTAAACAATCCTTGCTCCCGCGGGCACAAGCACCGTTTTTCCCCCTTGTGGCAATAGCACATCCCCTAGACTCATGTTTCTGTCACTAAAACTAGTCATCGAGGGGCATGAACCCACAATCGAGCATAACGTTCCCTCTTGGAGTCACTACCTACTACTTGGCCAAAGCAATAAATAACAACGAAGAACATGCAAGAATTACTTATGAACATAAACATAAAAGAGGTAGATCAAATATATTACTCAAGCACAATCTGAACATAATCTCATAATCCATCGGATCCCAGCAAACTCATCATAGCAACAGCATAAGGATTACATAGGTGCCTCGATCATGTAGGGCAGCTCACGAGGACTAATTAGTGAAGCACAAGAACGGGAGGAGAACATCACATAGCTACTGGTCATCGACCCATGGTCCAAGGGAGACTACTCACAACTCATCCGGGAGGCGTCATGGTGGTGGAGAAGCTCCCGGTGGTGATCCTCCCCTCCGGCAGGGTGCCGGGAAGGGTTCTCCTGGTGCTCCCGATCTTGGAAGCGGCGGCGGCGGCGGAACAGAGATGAGATCACGAAAAGGAGTTCCTCTTTCGAGGGTTTCTCGAGACACTTTAAATATATGCCAAAGGGGGACATCGGAGGAGCCTCGGGGGGCACAGGCGCCCCCCCGGCGCGGCCTAGGGGGGGGCGCCGCCAGGGCACCTGGAGCCCTGGTGCCCCCCCCCGGCTGTCCTTCGGGCGCACGGTAGTTACTGGAACGCTGATTTTTTATATAATTTTTCTGGATTTTTCCTGGTAGTTCTCGTAATGTGAAAACCTGAAATACAAAAACAGCCGAAAACAGAAACTGGCACTGGGGTGCACTGAGTTAATAGGTTAGTCCAAATATGATCAAAAGTGTATGGAAGTGTATAAATAACATAGCAATATCACCCAAAAGAGGCATGGAGCAAGCAGAAATTATAGATACGTTTTGGACGTATCAAGCGCGTTCGGTGTGCCATTGGGAATAGTTGGTCATCATCTCATCGAGAAGCTTCGTGGCAGCACCAAGTGTAGTTGACATAAGAGTTCCTCCCGCGGCCGAATCTAACAAGTTCCGCGAGGTAAAATTTAAGCCTGCGTAAAAAGTTTGGATAACCATCCAAGTAGTCAAACCATGAGTAGGGCAGTTCTTGATAAGAGATTTCATACGTTCCCAAGCTTGGGCAACGTGTTCATTATCCAATTGTTTAAAATTCATTATGTTACTTCTTAGTTGGATAATTTTAGCAGGTGGATAGTATTTTCCAATAAAAGCATCTTTGGACTTGTCCCATGAATCTATGCTATTTCTAGGCAAAGACTGAAACCAAATTTAAGCTTAACAATATTACCATCTATTTCTTGGTACTTTTGCATATCACAAAGTTCAACAAAATTGTTCAAGTGTAAAGCAGCATCATCTCCAGCACCGGAGAATTGATCTTTCATAACTAGGTTCAGTAAAGCAGGTTTAATTCCATATGAAGGTGCTGAAGTGGCAGGTGTAGTTATAGGTGTGCTGATAAAGTCATCGTTGTTGTGACTAGTGAAGTCACACAACTTGGTGTTCTCGGTGGAACCCATAGTAGCAAGCAAGCAAGATAACTATTTTTGTGATTTTCGATAAAAGATGCTAAAGCAAAAACTGAAAGGTAAAATAACAAGACTAAAAGCAAAGGTAAAAGATAGCGTGCAACTCCCCTATCCTGAAGAGTGGACTCCCCGGCAACGGCGCCAGAAATTGCTTTGCTAGGTGGCTTCTCACCCCTCGTTGGTTACCCCAAGTGGAAGGTTTGAGATGCAGTGTAGCAGAAGTTTTCCCTTGGCAATACCAAGGATCGTTTTCCCTGAGACTCCCAGTTTCAACAAGAAGGTGTCAACTGCTAACGGCGCCAGATATTAGCAATTAACGTGGACCTGCACACAGATACAAATAACTTTGCTCCCAACGAGTACAGAGAGGTTGTCAATCCCTCCGACCTTGTAGTTTACAAAGGATCAAATGCAAGTGATAATAGTGATAGGTATAATTGCAATAGTAAGTAAAATGCGGAAAAGTAAATAGTGGATGTGATCAATGATGGTAATATGGACCGGAGTCTCATGATGTTCACTAGTGATGTCTCTCTCCCAAAAGACGATAAAACAGCTATGTGAGGTAAACGAATTACAGCTGGGCAATTGATAGGACCATGTGCGCAAACCAATGCTGACTACATTGCAAGAAAGGTTGAGGTTCAAAGCATGGGCGGTACGCCGAGGTAAGTAGACCGAAATCCATCTGCATCTACTACTAATCATCCACCTTGAGATATCTATCCAGAACATCTCGCTGGTATTAAGTTGCGAGTCCCACCCATAGTGTAAACTCAAAGCAACAGACAACTGCATTAAAAGAACTTTGCGTAAAGTAAACAGTCCTAGCACCCGCGGGCACAAGCACCGTTGTTTTCCCCCTTGTGGCAACAACACATCCCCTAGACTCATGTTTCTGTCACTCAAACTAGTCATCGACGGGCATGAACCCACAATCGAGCATAACGTTCCCTCTTGGAGTCACTACCTATTACTTGGCCAAAGCAATAAATAACAATGGAGAACATGCTAGAATTACTTACGAACATAAATATAAAAGAGGTGAATCAAATATATTACTCAAGCACAATCTGAACATAATCTCATAATCCATCGGTTCCCAGCAAACTCATCATAGCAACAGCATAAGGATTACATATGTGCCTCGATCATGTAGGGCAGCTCACGAGGACTAATTAGTGAAGCACAAGAACGGGAGGAGAACATCACATAGCTACTGGTCATGGACCCATGGTCCAAGGGAGACTACTCACAACTCATCCGGGAGGCGTCCATGGTGGTGGAGAGGCTCCCGATGGTGATCCTCCCCTCCGGCAGGGTGCCGGGAAGAGTTCTACTGGCGCTCCCGATCTTGGAAGCGGCGGCGGCGGTGGAACAGATATGAGATCGCGAAAAAGAGTTCCCGTCTCGAGGGTTTCGGGTGACGCTTTAAATATATGCCAAAGGGGGGCATCAGCGGAGCCTGGGGGGGGGGCAGCCCCCCCCCCCCCCC
>LR738715.1:870067918-870081891 GCA_902687465.1 Secale cereale | reverse complement strand
CCCCGGCGCGGCCCAGGGGGCGCGCCGCCAGGGCGCCTGGAGCCCTGGTGGCCCCACCCCGGCTGTACTTCGGGCGCACGGTAGCTTCTGGAACGCTGATTTTTTATATAATTTTTCTGGATTTTTCCTGGCAGTTCTCGTAATGTGAAAACCTGAAATACAAAAACAGCCGAAAACAGAAACTGGCACTGGGGTGCACTGAGTTAATAGGTTAGTCCAAATATGATCAAAAGTGTATGGAAGTGTATAAATAACATAGCAATATCACCCAAAAGAGGCATGGAGCAAGCAGAAATTATAGATACGTTTTGGACGTATCATCCGCCCGCCGGGTTACCAGTGAATTGCCAAGTGTAAACCGTCTTAAATAAAACGCCAAGTCTGGCCGGGTTATAATTCCGGCCGGTTTATACCGCGAGGTATATCCCCGACAAAGGTTGCTACCAAGACAAGGAAGAGGAAAACTTTAGATTCAGAGGATGAAGATTTTGAAGTCAGCTCAAAGAAGAAAGTTGCTAGGAAGGAATATGGCACAACTGCTTCAACCAAGCCTGGACTGAACAAGAAGGTCCCTGCCAAAAGAGCTCCAATGTCAAAGGCTAGAGCATCAACTCAAGAAACAATGGTGTTCACTCTTGAAATCAGAGATCATGAGCCAGCAAGAACCAAGAAAAGAGAGAGAAAGCTAGAGGTGAGAAAGCAGCAAAGATGCCAAGTGTGGAAGAGGCATCTCAAGTGTCCCTCAAATCTAAACATGATCAAATGGCATATATGATTCAAGCAACTTTGAGGATTGAGAAGGGCTTGGCCACCCTGACTCAAAACCAGGAGAGCTTGGAAAGGAGCATAGAAACCAAAATTTATGATCTTGATCTGAAGGTTACTGAGATACCAACAGCAGTTGAGCAGCTCTAGGAGGAAGCAGAAGAGAGAAAAGGGAAGGCAACTACTGATGCATTTCAGCGAGTGACTAGAGGACAGAGGTCTGCTGCAGTGCCTGTACCTGATACAAGAGAAACAGCAACAGCACCAGCAGCCACAACTTTAGTGCCACCTCCAGCAGCCAATCCACCAGCTCCAACTACATCAATTGATGCCTTCGTCCTTGGAGTTCTGTGTACACCGCCTCCCGAAGACCAAGCCTGAGAGACGAATAGCACTATGCATATTTGAACTTTTTGGTAACTTGTTGCCAGAGGGGGAGAAATATGTATAGATCATAGGTTTCGAGAGAGAGTGTTTTGCTTCTTTGTCTCTCTTGTTTTTGGTTGAACTTTATTGTGTGCTTGGTTTATAGTTTATGTCCTTGTGTGAGATACATGTTTGATCATGTGATTGATCATATGCTACTTCAATGCTTCCTTGAATGATATTATCTTTTATATCCCTATATGATCGTTCACTTTGCTTGGTGATGAGTGCATGATTTTAGTTTATATCATTTTGAGCGCTCCACCAAGATGTATGTGACATGGAAGAGTAACCCATGATCCTAATCGATTGAGTACTTGCATTCAAATGCAAATTTTAAATAATACACAAATTTAGGGGGAGCTCTTGCTTATCACATACTTCTCAAAGCGACGATGTAATTAAATCTTATTATCATTTGTCGCGGCTTTGATCAATATGTTGTCATCAATTACCAAAAAGGGGGAGATTGAAAGTGCAACTATCCCTAGGTGGTTTTGGTAATTACTAACAACATATAGCTCATTGAACTAATGCTATCTCAAGATAAATATTTCTGGAAAGTTCAATGATTGGCATGGCATGGATTAGAAATGTGGACCCCTCAAAATGGTAAGGACACATATTGGCTCAAGCTCAAGACTCTACATTTTCTATTTTAGTGATCCAAGATCACATTGAGTCCATAGAAAAGCCAATACTATTAAAAGGTGATGAGGTGTCGCTTAATGGGTTTCTTGCTCAACATGCTTAGTGATATGCTCCAAAACCCTCGACCACTTTCTCACATCCACATATGTTCCAAACCAAAAGTCAATCTCGGCCCCACCGAAACCTTCTATCCGGCGCCACCGAGTTCTCTTGACATAGCCATTGCCACAAACCCTAGTCACTTCGGTCTCATCGATAGGGATCTCGGTCTCATCGAGATGGCATTGCAAACTCCTTGTTTCCCTTCGTAACATTTCGGTCTAACTGAGATGAGCGATCGGTCCAACCGAGTTTGCAATGCAAACTCTCTGTTTCCTCTTCGTAACATTTCGGTCCAACCGAAACGAGCGAATCGGTCCAACCGAGTTTGCCTAACCAACTCTCTAGTTAGCTTATTACCAAAATCGGTCCTACCGAGTTTGTCTAATCGGTCTCACCGAGATTCCGTTATGCCCTAACCCTAATGAAATCGGTCCTACCGAGTTGACATGTCAGTCCCACCGAAATGCCTAACGGTCACATTATCAACTAAATCGGTCTGACCGAGTTCTCGGATTCGGTCTAACCGAGTTTTGTAAATAGTGTGTAATGGTTAGATTTTGTGTGGATGCTATATATACCCCTCCACCCACTCTTCATTCATGGAGAAAGCCATCAGAACATGCCTACACTTCCAACATACATTTTCTGAGAAAGAACCACCTACACTAGTGTTGAGGTCAAGATATTCCATTCTAACCACATAAATCTTGACATGTAGCCTTCTCCAAGTTGCTTTCCACTCAAATCATCTTTCCACCAAGTTCAATCCTATGAAAGAGAGTTGAGTGTTGGGGAGACTATCATTTGAAGCACAAGAGCAAGGAGTTCATCATCAACACACCGTCTATTACCTTTTGGAGAGTCGTGTCGGCTAGATTGGTTAGGTGTCACTTGGGAGCCTCCGTCAAGATTGTGGAGTTGAACCAAGGAGTTTGTACGGGCAAGGAGATCACCTACTTCGTGAAGATGTACCCTAGTGAGCCAAGTCCTTTGTGGGCGATGGCCATGGTGGGATAGACAAGGTTGCTTCTTCATGGACCCTTCATGGGTGGAGCCATCTGTGGACTCGCGCAACCATTACCCTTCATGGGTTGAAGTCTCCATCAACGTGGATGTACGATAGCACTACCTATCGGAATCACGGATAAAAAATCTACGTGTCTACATTGCGTTTGGTCCCTGAAACTCCACCCTTTCCCTTCATATGCAATTGCTTTACATTCTGCTACTATACTCTTAGAACTGCATGTGTAGGTTGATTGCTTGACTTGTGCATAATTGCTAAAATCTGCCAAGACTTCAAATTGGGAAAAGGCTAGGCTTTTATTTGGTCAAGTAGTCTAATCACCCCCCTCTAGACATACTTTCAATCCTACAATATTTTATTGATGTGTTCCTTACTAGTGCTCGTAGCAGTGCCTAGGTATTTGACACTAGTTCGGTTTCTCATATTTGTAACTCGAAACAAGAAGTATGGATTAACCGAAGATTGGCTAAGGATGAGGGAGCGATGCGCTCCGGGAATGGTTCCAAGGTCGATGTGATCGCTATCGGCACACTACATCTACATCTACCTTCGGGATTAGTTGTAGACATATATAGTTATTATTTGGTGCCCGCGTTGAGCATGAACATTATATTTGGATCTTGTTTAATGTGAGACGGTTATTCATTTAAGTCAGAGAATAATGGTTGTTTTATTTATATGAGTAACATCTTTTATGGTCATGCACCCTTGAGGAATGGTCCATTCTAGTTGAATCTCGATCGTAGTGATACACATATTCATAATATTGATGCCAAAAGATGCCAAGCCGATAATGATAGTGCAACTTATTTGCGGCACTTCCATTTAGGTCATATTGGTGTGTAAAGCTCATGAAGAAACTCCATGCTGATGGACTTTTTGAATCACTTGATTATGAATCATTTGATACTTGCGAACCATGCCTCATGGGAAATATGACAAAAAACTTCATTCTCCGGAACAATGGAGCGAGCTAATGACTTATTGGAAATAATACATAACAATGCATGCGGTCCGATGAGTGTTGAAACACGCGTCGGGTATCGTTATTTTCTCACCTTCACAGATGATTTGAGTAGGTATGGGTATATCTACTTGACGAAAGACAAGTCTGAAACATTTGAGAAGTTCAAAGAATTTCGGAGTGAAGTATAGAATCATCGTAACAAGAAAATAATTCAACGATCTGATCGCAGAGGGGAGTATTTGAGTTATGAGTATGACCTTCATTTAAAACATTGTGGAATAGTTTCACAACTCACGCCACCTGGAACACCACATCGTAATGGTGTGTTTGAACATCGTAACCGTACTTTATTGGATATATGGTGCGCTCTATGATGTCTCTTACCGATTTGCCTTTATTATTTTGGGGTTCTGCATTCGAGACAGCTGCATTCACGTTAAATAGGGCACCGTCTAAATCCGTTGAGACGACTGTGACGCCCCCGTGGTACGTCCATTTTGCATCATGCTTATATGTTAATATTTACTTCATTATGGGTTGTTCATACATGTTTTCTCACAATATTTATGCCCTTTCTCTCTTATTTTACAAGGTTTACATGAAGAGGGAGAATGCCGGCAGCTTGAATTCTGGGCTGGAAAATGAGCAAACTCTGGAAACCTATTCTACACAACTCCAAAAGCCGTGAAACTCAACAGAACATCGTTTCGGGAAATATATAAAATATCTGGTGAACGAAATCCACGAGGGGGGCCACCGGCTACCCACGAGAGTGGGGGGCGTGCCCCCCTTCCCAGGGCGCGCCCCCTGCCTCGTTGGCCAGCCGGCATGCCCCCGATGCCCATCTTCTCCTATATGAGGTGTTTTAACCTGGAAAAAATCATAAGGAGGCTTTCGAGACCATACGCTGCCGTCTCGAGGCGGAAACCTATCTAGGGCTCCAGCAGAGCTGTTCTGCTGGGGATACTTCCCTCCGGGAGGGGGAAATCGTCACCACCATCATCACCAACAACTCTCCCATCTTGGGGAGGGCTATCTTCATCAACATCTTCACTAGCACCATCTCCTCTCAAACCCTAGTTCATATCTTGTATCCAATCTTTGTACCCAAACCTCAGATTGGTACCTGTGGGTTGCTAGTAGTGTTGATTACTCCTTGTAGTTGATGCTAGTTGGTTTATTTGGTGGAAGATCATATGTTCAGATCCATTATGCATATTAATACCCCTCTGATCATGAACAATATATGTCTTGTGAGTAGTTACTTTTGTTCCTGAGGACATGGGAGAAGTCTTGCTATCAGTAGTCATGTGAATTTGGTCTTCGTTCGATATTTTGATGAGATGTATGTTGTCTCTCCTCTAGTGGTGTCATGTGAACGTCGACTACATGACACTTCACCATTATTTGGGCCTAGAGGAAGGCATTGGGAAGTAATAAGTAGATGATGGGTTGCTAGAGTGACAGAAGCTTAAACCCTAGTTTATGCGTTGCTTCGTAAGGGGCTGATTTGGATCCATATGTTTCAGGATATGGTTAGGTTTACCTTAATACTTCTTTTGTAGTTGCGGATGCTTGCATTAGAGGTTAATCATATGTGGTAGGCTAGTCCAAGTAAGGGCAGCACCCAAGCACCGGTCCACCCACATACCAAATTATGAAAGTACCGAACGTGAAACAGACGATCGTGATGAAAACTAGCTTGACGATAATTCCCATGTGTCCTCGGGAGCGCTTTCCTTTATGTAAGAGTTTGTTCAGGCTTGTCCTTTGCTACAAAAAGGATTGGGCCACCTTGCTGCACCTTATTTACTTTTATCTTTTTTCACTTGCTACCAATTACCTTATTACAAAACTATTTGTTACCTATAATTTTAGTGCTTGGACAAAATACCTTACTGAAAACTGCCTATCATTTCCTTCTGCTCCTCGTTGGGTTCGACACTCTTACTTATCTAAAGGACTACGATAGATCCCCTACACTTGTGGGTCATCAAGACTCTTTTCTGGTGCGGTTGCCGGGGAGTGAAGCGCCTTTGGTAAGTGGAATTTTGTAAGAAAAAATTTATATAGTGTGCTGAAATTTATTGTCACTTGTTACTATGGCGCAAAATCCTTTGAGGGGCTTGTTCGGGGTATCTTCACCCCGAGGAGAAGAGAAAAGAGTTGCTCCTCAACCTACTGCACCTATTGAAAATGTTTTCTTTGAGATTCCTTCGGGTATGATAGAGAAACTGCTTGAAAATCCCTTTACAGGAGACAGACCACTGCATCCCGACTTACACCTAATCTATGTGGATGAAGTTTGTAGATTGTTTAAGCTTCCACGTATGCCCGAGGATGTTATCAAGAAGAAGGTCTTCCCTTTATCTTTGAAGGGAGATGCATTGACATGGTTTAGGCTATGCGATGATATGGGATCATGGAACTATAATCGTATGAAGTTGGAATTTCATCACAAGTTCTACCCTATGCACCAGGTTCATCGTGATCGTAATTATATTTATAATTTCTTGCCTCGCGAAGGAGAAAGCATCACTCAAGCTTGGGGGAGGCTTAAGTCAATGTTATATTCATGCCCCAATCACGAGCTCTCAAGAGAAATGATCATTCAAGATTTTTATGCTCGGCTTTCTCATAATAATCGCTCCATGCTCGATACTTCTTATTCTAGCTCTTATATGATGAAGACTATTGACTTCGAATGGGATTTATTGGAAAGAATTAAATGCAACTCTGAAGATTGGGATCTCGACGAAGGTAAGGAGTCAGGTATGACCCCTAAGTTTGATTGTGTTAAAGCTTTTATGGATACCGATGTTTTCCGTGAGTTTAGCACTAAATATGGACTTGACTCTGAGATAGTAGCTTCTTTCTGTGAATCCTTTGCTACTCATGTTGATCTCCCCAAGGAGAAGTGGTTTAAATACCATCCCCTTATTGAAGTAAAAGTAGTTGAACCTATTAAAGTTGAAGAAGAGACTATCACTTATAATGTTGATCCTGTTATTCCTACTGCTTATATTGATAAACCACCTTTCCCTCTTAGGATAAAGGATCATGCTCAAGCTTCAACTATAGTTTGTAAGAGTAATACTAGGACACCTACACCCTCTGAGCAAATTAAAGTTGAACCTAGTGTTGCTATGGTTAAAGATCTCTTGGTAGAAGATTTAGAAGGACATGTTATTTATCTCCAAAAAGAGTCTGCTAGAATAGACAAACCCAATGCAAGGAATAAACATAAACATGTTGTAGGCTTGCCTGTTATCACTGTTAAGATAGGAGATCATTATTATCATGGTTTATGTGACGTGGGTGCTAGTGCGAGTATTGTCCCTCTTGATTTATATAATGAAATTATGCACGACATTGCACTTGAGATGGAAGGGATTGATGTTACTATTAAGGTTGCTAATAGAGATACTATTTCACCAGTTGGGATTGTTAGAGATGTTGAAGTCTTGTGTGGAAAGTTCAAATACCCTGCTGATTTCCTTATTCTCAGTTCCCCACAAGATGAATTTTGTCCCATTATATTTGGTAGACCCTTCTTGAATACTCTTAATGCCAAAATAGACTGCGTGAAAGATATTGTCATGGTCAGATTAGGGGATATGTCTCATGATTTTAACTTTGCTAAATTCCGTAGACAACCCCTTGAAAAGGCACCATCCAGTAAGGATGAAATTATTGGTCTTGCTTCTATTGCCGTGCCACCTAATGATCCTTTAGAACAATACTTGCTAGACCACGAAAATGATATGCATATGAACGAGAGAAGGGAAATAGATGAAATATTCCTTACACAGGGACATGTACTGAAAAAGAACTTGCCTGTTGAAATCCTAGAGGGTCCTCCTCCACCCAAGGGTGATCCTGTGTTCGAACTTAAACCTTTGCCTGATAATCTTAAGTATGTTTATCTTGATGAAAAGAAGATATATCCTGTTATTATTAGTGCTAACCTTTCAGAGCAGGAAGAGGAAAAATTATTGAAAACTCTGAAGAAGCACCGAGCTACTATTGGATATAATTTGGATGATCTTAAGGGCATTAGTCCCACTATATGCCAACACAAGATAAAATTGGAAGAAAATGCTAAACCAGTTATTGATCATTAGCGACGGTTAAATCCTAAGATGAAAGATGTGGTAAGGAAGGAAATACTAAAGCTCCTAGAAGCAAGTATCATCTATCCAGTTGTTGATAGCCAGTGGGTAAGTCCTGTCCATTGTGTTCCTAAGAAAGGAGGTATGACTGTTGTCCCTAATGATAAAGATGAATTGATCCCTCAAAGAATAGTTACATGTTATAGGATGGTAATTGATTTCCGTAAGTTAAAACAAGCTACTAAGAAAGATCATTACCCCTTGCCATTTATTGATCAAATGCTAGAAAGGTTATCCAAACATACTCATTTCTACTTTCTAGATGGTTATTCTGGTTTCTCTCAAATACATGTGACAAAAGGGGATCAAGAAAAGACCACTTTTACTTGTCCTTTCGGTACTTTGCTTATAGACGTATGACTTTTGGTTTATGTAATGCACCTGCTACCTTTCAAAGATGCATGATGGCTATATTCTCTGATTTTTGTGAAAAGATTGTTGAGGTTTTCATGGATGATTTCTCCGTTTACGGAACTTCTTTTGGTGATTGCTTAAGCAACCTTGATCGAGTTTTGCAGAGATGTGAAGACACTAATCTGGTCTTGAATTGGGAGAAGTGCCACTTTATGGTTAATGAAGGCATCGTCCTGGGACATAAAATTTCTGAAAGAGGTATTGAAGTTGACAAAGCTAAGGTTGATGCTGTTGAAAAGATGACATGCCCTAAGGACATCAAAGGTATACGAAGTTTCCTTGGTCATGCCGGGTTTTATAGGAGGTTCATTAAGGACTTCTCCAAAATCTCCAGGCCTCTGACTAATCTCTTACAAAAATATATTCCTTTTGTCTTTGATGATGATTGTCTAGAAGCATTTGAAATACTTAAGAAAGCATTGGTCTCTGCACCTATTGTCTAGCCTCCTGACTGGAATTTACCCTTTGAGATTATGTGTGATGCTAGTGGTTATGCTGTAGGAGCTGTTTTAGGCCAAAGAGTTGATAAGGAATTGAATGTTATTCAATATGCAAGTAAGACTGTAAATAGTGCCCAAAGAAATTATGCTACCACTGAGAAAGAATTTTTAGCAGTTGTATTTGCTTGTGATAAGTTTAGACCCTATATCGTTGATTCTAAAGTAACTATTCACACTAATCATGCTGCTATCAAATACCTTATGGAAAAAAAAGATGCTAAGACTAGACTTATTAGATGTGTTCTCTTGCTGCAAGAATTTGACTTGCATATTATTGATAGAAAGGGAGCTGAGAACCCTGTTGCAGATAACTTGTCTAGGTTAGAAAATATACTTGATGACCCACAACCTATTGATGATAGCTTTCCTGATGAACAACTAGCTGTCATAAGTACTTCTCGTACTGCTCCATGGTATGCTGATTATGCTAATTATATTGTTGCTATGTTTATACCTGCTAGCTTCGCATACCAGCAAAAGAAAAAGTTCTTCTATGATTTGAGACATTACTTCTAGGATGACCCACATCTTTATAAAGAAGGAGTAGATGGTATCATTAGATGTTGTGTACCTGAGCATGAACAGGAACATATCCTACGCAAGTGCCACTCCGAAGCTTATGGATGACACCATGCGGGAGATAGAACTGCACACAAGGTATTGCAATCCGGTTTTTATTGGCCTACTCTCTTCAAGGATGCCCGTAAGTTTGTCTTATCTTGTGATGAATGTCAAAGAATAGGTAATATTAGTAGACGTCAAGAAATGCCTATGAATTATTCACTTGTTATTGAACCATTTGATGTTTGGGGCTTTGATTATATGGGACCGTTTCCTGCCTCTAATGGGTACACACATATTTTAGTTGATGTTGATTACGTTACTAAGTGGGTAGAAGCTATTCCAACTAGTAGTGCTAATCATAACACCTCTATTAAGATGGTTAAGGAAGTTATTCTTTCGAGGTTTGGAGTCCCTAGATATCTAATGACTGATGGTGGTTCACACTTTATTCATGGTGCCTTCCGTAAGATGCTTGCTAAATTTGATGTCAACCATAGAATTGCATCACCCTGTCACCCATAGACTAGTGGTCAGGTAGAACTAAGTAATAGGGAGTTGAAACTAGTCTTGCAAAAGACAGTTAATAGGTCTAGGAAGAAGTGGTCCAAGAAACTTGATGATGCATTATGGGCCTATAGAACTGCATACAAAAATCCTATGGGTATGTCTCCATATAAGATGGTATATGGGAAAGCTTGTCACTTACCTATTGAGCTAGAACATAAGGCATATTGGGCTATTAAAGAGCTCAACTATGATTTCAAACTTGCCGGTGAGAAGAGGCTATTTGACATTAGCTGCCTTGATGAGTGGAGAACCCAGGCCGATGAGAATGCCAAGCTGTTTAAAGAAAAAGTTAAAAGATGGCATGACAAAAGGATACAAAAACGTGAGTTTAACGTAGGGGATTATGTCTTGCTATTCAACTCTCATTTAAGATTTTTTGCAGGAAAACTTCTCTCGAAGTGGGAAGGACCTTACGTTATTGAGGAGGTCTATCGTTCCGGTGCCATAAAAATCAACAACTTCGAAGGCACAAATCCGAAGGTGGTTAAAGGTCAAAGAATCAAACATTACATCTCAGGTAATCCTATAAATGTTGAAACTAATATTATTGAAACAGTAACACCGGAGGAATACATAAGGGACACTTTCCAGAATGATTCAGCCTCCGAAAAGGAAGAGGTACGTGATACGGTAAGTAAACCGACTCCAAAACAGTTCTAAAGGCAATTTTTCTTTGTTTTGGAATATTTAGAAAAATAGAAAAATAAACCGCAGTCCGGAGGAGACACGAGGCCTCCACGAGGGTGCAGGGCGCGCCCCCCTTCCCAGGGCGCGCCCCTGCCTCGTGGGCACCCCGTGTGTCCCCTGGACTCCGTTTTCTTTTGGGTTACTCCTTTTGGTCGGGAAAAATTCATTATATATACTTCCGAAGGTTTTGACCTCTGTATCACGCAGAAATCCTCTGTTTTCGTTTTGAGCTGCTGTTTTTGACAGATCTAGATCATCATGGCGTCCTCCAACACCCCCAAGGAAAAGTTCTTCGAGAAGGTCATCAACCCCTACCTTGCGGAGGTGCTGCACCACCCCAAAACCATTGAGTTGCATGAGGGGGTGCTGCACATCCGTGATGTTGAGGGGCGAGGAGGACCGGAAGCGTGGAGACAAGACTCAAGGCAATGGAGCAACAATTTTTCAAGTGCCAAGGTATGGTGGAACGAGGACTCAACGCCAATTACATGATGATCTCGGAGCTCGCCAACAACCTCAAGCTGTACTCAAGGATCTTTGGGGAAGCTATCTCCAATCTTCAAGAGAAGATCGAACACCTCTAAGCCCAGATCTATGACCTGCAAAACCAAAACTGTGAGTATAAATATGGATTCAGGAAGATGAGTTTGGCTGCAGATTTGACTATCCCGGAGAGATCATCCTTCTACGATGGTGAACTCATGCCTTGGAAAGTGGATAACCGGCCTACATCATCAACAACCCCATCCTCACCACCCCCGAAGAAGGAGACAAAATCATATGGGTATGGACACTCCCCTTGGCAACTGCCAAGCTTGGGGGAGTGACCCCGGTATCATATCACCATCACTCCTATCTTTACTGTTTTACTTAATTCGACCCTTTTGGTAGTATCTTGATCTATTAGAATAAAGTTAGCATGATCTAGTTGTGAGTTCTTGCTTTGAGAGCTTCATCCTTTGTAATCGAGTCCGTGAGCTATATAATAAAGATTAGTGTTGAGTCAAGGGCTTGATTTCCTCACTTGGGTCATGATAAAAAGAAAGAAAACATAAAGAGTATCAAAGATATCATATTGATCTTGTGGGAAGTAATGACTTCACATACAAGAGTATGATAAATAAAAGTTGTTGGGAGGTGACAAACATAGTTTTGGTGATCGTTGCAATCGATAGGAAGTAATAAAAGAGGAGAGGCTTCACATACAAATATACTATCTTGGACATCATTTATGATTGTGAGCACTCATTAAAATATGACATGCTAAAGAGTTGATGTTGGACAAGGAAGACAACATAATGGGTTATGTCTTCTTATATCTGAAATAAAGTATATTGTGATGGATCATCCAACATGTTGAGCTTGCCTTTCCCCTCATCCTAGCCAAAACTCCTCGCACTAAGTAGAGATACTACTTGTGCTTCCATATATCCTTAAACCTAGTTTTTCCATGATAGTCCACCATACCTGCCTATGGATTGAGAAAGATCCTTCCAAGTAAGTTGTCATGTTGCAAACTTGCTAAAATATGTATGATTTATTAGTGTGGGAGAAATTAGTTTTATACGATCTTGTGATATGGAAGTAATAAAAGCGACGGACTGCATAATAAAGGTCCTTATCACAAGTGGCAATAAAAAGCGAGGTTATTCTATGCTAAGACCTTGTGCATCCAACCACAAAAGCACATGACAACCTTTGCTTCCCTCTGCGAAGGGCCTATCTATTATTCTTGTCTTATAAGTGTCAAGGTGAAATCCACCTTTCCTTTTTACATTTTATCCTTTGGCAAGCACATTGTGTTGGAAAGATCCTGACATATATACCCACTTGGATGTAAGTTTTCATGATCTATTACTGTTGACAATACCCTAAAGGTAAAAGGTTGGGAGGCAACACCATAAGCCCCTATCTTTCTCTGGGTCCAATTAAAACTCCATAAACATAAGTATTGCATGAGTGTGAGCAAATTGTGAAAGACTATATTATAGCTGAGTATGTATGCTTGCTGAAAAGCTCTTATATTGACTCTTTCTGATATTACGATAAATTGCAATTGCCTCAATGACCGAGATCAAAGTTTGTTAGTTTCCAATGAAGTTTATGATTGATGCTTGATATTGTGGATGAATTGTTACTTTAACATAAGAATCATATGACTATATTTACTTAAGTTGCTGTTACGAGAATGATCATGATGCCCTCATGTTCGTATTTTGTTTTTATCGACACCTCTATCTCTAAACATGTGGACATATTTTTCGATATCGGCTTTCGCTTGAGGACAAGCGAGGTCTAAGCTTGGGGGGGTTGATACGTCCATTTTGCATCATGCGTATATGTTGATATTTATTGCATTATGGGTTGTTCTTACATGTTTTGTCACAATACTTATGACTTTTCTCTCTTATTTTACAAGGTTTACATGAAGACGGAGAATGCCGGCAGCTGGAATTGTGGGCTGGAAAAGAAGCAAACTCTGGAAACCTATTCTGCACAACTCCAAAAGCCCTGAATCTCAACAGAACATCGTTTCAGAAAATATAAAAAATATCTGGCGAAAGAAATCCACGAGGGGGCCACCGGCTGTCCACGAGGGTGGGGGCGCGCCCCCCTTCCCAGGGCGTGCCCCCCTGCCTCGTGGGCCAGCCGGCAGGACCCCGATACCCATCTTCTCCTATATCACTACTGGAAACATGGAATTTGCCATCAGCCAGCGCTTTGCCATCCGCCAGCTGATGGCAAAGAACGTCTTTGCCATCTGCTTATAAAAAACAGATGGCAAAGAACTGACAGACGGCAAAGAACATTGTTGCCATCAGCCAATTCTTTGCCATCTGCTAGTGGATGGCAAATAATCTTTGCCATCTGCCAGCAGATGGCAAAGAGGTTGGCAAATCCCATGGCCTTTAAGTGTGTAACAGTGTACCAGCCCCACCGCTTTGCCATCTGCCAGCAGATGGCAAAGATTCTTTGCCATCTGCTGGCAGATGGTAAAGAGATGGGGTTATTTTTTTCAGGTAAAAAAAACTGTGGGGTTATCCCCTCCCTCTCTCCCCACCCATCCAGGTAAAAAAAACACCAGGACCGGAGGAGTAAAAAAAACATCCCCTCCCTCGATCCCCAATCTC
>LR738715.1:869978957-870059247 GCA_902687465.1 Secale cereale | reverse complement strand
CCCCCCCCCCGGCAAATTTGTGCGCGAGGAACACTTCTTCTGCTTGAGAGAAAAAGGAAAAAGGGAGGAAAAACAGATATGGAGGCTTGCGGTTTGTTATGGCTTACCGGAGGTGTGTGCTGCACAAAGTGTCAGAGAATACATGCAAGAAAAAGGAAAGGCATGAAATGACAAGTAGTGCGAAGCACGAAAAGTTTTACAGATGCACGGGGTCTGCGCCCGGCTTTGCACAAAGATTTACATGCGACAGCAGCAAGACTTGTGCAAAAGGTGGTTGCCGGAGCGGATCACGGCAACCGCGCCTCATGGGTGAAACTTGCGAAGGTGCTCAATATTCCAGGAGTTGCTCACCGGTAAGCCTTCTTCGATCTCAAGGCGGACAGCGCCGGGCCTTGTGACTTGTCTCACCCGATAAGGGCCTTCCCACTTCGGCGTCAACTTGTTGGAATTCTTGGCGGACTGAACGCGCCGAAGAACAAGGTCGCCTTCCTCGAGACTCCTGGCCTTGACTTTGCGGCTATGATAGCGGCGCAAAGCTTGCTGGTATCGAGCAGCTCGTACAGCAGCCTGGAGACGGTCCTCCTCGAGGAGCAGTGCATCATCTTGTCGCAGTTGCTCTTGCTCGAGCTCGTCATAAGCGAGTACTCAAGGAGACCCGTATACGAGTTCCGTGGGGAGAACTGCCTCTGCTCCATAGACAAGAGCAAAGGGTGTCTGTCCGGTGGCTCGATTTGGTGTCATTCTGATTGACCAAAGAGCCGTCGGCAACTCCTCGATCCAGTTTCTTCCGCACTTGTGCAGCCTGTCGAAAGTTCTTGTCTTGAGCCTGCGCAGCACTTCAGCGTTTGCCCTCTCCGCTTGACCGTTGCTCCTCGGGTGAGCAACAGAAGCGAAGCAGACCTTGGCGCCAAGGTCTTGGACGTATTGCATGAAGGTGCGACTTGTGAACTGTGTGCCGTTGTCGGTGATGATCCTGTTAGGGATTCCGAAATGGCAAACAATTGACCTGAAGAACTTGACTGCTGACTATGCGGTCACCTTTCTCACTGGTTCCACTTCTGGCCACTTTGTGAACTTGTTGATGGCGACGTACAAGTACTCAAAGCCCCCGACCGCGCGGGGAAAAGGGCCGAGGATGTCGAGCCCCTAGACCGAAAAGGGCTAGGACAAAGGGATCGTCTGGAGAGCTTGAGCTGGCTGATGTATTTGTTTGGCATGGAACTTGCATGCTTCACACTTGGTTACTTGTGCAGTTGCATCTTGGAGGGCTTCTGGCCAAAAGAAACCTTGCCGGAATGCCTTCCCGGCAAGTGCTCTTGCGCCAATTTGGTGGCCACATATGCCTCCATGTATCTCTGCCAACAGCTTCTGTCCATTTTTCTGGGAAATGCACTTCAATCTGACACCATTGAGTCTTCTTCTGTACAGTTCATTGCCGACGAACTGGTACATACTTTACTGCCTGGTTATTCTCTCTATCTCTTCTGGCTCTTCGGGAAGTTCTCCATTTTGAAGAAAACGGACGATTTGCTGTGCCCATGCTGGAGCCTGAGGCTCAACAACAAGGACTAAAGGCATCAGTGTTGCTGCGGGAGCGTCAGCTTCTACGGCAAAGACTTGCGGCTCTGCCGGAGCTGGACGTCCCCCGGCAAGCCCGCCGGGGCAAGACTTGTCGGGAACGCCTGCTTCAACTGTACAAACCCTGGGGCTTGCAGGAGCAGACCGTTCCTCAGCAACTTTGTCGTTGATCTTGGGGACCTTGGCGGCGGCCTCAGGAAGATCCGCCGGCAAGTAGTCGCCGGAGACCAACTTTCTCTTCTTGCTTTTCCCAACTGATGGTGTAACGGATGGTTGAGTTAGCTTGAGCATGAAGGTTCCTGGTTCCACAGGTAGCTTCAATGCAGCACACTTTGACAGGCCGTCTGCAATGTCATTTTGAGCCCTCGGAATGTGCTCCATCTGTATGCCTTCAAAGTGTTCTTCAAGCTTTCTTACTTCGTCGACGTAAGCTTCCATCAATGGGCTCTGATAGCTCTTGTTCACTTGTCGGACAACCAACTGCGAATCTCCCCGCACAATCAGCTTCTTGATCCCAAGTTCTGCTGCAATTCTGAGGCCGGCAAGCAAACCTTCATACTCTGCAGTATTGTTTGTTGCTTGCTCCTTGGGAAAGTGCATCTGGACAACGTACTAGAGGTGCTCCCCGGTGGGTGCGACAAGCAGCACACCAGCACCGGCGCCTTGCAGCGAGAAGGCACCATCGAAGTACATTAACCATTCTTTGCTTGCTTCTTTGACGGGGATGTTTGTTTCTGGAACTTCTTCATCCGGCATTGGTGTCCATTCTGCTATGAACTCTGCCAGGGCTCTGCTCTGAATAGTTGAAGTACTTTCAAACTTAAGACCAAAGCTTGACAGCTCTAGTGCCCACTCGACAATCCTGCCTGTTGCCTCCGGATTTTGCAATATCCTCTTCAACGGAAAGCGAGTGACCACTGTTATCTCATGTGCTTGGAAGTAATGGCGCAGCTTTCTCGAGGCCATGAGGAGGCCGAAAAGCAACTTCTGCACCCCAGAGTATCTTGACCTAGCCCCCTGCAAGAGGGAGCTGACAAAATAGACTGGGCGCTGCACCATCTTCTTTCGCACTTCTCCTTGCATCTGCGCAGACTCATCCTTGTCGGGGCCAGAGCTTGTCAGGGAAGCCCCCTGCTTGTCGCCGGACGTGCTTGCCGGGGCTGTGGATTCCTCCTCTGCCTCCCTTTCCGCTACTAACGCAACACTAACCACTTGATTTGTCGCTGCTAAGTACCGCATCAACTTCTCTTGTGGCTTAGGTGCGACAAGTATTGGGGTGGAGGACAGGTACCCTTTCAAGTCTTGCAGCGTTGCCTCCGCTTCCGGAGTCCACTTCATTGGACCTGCCTTTTTCAAGATTTTGAAAAACGGCAGGGCACGCTCTGCAGACTTAGAAATGAACCTGCTGAGGGCAGCCACACAACCAGCAAGCCTCTGTACATCCTTGACGCGCTTTGGAGCTTCGATCTGCTCGATGGCTTTTATCTTGTCGGGATTAGCTTCAATCCCCCTCTGGGACACAAAGAACCCGAGAAGCTTGCCGGAGGGGACTCCCAAGACGCACTTCTCGGGGTTCAGCTTGAGTTGTATCTTGCGCAGATTTGCAAAAGTCTCATCCAGGTCTTGGATCGGGGTATCCTTGTTCTTGCTTTTGACCACTATATCGTCCATGTAAGCTTCTACATTCCTGTGTATCTGTGGCTCAAATTCAGTGTGGACCACCCTTGCAAATGTTGAGCCCGCATTCTTCAATCCAAAGGGCATACGTATGAAACAGTAAGTGCCACATGGAGTAATGAATGCGGTCTTCTCTTCATCTTCTTTGGCCATGAATATCTGGTGGTACCCTGAGTATGCATCAAGAAATGAAAGCAACTCACATCCAGCCGTGGAGTCAATGATCTGGTCGATGCGCGGCAAGGGAAATGGATCCTTGGGACAAGCTTTATTCACATCAGTGAAGTCTATACAAAGTCTCCACTTCCCATTAGCTTTGCGCACGACAACTGGATTGGCCAGCCACGTGGGATGAAGTACACCTCTAACAAGGCCTGCGGCTTCCAACTTCTTGATTTCTTCAGCAATGAGCTCTTGGCGCTCCACCGCTTGCTTCCTGACTTTCTGTTTGACGGGTCGTGCGTGAGGACAAACGGCAAGCTTATGCTCAATCACTTTCCTGGGAACACCGGGGATGTCAGACGGTTGCAATGCAAACACGTCTACATTCGCCCGCAGGAAAGCAACGAGCGCGCTTTCCTATTTAGGATCGAGCGTAGCACTGATGGTGAAAGTACCACCAGTGCCGTCCTCCTTGGCGAACACCTTCTTGGTTGCAGGTGGAGCTGCCATTCCCTTCTTGCACTTGCCGGTGGAGCTCGATGGTGCGTCCTCGACGGCAGCGCAGCACTCCGAAGAGGTGCGTTTGCCGGAGTGGGCCCCAGAGCTCTTGTCGGACTTGACCTTGTTCTTCCTCCCGGGAGCTTCAGCGGCAAGTGCCTTGCTGTCTGCCGCGGCTGCCGCATCCCGGTAGATCTTGTCGGCGCAGATAAGCGCATCCTTCTTGTCGCCGGGGACAGAGATGACGCTTATTGGCCCTGGCATCTTGAGCATGTTCTATGCATAGTGAGAGGCTGCCATGAACTTGGCGAGCGCCGGACGGCCAAGTATCCCATTGTATGGCAATGGGATATCGGCAACGTCGAAGGTGATCCTCTCAGTCCTGAAGTTCAGCTCTCCGCCAAAGGTCACCGGCAGTGTGATCTTCCCCTTCGGTTTGCTCCTTCCCGGGTTGATCCCTTGGAATGTCCCGGTTTCTTCGAGCTCACTGTCGGGGATCTGCAGCTTCCGGATCACAGCGGAGGAGATCAAGTTCAGGCTGGCCCCGCCGTCAACCAGCATCTTGGTGACCTTGAGGTTGCGGATGGTTGGCGAAACCAACATCGGCAAGCACCCGACCGCCGTTGTGCGGTCAGGGTGGTCCTCAAGGTCGAAGATGATGGGCGTGCTGGACCACTTCAGGAGCTTGCGCGACTCGATGGGTGGCTCTGCTGCATTAACTTCCCGCACCCATTGTTTGAGTTGGTGGTGGGAAGTATGCAGAGAGGCCCCCCATCGACGCACAGAACTTCTGTGGCCTTCTGGAACTCCTGTTCGCTGTTGTCTTGGTCATCCATGTCCACGTCGTCGTCTTCGTCTTCGTCCTTGTCGCGGCCGCGGGGAGGTCTATCTCCTTGCCGCTGCTTGGCCTTGCCGCGGCGTCCTCCCCGGCCATTGAATGGCCGCTTCTTGCCGGACTCTCCTCCACCTCCTTGGGCCTTTTCCTTGTCGCGTCGCTCGTACTCAGCTTTCTGCTGCTCGACGAGGTATTCGACCCTTTTGCAGTTCTGGAGATCGTGGCCCTTGGTGCGGTGGATCTTGCAGTACTGCTTGTCGGAGCCGTCCTGCTTGTCGGCGGCAGCTATAGGGGTGGCATCCTTGCCGGAGCTACCAGCCTGAGCTTTCTTGGCGCCAGCCTCTTTGCCGGACTGCTCGACTGCCAGTACCTCCTTGTTCTTCTTCTTCTTATTGTTTCGCCGCCGGCCTTTCCTTGCCGGGGCGGCATCCTTGCTGTACATTCCCCCTGCTCCAGCATCCTCTCCGGGGAGTCTCCTCCCCTCTTCAGCGCGCGCACACTTGTCGGCCAGAGCGTAAAGCTCGCTGACGACCCGGATTTTGGTCATCGCCATCTCCTCTCTCATCCGGCGGTTACGCACGTTCTGATGGAACACGCTAATAACCGCGGCAGGGTGTACGTCCGGGATGTTGTGCAGGACGCGGCTGAATCTCTGGATGTACTTCCGCAGGGACTCTCCCTCCTTCTGGGCAAGTATGTGGAGATCACTTTCCTGGCCGTGGGGCTTGTGGCCGCCCGTGAAGGTGCCGACAAACTGGTGGCACAGGTCTGCCCAAGAAGAGATGGAGTTCTCCGGCAAGTGCATGAGCCAAGATCTGACATTGGGCTTGAGCACAAGCGGGAAGTAGTTCGCTAGTATCTTCTCATCCCGTCCCCCGGCAGCCTGCACCATAATGGTGTAGATGCTAAGGAACTCTGAGGGATGGGTCTTGCCGTCGTACTTCTCGGGTACGTCGGGCTTGAAGTTCTTCATGCTGGGCCACTGGACTTGCCGCAGCTCACGGGTGAACGCAGGGCAGCCTGCAGCATACGGCAAGTCGCCTGGTTCACCGGGCGCGTGCATGTCGACAGCGGTCCCAGCGCGCTGGTCGGACTATCGTCGCGCTTCTCTTCGACGCTCGATGCGAGTCCGAGTGTCCTCTTGTCGCCTGTTGTCGAGGACTTGGCGTTGATCGCGGCGAGCTCACGGATCCGACGACGCCGTGGAGTCGTCGTCGACGTTGATCCGACGAGTCGGTGATTTCTGCTTCCGCGGCGGGGAGTGCATGGTAGTTGCACCCCCGGCGGTCTTGTCTCCATCAGCCCGCGGCTGGGTGACTTGCCGCGGCCGTGACGTTGCCGGCTGCTGCGGCGTGTCATTGTTGGCAAAGGCGATGAGGCTTTGGATAGTGGCCCTCCAGTCTTCGGCCTTGTCCGCCGCTGGAGGGAAGTCGAGGCGCAGCTGAGCTCTGGCTAGAGCTTCTGCTGGAGAGGAGGGGAGCGGTGGCGAGCGGTGCGAGGAGCGAGATATGCTCGGACTTATAACCGCGTTAGAAGGAGCAGGTTCTCGCCCCGGCGACCGCGCTTTGCTCGTGCCAGCGCGTTGGCCGTGAGCATCCTGCGACCCGCCAGCTTGGCCTCGTCCCAGCAAGCGTATGGTACCCTGGGTACCACGTCGCTGCTGGTCCGGCACCTCCTGAGAGGGGCGCGGCGCGTGTACGGACACCGAAGTCCTGGAATGCGCTCGGTCGTCCGTCTTGTCTTTGGATTTGGCGACGCCGTGAGTTTCCTCGCCAGTGTTCGTCCTTCCGCCAGCGTCTACCCCACCAACCGTTGGTTCTGGTGGTGGTGGGATCGACGCGGACGGGCCTCCTACCTCCGAATCTTTCTTCTTCGGCGGCATGTTGATGTAGTCCATGAAGCTGACGAAGTTGGGGAAGTTGCTGAAGGTTGCGCCCGCGTGAACGCCGGATTAGGTGCGCACAACCTCGACGCCCCCTACCTGGCGCGCCAAAGATGTCGGGGAAACTGATCGCCCACGAACACCTATGGGACCGGAGCCCCTTTTCGGTACGGCAAGGGAGCGGAGGGAGCACAAAGAGCGGATCGAGGTGCACACGCGAGCAGTTTACCCAGGTTCAGGCCGCACGGATGCGTAAAACCCTACTCCTGCCTTGGTTGTATTGAGTTCTTGGCTCGGGAGCAAGAAGATCTACAGTACTAGCTACACCGAGAGTGGGAGTGATCAAGTTTCGGAACCTTCTCTACGTTGTGCATGGGCCTCCTTTTATAGGTCGAAGGGGTTTCCAACAGGTGGCAACGTAGATGAGGGCAAAAACATAAAAGTGGTGGTAGTTGTAATAGTGTATGCACAGTGTTTTGTACCTAACCCAGACGGTGGGGGACAAGGGCATTGAATGCCCGTCACCGTCGCCCCAAAACAGTGTAAAAAGCGTCCGTCCGGGCATCTCCGTTCGCCGCGACAGAGGTCTTGTCATCGTGGCTTGCCACAGTGTCCCCCAAGCTGCACAGCCTTCTACCACGTGCCCCTGGAAGGGCCCCAGGGCGACGCGTGGCCGGATGAGCTGGAGCGCGGGCACACAGTGGAAGCTTGCCGCGGCAAGCGCCTTGCCGCGGTCGCTACCTTGCCGGGCCCGGAAGCTTGTCGCTCTCCGGGTCTTGCCGGGGCACGCGATGCGCCGCGACATGTCTTCTGCGATGCTGTTCTTTGGCCTTCCTGGCAAGCTCCTCTTGCCAGGGTCTTGTGCTAGAGGGGTGGTCTTGAGCATGGAGTGGCCTTCCCGGCAAGCTTATCTTGGCGGGGTCTTGTTTCTTAACTTGAATACTTTGTTCTTGAATGGCTCCAAAGGAACTAGAGTGGGCCTTGTCGAGCACGTGGCGAGCCCTGCCACGAGACGCTGCTACTGCCCGTGCACAAGTCGGGATACTAAGGTACCCCTACTTTAGTACACCGACAGGCGCGGAGCACGATATTGGTAGGGCGCCGGGCGGCGGCTCCATGGCTATATGCTGGCGGAGGCGTGAAGGGTGTCGGGTCCTCCGCGGCGGTTGACTTCCTAAAATTTTGCCATAATTCTCTCCTGAAATTTTGCTCATGAGGGGAACGCTAGGGGCGGAAGGTTTTGTCGGCGGCAGAGTTTCGTCTGCCCATGGAATTTGCTAAACGTACGTTTTAGTGGAGGATACTGTTACATCGATGGTTAGATCTAATCAAGTAGTCCAGATCGTAAGGTGAAAATTGATCTTAAAATTCTGTGTACATGCGCTGGGTGCATTTAAGAAAGAATATGTTTGCTCTTTTAATAGTAGTAGAGATATTGTGTTTTTGTGCTAGTTCTCACTTTATCAAGTCAAAACAGATAACTTGTGCATATATACATCATAGTCAGCAGTCGAGGGTAGAAAGAACTCACAAACATGATCTATATTGACAACTTTAGTTTGGATAGAGATGAAGTAATCAATTTTGGACATGTGAATGGCATTCAAATATGTCGGTTGCCAAACTGAATCAAGAAGGCCACAACACATAAAAGTTGTAAACTATGGCAAGCAGTTTGTAATATCTGCTTATTTGGATGACCAAACCGGTGTGTCCGCGACACACAGACACGACACCCCTGACACCCGACACCTCTTCGGCCTTCTGTTGATAGCAAAGGTACTCTTCGGCCTTCCAGAGGCCGACGGGGTCATATATTTGTGAATTATGAGTTAGGTCATATATTTTCCAATTTTGTTATGAAAAATATCATATATATTTGCGTTGATCGGGTGGATTTAAATGTGCAGTTGTTTCATCGCTGTGAGGGTCTGGTGTTCAATGACCTCCCCGTGCGTTCAACGAGCTCCGCCCCTGCGTTCGTGGGTGAGCACAAATGACATCTCCTCCTCTCCCCCTTCATTTGCTCTGTTCCGGTCTTCGTGCCGATGAAACTTGCTAGCTATAGGTGTATTCAATCATCAGTATGCGTGACCACTATGCGTCTCCCGTTCGAAAGGGTTACATCTATAAATATGCATTCATTTGCATATTTATAAACGTAATTCTTTCGAATTGTCCAACGTTATCCATGGACAGCCCGAGTATGTGTAGATTGGATTTGTTTTCCCATATGCTCTACTCCGGATCCGATGCAGAATTTCGTCTATGCCTCTCTGTTGTTCTCCGGGTACGCATCCTCTCTGCTTATTGCCGAGACGTGTATCAGGAGAACAGCGGGGAGGTGCTGCCGAAATTTTGTGTCGGATCCGAAGCAGAGCATGGGAAAACGAACCCAATCTACACATACTCGGGTGGGATTAGGACCTACCTTTACCTATTAGCGTCTAGGTTGCATGGACGTAATAAAACTGAGAAACTCTATTAACTGATGAATATGGTTTGCTGAATTACCTATGTATTTCTTGTGTGTCCAGTAGCTAGGCAAGATGAGTGATCGTGCGTGGATGTACACCGGTCACCCTAGTCAGAAAGACATGACCCCTGAATGGATGACAAAAACCAAGGGGTTTATAAGAGCCGCATTTGCAAATGGACAGGAAACAACCTGGTGCCCCTGTGTCGACTGCGACAACTATCGTAAGATGTCAGAGTTTGAAATGATCAAACACCTGCAGAAGTGGGGTTTTACACCCGGTTATACGATGTGGACATTTCATGGTGAGTCTGCCCAATGTTCCAGAGTTGAGGAGGGCCGTCGTCGCACCGACGAGCATGGTACCGGGATGGAAGACATGGTGCAAGACTTTGATGATGCCCGGGATTCAGACGATGAGATGGAGGAATCTACAAAGGCCTTCAATGATATGTTGGAGTCTTCGAAGCGTCCTCTCCACAAGCACACCGAGCTTTGTTAGCTGGATGCCATCGCACAAGTAATGGCTCTGAAGGCTCAATTTAACATGGGCAGAGAATGCTATGACGTGATGGTGACACTATTTGGACGCTTTCTACACAAAGGCCATATAATGCCTGCAAACCTGTACCAGTCGAACAAAATCCTTCATGTACTTAAGATGCCCTATGAGAAGATAGATGCCTGTGAGAATGGATGTGCCTTATTTAGGCTCCAGTATGCGGACTTGAACTATTGTCCCATTTGCAAGTCTTCCAGGTATGTTGAGGTAGACAACGGTATGGGTGAGAAGAGTCAGACCAAAATCCCCATTAACATTCTTCGGTATATGCCAATCATACCAAGACTTCAACGTCTATTCATGGTCGAAGAGATGGCCAGACAGATGACATGGCACAAATTGGGCAAAAGGACCGAATGGGATGCAGATGGGAATCTGATGTTGGTACACACATCGGATGGTGCTGCATGGAAACACTTCGATGCATTGCATGATGAAAAAGCGGCAGATCCAAGGAATCCTCTAGTAGCCATCAACACGTATGGGTTCAATGTGTTTGGTATGATGGCAGCCCAATACAGTTGTTGGCCTGTATTTGTCATTCCACTCAATCTCCCCCCGGACAGATTATGCAAAGAAAGAACATTTTCCCGACGTTGATAATTTCGGGGCCCAACTATCCGGGGAAGAATATGAATGTGTACATGCAGCCGCTTAAGGATGAACTGCAAGAAGCTTGGGATAATGGGATCAAGACATACGACGCCGCTACAAAAAAAACTTCCTAATGCTTGTGTGGTACATGTACTCGATGCATGACTTGCCGGCGTATGCGCTATTCGTTGGCTGGTGTGTGCATGGAAGGTTCCCGTGCCCCACATGCAAGGCATCTCTTGAGTTTCGTCGGCTGCAGGCGGGTGGCAAATTTTCTTGCTTCGACATGCATAGACTGTTCCTAGATCCTCAACATAAGTTCAGGAAAGACAAGAAGAACTTCATCAAAGGTAGAGATGTCAAAAACTCTGCACCACCTACATTGACAGGCCAACAGACCCTAGATTAGTTAAACGCTCTCGAGCCGGATCCAGAGCGTCCAGGGTATTTCAAGGGGTATAATACGGAACACGCCTGGACCCACAAGATATGCTTGTGGGATCTGCCGTACTTCAAAGACCTCCTTTGCCCACACAACATCGATGTGATGCACATTGAAAAGAATGTCGGCGAGGCCCTCTTTGGTACATTGTTTGGCATAGAGGGGAAAACGAAGTATAATCCTAAAGCCAGAGTCGATCAGGAGGCTCTATGTGATAGACCGCTACAAAACATGAAACAACCAAAAGGAAAGAAGAACTAGGCGAAGCCAAAGGCATGGTTCAATCTTGGAAGGTCGGTTATGAGGGAAATACTCCTGTGGGTGAAAAAGGAGTTGATGTTCCCCGATGGGTATGCATCAAATCTAAAGAGGGGAGCGAGCCTTGAAAAATTGAAACTATTTGGTCTCAAGAGCCATGATTTGCACATATGGCTTGAGCGGGTAATGCCGGTGATGTTGCGTGGCTTTATACCTGAGGATGAATGGCTAGTACTGGCAGAACTGAGCTATTTCTTCCGTGTTCTATGTGCGAAAGAATTATCGCCCGGCTTGCTAGAAGAAATGGAAGAGTTGGCGCCGGAGTTGATCTGCAAGTTGGTGAAGATCTTTCCACCTGGCTTCTTTAATCCAATGCAGCATTTGATTTTGCATCTCCCGACCGAGGCACGATTGGGGGGCGTGCAGAATCGTTGGTGCTACGCAACTGAGAGGATGCAGAAGACGCTTCGAGCAAAATGTAAAAATAAATGTCGAATTGAAGCATCGATGGCCGAGGCATTCATTACTCAGGAGGCGGCAAACTTCATGACAGCACACTACAAAGCCAAAAATCGTCATTTGCATAATCCAAAGCCTCGGTACAATGTTGGCAACCCTAAAAAGGGTGGATCCAACCTCAGCCTATTCAAAGGGAAGCTCGCACCAGCCGGTGCTTATACTCCCTTATTGTTGGATAACGACGAATGGCGGACCATTACGTTGTATATCTTGAACAATCTAACAAAAGTGCGGCCGTACATTGAGTAAGTTCTCGGTACATTGTTTCGCAACCTCTACTTCATTTGAACTGCTCTTATTCCCGGATATTTGATATAGTCGATACGTCGCCAAATTCTCGTATGGAGGGGTTATCGAAAAGGATTCCGTCGAACAGTATGAGCTTCTGGCAATGCATGGAGGTGGCTATCCCGGTTTCATCTCTTGGTTCAAACAAACGGCAATTTCCATTAGACCATTTCATTTCTTCTTCTAATTTCTGGCTAATGCAACAATCCTTTCGTATTAAACTTGTAGGCAAGTTCAGAGTCTATGGACGCCGAATTGAGACAAGTCGCTAATGGTTTTGACTATAAGGTCCATTCATTTGACAAATACGACATCAACGGGTATCGCTTTCGTACCTATGTCAAAGAGCTATCTATGGCCGACCGAAAGTCTACAAATTGTTGTGTCTTTGCTATCGGCGAAGGATATACCAAGTATTATGGAAGAGTTGAAGCAATTTATGAACTTCTATTCTATGGTGCAAACCCACCGAACGTCGTAGTCTTCAAATGTCATTGGTTCCAGCTGAAAGAGACTAGAAGGACTTATGAACATCTAGGGCTAGTCGAAATCAAAGAAATCACCCATTTGGATGTCCCCGCTGTCTATATTACGGCTCAATAGGCAACCCAAGTTTTCTATCTACCGTGGGCCTACCAAAGTGATCCAAATCTCGAAGGTTGGGATGTCGTTTATGAAGTGCTGCCACGTGTTAGAACACCTCCCCCCAATGAAGAGGATTATGAACCTCACATTAATACAGACACATATGAAGGAGAATTGTTCCAAGAAACACGTCTTTCCAAAAAATGTTTCAAGAACCGCTCACCTCAGAACATTCAAGTAGACAGCGGCACTGAATCCGAGCCGGAGCAGGAACAAGAAGAGGTTACTGCTGCGGATGACCTGTCAATGCTTGACCGATTACATACAGGAGGCCTTCCAGATGTTGATGAATTTATTGATGATGATGATGATGAGCACGTCATTACTGATAGTGATGAGGATGATGCATTTATTGACCCCGAAGCATATATAGACGATGATGATGCATTTATTAATGATGACGATGAAGATTAATATTATAGTTCATGTCTGGTATTCCATTATTATTATATACATATATATTATTAATTAGTTCAAGATTTAACCTAGCTAGCTCAAAAATGGCCTATTTAACATTGGATAGCTCTAAAATGAGCTATACTTAGCATTTATTCCTCCAAAATGAATTTATATGCTTAGCTAGCTCAAAAATGACATAACAACCTTAATTAGCTCAAAAATGACCTATTTAACCTAGGATAGCTCTAAAATGAGCTATACTTAGCATTTATTCCTCTAAAATGAATTTATATACATATTATTATCATGTCAGGTATTCATTTTTTTATGTTGTACTAATTTCGTTTACTCTTTGTCATTCCAGGTGTTGACAGATGGTGGGCGCGGGTCGAGAGCGCTCCGAAGCTCCTACCTCGGCGCGTGGTGGGAGGGGTAGTTCCATTCCCCCCATAGCCTCCGGAGAGCGCTAGATCTTAGTTTGCAGAGACCAGCGACGGCCGCTTCTTCTTCGGCCGAGAGAGGTCGGGGGGGTAAGAAAAAGGAGAAGGCTGCTAGAGGTGGACGTGGCGGCAGGAGAGGTTGGAAGGCTGCTACGCCTTCCTCGCCGCCACCCCCAGCTGAGTCACCCGACCACAGGACTGCTCCGTATGAGATCGAGCCATCTGAGGTGGACCCGTCTCAGACTCCACTCCACGAGCCTCTGGCCGACGAGCCTATGGCAGACCCTCCTACGGCACACGAGCCTCGGGCCACCGCCGAGGCTCGGGCCGCCGAGTCTTCGCCCCACGAGACTACGGAGCTCAGACGGGTCACGCTGAGTCGGAGCCGAGCCCATGGGAGGACTGGACGGAGTCGAGTGCACATGGTCGTGTTCAGGGTGCAGACTATAGTTCTGATAGCTATAGCGAGGGTGAGTGGGTTGAGGGGCGCAAAGTCTACCAGCGTGGTGGTACAAAGCTCCTGCCCACCCCGGCGACCCCCGACCAGAGGTGGTTGATTGCGCCTAACGGGGAGAAGTAAGTGCATTTACTCCTTTTTAACCTTTTGCCTTGACGTTTCTTCGAATATCTAATGCGTTGGCCTTGTCATACTGCAGTTCTTTGACACATGAAGATCGTGTCCGCAGGCCCAACACTGTCCTTGGTGTGATTTGTCACCAGTGCTTCCCGGGGTGGGTCACGTTGCCCGGTGAGCACTAGTTGGCTGCCCCGGCCCCGCCGGAGCATAGGGTCGGCGATGTCGAGTGCGACACGGTGGCCGACATTGTGATCGCCACGTTTTGGGTAATTTCTCCTTTGCCATTTACGTTGTGTTTTCTTCTTTCATTGCATACCTTCTACATGTGTTTTCTTGTTTGATTGCAGACCTTCTAATCCGTGTTTTCTTGTTTGATTGCAGACCTCCTACAGGTGTGCTGAGGGACAGGAGGAGGCCGCGGCTCGGGTTATCGACGCCGAGTGCAGGCGCCTACTTGGAAACTTTCAGCACGAGGCTCGGACGCAGGCTATTCGAGACTACTTAGCACAGACTGGTATTAGGAGGAGAAAAGAGAAGTGCCGGAACAAGTATCTGAGTAAGGAGAAGTACATGAAGGTAATTACCTATTCTTAAGGCCTTGTACTTAGTTTCCTTGATTTGATTCGTAGGCGTAGCGCTCAAATTTCTCTTGCTTAACTTAGGTGCCCCCGAGATGGTGTGCGGACAAGATGGACTTCTGGGAGGCGTTGGTGGATGAGTGGTGCTCTCCCCAATGGCGCGTCTCCCACAACTTTCCAAAGGAGAAGCGTCTCAAAATGAAAGGTGTGCCACACCATCTAGGCAACGTCAACCTACATGGGTACGGGAAAAACTGGGTATGTGTGGTTTGCTTCATGATTCATGCAAATTCATTCTTTGTGCTAGCTTGAGTCCTTAACTAATACTCTATTCCTCTCTTTTAGTCAAAACACAACAAGGCTCCAGTGCCAGAGCTGTTCGACCTCTATGGCATGTCGAATATTGCACCGTACAAGAAGGCCAAGGCATTCTCTGAGTCTGACCTCGAAAATGCAAAGAACTTCAGCAACGATGCCTCCCACCACAAGATGGTGCAGTACGTTAAGCAGGGGAAGGCGAGGAAAGGGCCGGACTTTAACCCGAGCCAGCCTCTTGATCCAGAGCTGGTGATGATATCTGGTGGCTGGAGGTCCCATGGCTCGTTAGCCATGGGTAATGGACTGATACATTGTAGTAGCACTCTCCCACAGATCAAGAAGCGCCAGACCAGCTCTGATCCTGATATACCGCATCGTTTACGACCAGTGGAACTCGAATTCCAGGTTTGTTATACGCACTCAGTAGCCTTTCCTCCATTACATTGTGTTTGCGGCAGTCGATGATTACAATACTAACGAGTGGTGTTGCAGGCTGCTATTGAGGCAGAGAGAGCGAAGACACAGGCTGCTTTTGAGGAGAGGGACCGGCAGTTGGCGAAGAGGGACCGGCAGGCGGCAGAGAGGGAGAGGGAGAATGAGGAGAGGACGGCTAGGCTGTTGGAGGAGGAGAGGAACTAGAACGACTCGGCTAACCGGGCCATGTACGATCTCTTCGTGGTAAGTTTCTTCTACATATTAGCTAAATCATGCACGCAATGTTCCTTTCATTAGTAACTAATATGACTGATTTGTCAAAACCAAATGTGCAGTCCATATGCGAGAAGAACGGCCAGACCCCTCCGTCGATGCCAGTCATTGCTCCGGCGGGCATGGTGAGTTTCATTTGAACGGTCATTAGTTACTAGTCTTCACATTTGAGTTGCATCAGGCTAACGATACATTGGAAATAATATTTGGTGCAGCGTAACTCCCGACAAGCATCGACCGATCCTTCTCTATCTGCCACTGGCGCGACCGGTCCTACACCTACACCTCCGTGATGACGGTAAGTTTCCCAAGTGTTTTGCTTAATAGAGTTTTGTTGTGATGCCATGTTGTATCTACACATATCATGCATAATGTGTGTATCTTTGAAATGCATTGTATGTGTGAGATTCGACACCTAGTCGTGTGCCTTTGGTAGCCTTCCATACAGGGAAATGCCTCCTAGTGCTTCCACTGAGCCATGGTAGTTCGCTACTCCTCTGGAACACATGGAATGACCGGCATGTGTCCTTCTTTGCTCCTGTGTCTGTCCCTACGGGGAAATGTCACGCGGTGTATCACCGAAGTCCTTGTAGCTTGCTACGACTTGGTTGCACTCGCTGATGACCGACACGTGCATTGCTGGGTCATGTATGCCTGTCCCTGTACGTTTGTGCCACCTTGGTTCTATGACTAGTCATGTCGGCCCGGGTTCTCTACCATATGGATACTAGCGACATAATCATATACTTAGCATTTTTTTCCTCCAAAATGACTAAATATGCTTAGCTAGCTCAAAAATGACATAATAAGCTTAATTAGTTCCAAAATGACATATTTAACCTAGGATAGCTCTAAAATGTCCTATACTTAGCAGTTTTTTCCTCCCGAATGACTTAATATGCTTAGCTAGCTCTAAAATGACATAATATGCTTAAGAAATGATATATTTTGGGTCCTAAATGATTCATATGCTTAGCTAGCTCCAAAATGACATAATAACCTTACTTAGCTCCAAAATGACCTATTTAACCTAGGCTAGCTCTAAAATGACCTATACTTAGCATTTTTTTTCCTCCTAAATGACTCAATATGCTTAGCTAGCTCAAAAATTACATAATAAGCTTAATTAGCTCCAAAATGACCTATTTAACCTAGGATAGCTCTAAAATGACCTATACTTAGCATTTTTCCTCCAAAATGACTTAATATGCTTAGCTAGCTTAAAAATGACATATTTAACCTAGGATTGCTCTAAAATGACCTATACTTAGCATCTTTTCCTCCAAAAATGTCTTAATATACTTAACTAGCTCTAAAATGACATAATATGCTTAAGAAATGACATAGTTTACCTCCTAAATGACTTCACATGCTTAGCTAGCTCCAAAATGACATAATAACCTTACTTAGCTCTAAAATGACCTATTTAACCTAGGCTAGCTCTAAAATGACCTATACTTAGCATTTTTTCCTCCTAAATGACTCAATATGCTTAGCTAGCTCAAAAATTACATAATAAGATTAATTAGCTCCAAAATGACCTATTTAACTTAGGATAGCTCTAAAATGACCTATACTTAGCATTTTTTTCTTCCAAAATGACTTAATATGCTTAGCTAGCTTAAAAATGACCTATATAACCTAGGATAGCTCTAAAATGACCTATACTTAGCATCTTTTCCTCCAAAATGACTTAATATGCTTAGCTAACTCTAAAATGACATAATATGCTTAAGAAATGACATATTTTAGGTCCTAAATGACTTCATATGCTTAGCTAGCTCCAAAATGACATAATAACCTTACTTAGCTCTAAAATGACCTATTTAACCTAGGCTAGCTCTAAAATGACCTATACTTAGCAGTTTTTCCTCCTAAATGACTCAATATGCTTAGCTATCTCAAAAATGACATAATAAGTTTAATTCGCTCCAAAATGACCTATTTAACCTAGGATAGCTCTAAAATGACCTATACTTACCATTTTTTCCTCCAAAATGACTTAATATGCTTAACTAGCTTAAAAATGACCTATTTAACCTAGGATAGCTCTAAAATGACCTATACTTAGCATCTTTTCCTCCAAAATGACTTAATATGCTTAACTAGCTCTAAAATGACATAATATGCTTAAGAAATGACATATTTTAGCTCCTAAATGACTTCATATGCTTAGCTAGCTCCAAAATGACATAATAACCTTACTTAGCTCCAAAATGACCTATTTTACAGATATAAGTTGCATAATAATAATCTTCACATTTTAGTTGCATCATAATAATCTTCTTCTTCTAGTCTTCTTCTTCTAACTTTTTTCTTTCCCATTTTACAGATTTGCTTAAGATCACGGAAGCTTGGGTTGATGGAGTGCTTGTATTTAGTTTTTGTTTTGACCTTGTGAAACTTGCTACCTATGGATGAAACTGTGTAATATTGATGAAACTATGTATATGTACGGATGAAACTAGCTACTATTGGTAACATGTGTTGGATATATATGTGTTCATGACTATTGGTAATATATGTTGAATATGCTATATTGTTCATATAAATATATTTGTGTTTGATTTTCTGTGAAAATGAATTCATATAAAAAACAAAATTAAATGAGGCAATGTAGGCACTTTGACATCTGCTGGTAGATGGCAAAGAGGTTTGCCATCAGCTGGCATATGGCAAAGAGGCCACGTGTCATCTACATGTAAAATTTGGGCTGGCCTATTTGGGGTCTTTGCCATCTGCCAGCAGATGGCAAAGAGATGGCAAAGCTCTTTGCCATCAGCTGGCAGATGGAAAAGCATGTAGCCTTTGCCATCTATTGGCAGATGGCAAAGCATGCAGCCTTTGCCATCTGATGGCAGACGGCAAAGAGACTGCAGCCTTTTACATCTGCTCGCAGACGGCAAAGAGCCTACATCCTTTGCCATCTGCTGGCAGATGGCAAAGAGCCTGCAGCCTTTGCCATCTGCTGGCAGACGGCAAAGTATGTCATTAGCCTTCTAACGGGGCTAACCCCGTTAAGAGGCTTTGCCATTTGCCAGCTGATGGCAAAGGCACATGCTCTTTGCCATCAGCCCGCAGACGGCAAAGAAGCCTTTGCCCACAGGGTTTCAGACAAACTGTTTGCCATCTGCTGGCTGATGGCAAAGCCTTTGCCATCCGCCAACCATGCCTTTGCCATCTGCCATGGCAGATGGCAAAGTGCCAGATACCAGTAGTGTATGATGTGTTTTAACCTGGAAAAAATCATAAGGAGTCTTTCGGGACTAGACGCCGCCATCTCGAGGCAGAAACCAATCTAGGGCTCCGACAGAGCTGATCTGCCGGGGATACTTCCCTCCGGGAGGGGGAAATTTTCACCGCCGTCATCACCAACAACTCTCCCATATTGGGGAGGGATATCTTCATCAACATCTTCACCAGCACCATCTACTCTCAAACCCTAGTTCATCTCTTGTATCTAATATTTGTACCCAAACCTCAGATTGGTACATGTGGGTTGCTAGTAGTGTTGATTACACCTTGTAGTTGATGCTAGTTGGTTTATTTGGTGGAAGATCATATGTTCAGATCCATTATGCATATTAATACCCCTCTGATCATGAACAATATTTTGTCTTGCGAGTAGTTATTTTTTTTCCTGAGGACATGGGAGAAGTCTTGCTATCAGTAGTCATGTGAATTTGGTCTTCGTTCGATATTTTGATGAGATGTATGTTGTCTCTCCTCTAGTGGTGTCATGTCAACGTCGACTACATGACACTTCACCATTATTTGGGCCTAGAGGAAGGCATTGGGAAGTAATAAGTAGATGATGGGTTGCTAGAGTGACAGAAGCTTAAACCCTAGTTTATGCGTTGCTTCGTAAGGGGCTGATTTGCATCCATATGTTTCAGCTATGGTTAGGATTACCTTAATACTTCTTTTGTAGTTGCGGATGCTTGCATTAGAGGTTAATGATAAGTGGGAGGCTTGTCCAAGTAAGGGCAGCACCCAAGCACCGGTCCACCCACATACCAAATTATCAAAGTGCCGAACGTGAATCAGAAGATCGTGATGAAAACTAGCTTGACGATAATTCCCATGTGTCCTCGGGAGCGCTTTCCTTTATATAAGAGTTTGTTCAGGCTTGTCCTTTGCTACAAAAAGGATTGGGCCACCTTGCTGCACCTTATTTACTTTTACCTTTTGTCACTTGCTACCAATTACCTTATTACAAAACTATCTGTTACCTATAATTTCAGTGCTTGGAGAAAATACATTACTGAAAACTGCCTATCATTTCCTTCTGCTCCTCGTTGGGTTCGACACTCTTACTTATCGAAAGGACTACGATAGATCCCCTACACTTGTGGGTCATCACCCCGATTTGTCCGTACACTAATCATGCACGCAAAATGTGTACGACCAAGATCAGGGACTCATTAGAAGATATCACAACACAACTCTAGACACAAATTAAAATAACACAAGCTTTATATTACAAGCCAGGGGCCTCGAGGGCTCGAATACATATGGTCCAATATGCAAGAGTCCGCGGAAGCAATAATATCTGAGTACAGACATAAGTTAAACAAGGTGCCATAAGATGGCTGGCACAAAGTAGCAACGATCGAAAAGTCAAGGCCTCCTGCCTGGGACATCCTAACTACTCCTCGAAGCCGAACTCCATGTAGCAACATCCTTGGGATCCTCTGGCTCATGGACTCCACCATCTGGTTGCGTCATCCGAGAAGAGATGAAAAGGGGGGAAAAGGGGGGAGCAAAGCAACCGTGAGTACTCATCCAAAGTACGCGCAAGCAAGGATCTACACTACATATGCAATGGCAACTGTGTAAAGGGGTAATATTGGTGGGCTAAATTGTAGAATACCAGAATAAGAGGGGGATAGCTAGCCCTATCGAGAGTAGATGGTAAGTTCACCAAGTAACATCGTATAGCATAATCGTACCTAGCGATCCTCCTCTCGTCTCCCTGTGGGAAAGTGATGGGCCTCTAACCCCTCGTTGGTTACCCCAAGTGGAAGGTGTGAGATGCAGTGTTGTGGAAGTTTTTCCCTTAGCAAAGATGCCAAGGATCGAATCCCCAGAGACTCCTAGGTTCAACAAGTAGGTGTCAACTGCTAATGGCGCCAGATATTAGCAATCAACATGGACCTGCACACAGACACAAATAACTTTGCTCCCAATGAGTACAGAGAGGTTGTCAATCCCTCCGGCCTTGTAGTTCAGAAAGGATTAAACGCAAATGATAGTAGTGATAGATAATGTTTGCAATAGTAAGTAATAGCGAAAAGTAAATAGCGGATGTGATCAATGATGGTAATATGGACCGGAGTCTCATGATGTTCACTAGTGATGTCTCTCTCCCAAAAGACGATAAAATAGCTATGTGAGGTAAACGAATTACAGCTGGGCAATTGACAGGACCACAAACGCAAACCAATGCTGACTACATTGCAAGAAAGGTTGAGGTTCAAAGCATGGGCGGTACGCCAAAGTAAGTAGACCGAAATCCATCAACATCTACTACTAATCATCCACCTTGAGAAATCTATCCAGAACATCTCGCTGGTATTAAGTTGCGAGCCCCATCCATAGTGTAAACTCAAAGCAATAGACAACTGCATTAAAAGAACTTTGCGTAAAGTAAACAATCCTTGCACCCGCGGGCACAAGCACCGTTGTTTTCCCCCTTGTGGCAACAGCACATCCCCTAGACTCATGTTTCTGTCACTCAAGCTAGTCATCGAGGGGCATGAACCCACAATCGAGCATAACGTTCCCTCTTGGAGTCACTACCTACTACTTGGCCAAAGCAATAAATAACAACGGAGAACATGCAAGAATTACTTATGAACATAAATATAAAAGAGGTAGATCAAATATATTACTCAATCACAATCTGAACATAATCTCATAATCCATCGGATCCCAGCAAACTCATCATAGCAACATCATAAGGATTACATATGTGCCTCGATCATGTAGGGCAGCTCATGAGGACTAATTAGTGAAGCACAAGAACGGGAGGAGAACATCACATAGCTACTGGTCATGGACTCATGGTCCAAGGGAGACTACTCACAACTCATCCGGGAGGCGTCCATGGTGGTGGAGAGGCTCCCGATGGTGATCCTCCCCTCTGGCAGGGTGCCGGGAAGAGTTCTCCTGGTGCTCCCGATCTTGGAAGCGGCGGCGGCGGCGGAACAGAGATGAGATCGCGAAAAAGAGTTCCCGTTCCGAGGGTTTCGAAGGACGCTCTAAATATATGCCAAAGGGGGGCACCAGACGGGGCTCGGGGGGCCCAGGCGCCCCCCCGGCGCGGCCCAGGGGGGGCGCGCCGCCAGGGCGCCTGGGGCCCTGGTGGCCCCCACCCCCCGGCTGTACTTCGGGCGCAAGGTAGGTTCTGGAACGCTGATTTTTTATATAATTTTTCTGGATTTTTCCTGACAGTTCTCGTAATGTGAAAACCTGAAATACAAAAACAGCAGAAAACATAAACTGGCACTGGGGTGCACTGGATTAGTAGGTTAGTCCAAATATGATCAAAAGTGTATGGAAGTGCATAAATATCATAGCAATATCACCCAAAAGTGGCATGGAGCAAGCAGAAATTATAGATACGTTTTGGACGTATCAACATCCCCAAACTTAATTCCTGCTCGTCCTCGAGTAGGTAAATGATAACAAGAATAATTTCTGTGGTGACATGCTATTAACCATATAGGACTTTTTCATAGTCATATGACAAAAGCATAATGAGACAATGAATCTGTAGTAATTAAGTTGCCTCATGAGAAAATCACAAATGACTGAAAGTTTTACAACATGACATTGAAGCATAAAAAAGATTTGCAATGAACATGGTGTGCAAATATGATAAAGTGATATCTAGCTTGCCCCCTTTAGTGCAGCAAAACTTAAATGCAGGTGCACCTTCAAGGTTTAAGTGATGACTAGATACAATGATTTCAAAATAAACGATATCACAATCATGCAAAAGACAATGCTACTTTGGAACAATGTACATTACACTTAGAATGACAATCATGCTCTCAGTAGTTGGGGCTTGAAGAAAGAAGGCGGAGACTCAAAAAGTAAAAGAATGGTTATGTGCTAGAGCTTTTTATTTTGAAAACATAGAAGCAATTTTGTCAACGGTAGTAGTACTTCATATGTGTCATGCATAAGACATCCTATAAGTTGCAAGCCTCATGCATCGAATACCAATAGTGCTCGCACCTTGTCCTAATTAGCTCGGATTTCCATGGGTTATCATTGCATTACATATGTTTCAACCAAGTGTCACAAAGGGGTACCTCTATGCCACCTGTACAAAGGTCCAAGGAGATAAATCGCATTTGATTTCTCGTTTTTGATAGATCTCAACTTGAGGACATCCATACCGGGACAACATAGAAAATAGATGATGGGCTCCTCTTTAATGCATAAGCATATTCTCATAAGAGGTTGAGGATTAATGTCCAAGCTAAAACTTCCACCATGATACATGGCTTTGGTTGGCGGCCCAATGTTCTTCTCTAACAATATGCATACTCAACCATTCAACCCATGGCAAATCACCCTTACTTCAGACAAGACGAACATGCATAGCAACTCACATGATATTCAACAAAAGTGTAACAGTTGATGGCGTCCCCAGAAACATGGTTACTGCTCAGCAAGCAACTTATAAGAAATAAGATACATAAGCAACATATTCTTTACCACAATAGTTTTTAAGCTACTTTCCCATGAGCTATGTATTGCAAAGTTAGTCTGCTTAGTACAGGTGGAGGTTAGCAAAACACTGGGAGCGACCAACTAAGAGAGCAATGACGGTCATAATCATGCAGAGCGACAAAGCAACATTGAATCAGGCATGGAAGTTATATCGCTACTCAGAAATAAAAGATCATCAAGGCTTGACAGACTTTCTTTATAGTCTTAAATATGCGTGAGCATACGCCAAGTCAATCAAAATAAATTCTCGAAGGAAGATATTACTAAACCATACCACATCATAGCCAAACAAATCAAGTTGGTACTCCAATAACACATTGGGAATCCCCCAGCTATTTGAGATTAACCATAAGAAAACCTGAACTACTAAACGCCATTATGCAAGTAGCATCTTTATCATAGACATATTAACCAATGCAACGGAAGCAAACTCTCTTAATAAGGTGAGCATGATAATTAAAGAGAGTTCAAGCAACCAACAAAAGCTCTTTGAAAAGATAAGCATGAATAATAAGAGCTGAACATGATAGTAGCTATTTAAAGACAAAGAACACACACAGCAAAGATAGACATGAAAATTCTATGTTATGTTCTAGGTAGAAGTGGAGCGTGTTTCTCTCCCACATAAAGAATGCTGAGTTCCGACTCGTTATGAAAAATTAAAAAGAAAACTAAAAGCAAGACGCTCCAAGCATAGCACATAACACAAGAAGTGATAAAAATATAGTGGAACGAAAGACGAACTGATAATGTTGATGGAGAAGGGGATGCATGGGGGCATCCCCAAGCTTAGACGCTTGAGTCTCCTTGAATATTTCTTGGGGGTGCACGGGGGCATCCCCAAGCTTGAGCGTTTGACACTCCTGAATCTTTTTATCATCTTCCCTCGCACACTTGAAAACTCCCTTCATACATAACTCATCATAATCTGATTAGCGAGGTTAGTACCCATAATAAAATAATTATACCTTGCTGGAAATAAAGATATTCTTAAAGTTCTACTGTTTCTCAAGATTGCCAAAAGGTTTTTGCAAAGAAAAAGCAAGCTCTTGGTTTGCAAAATGAAGGAAAGGCAAAACAGGACAGAATCTGTGAAAAACAGAACAGCAGGTAGTAAATGATTTGTTCGGGGCACTTCTGCATCTCTAATCAAAAAACTCAGAACAGACGCACGATATACAATTATATAGAGAACGCTGTCGAAACAATTCAGACTAAAAAGATGATCTGGTGATTTTATACGAATTTTTCTATCCAAGGACATAATCTGTTTCCTGGACAGCACCTCACAACTTTTGAACTTTCTAGCAATCAGAGGCTATACTTGGCACAAAATTGGAAAGCAAAGATACAATGATGATGCTACTGTAGTAACAAACATCAAGACCACTAAAACTGAAAGAACAAACTGAAAGCAAAGATAACAAGGGTTGTCTCCCTAGAGCTCTTTCTTTATAGCCATAAAGATAGGCTTAAGACTTTAATGATGCTCTCGTAGGAATAAGAGTTGAAGAACAAAAGAGAGCATCAAGAAGCACATATAAATCATATTTAAGTCTACCCCTCTTCCTATGCATTGGAATCTTGTAAAGAAATAAATTATTGAAGCATAAAGCAATAAGCATAGGAAGACAAAACAAGTGCAGCTCCAAAACCTTCAACATAAAGAGAGGGAACTTGATATTATTAAAATATCTATAAGCATGTGTTCCCTTCTCATAATAATTTTCAGTGGGATCACAAATAAACTCAACAATATAAGCATCACATAAAGCATTGTTACCATGATCCACATGCAAAAAGGTACTCTTACTCTCCACATAAGCATCATGAAGAGGATAAAACTTAATATAAAAGAGAGACATAAGCTCTTGCCAATCAAGCAAGTGCGAGTTATCGAGAAGCTTATACCAATCTGAAGCTTTATCTATAAGTGATACGGCAAACAATGTCCTCATGACAAAATCCCTTGATACACCTGCAAGCTTAAATAATGAACATAATTGTGACAGATTTAGCAAGTGTTCACCGGGATGTCTGTCTCCTGCATAACGATTAGCCAAAACATAATCGATAATACCAGCTGGTATTTTATAGGGCACAATTTCAGTAGGGGGAGGAGCAACCACCACAGGTGTGGGGCGTCTTCCCACAAGCAACGATCCAATAGCAAGGTTGTCCATAAGCATAAATAGTGAAAAGACATAAAGAAAACTGAAAGGTAAACTAACAAGACTAAAAGCAAAGGTAAAAGATAGCCTGCAACTCCCCTATCCTGAAGAGTGGAGTCCCCGGCAACAGCGCCAGAAAAACTCCTTGATGGGCCTCTAACCCCTCGTTGGTTACCCCAAGTGGAAGGTGTGAGATGCAGTGTTGTGGAAGTTTTTCCCTTAGCAAAGATGCCAAGGATCGAATCCCCAGAGACTCCTAGGTTCAACAAGTAGGTGTCAACTGCTAACGGCGCCAGATATTAGCAATCAACGTGGACCTGCACACAGATACAAATAACTTTGCTCCCAACGAGTACAAAGACGTTGTCAATCCCTCCGGCCTTGTAGTTCACAAAGGATTAAACGCAAATGATAGTAGTGATAGATAATGTTTGCAATAGTAAGTAATAGCGAAAAGTAAATAGCGGATGTGATCAATGATGGTAATATGGACCGGAGTCTCATGATGTTCACTAGTGATATCTCTCTCCCAAAAGACGATAAAACAGCTATGTGAGGTAAACGAATTACAGCTGGGCAATTGACAGGACCACGAACACAAACCAATGCTGACTACGTTGCAAGAAAGGTTGAGGTTCAAAGCATGGGCGGTACGCCAAAGTAAGTAGACCGAAATCCATCAACATCTACTACTAATCATCCACCTTGAGATATCTATCCAGAACATCTCGCTGGTATTAAGTTGCGAGCCCCACCCATAGTGTAAACTCAAAGCAACAGACAACTGCATTAAAAGAACTTTGCGTAAAGTAAACAATCCTTGCACCCGCGGGCACAAGCACCGTTGTTTTCCCCCTTGTGGCAACAGCACATCCCCTAGACTCATTTTTCTGTCACTCAAGCTAGTCATCGAGGGGCATGAACCCACAATCGAGCATAACGTTCCCTCTTGGAGTCACTACCTACTACTTGGCCAAAGCAATAAATAACAACGGAGAACATGCAAGAATTACTTATGAACATAAATATAAAAGAGGTAGATCAAATATATTACTCAATCACAATCTGAACATAATCTCATAATCCATCGGATCCCAGCAAACTCATCATAGCAACAGCATAAGGATTACATATGTGCCTCGATCATGTAGGGCAGCTCACGAGGACTAATTAGTGAAGCACAAGAACGGGAGGAGAACATCACATAGCTACTGGTCATGGACTCATGGTCCAAGGGAGAGTACTCACAACTCATCCGGGAGGCGTCCATGGTGGTGGAGAGGCTCCCGATGGTGATCCTCCCCTCCGGCAGGGTGCCGGGAAGAGTTCTCCTGGTGCTCCCGATCTTGGAAGCGGCGGCGGCGGCGGAACAGAGATGAGATCGCGAAAAAGAGTTCCCGTCCCGAGGGTTTCGAAGGACGCTCTAAATATATGCCAAAGGGGGGCAACAGACGGGGCTCGGGGGGCCCAGGCGCCCCCCCGGCGCGGCCCAGGGGGGGCGCCGCCAGGGCGCCTGGGGCCCTGGTGCCCCCCCCCCCGGCTGTACTTCGGGCGCAAGGTAGGTTCTGGAACGCTGATTATTTATATAATTTTTCTGGATTTTTCCTGACAGTTCTCGTAATTTGAAAACCTGAAATACAAAAACAGCCGAAAACAGAAACTGGCACTGGGGTGCACTGGATTAGTAGGTTAGTCCAAATATGATCAAAAGTGTATGGAAGTGTATAAATATCATAGCAATATCACCCAAAAGTGGCATGGAGCAAGCAGAAATTATAGATACGTTTTGGACGTATCAGAAAGCGATCACCGGGTTATCTCTGGAACTTGTCTGGGTGTGTTTTATTAAGTATCTAGTTCTAGTTGTCATGAGGTCAGAGTACAACTCCGGGTCGTCCTTTTACCGAGGGATATTACTATTCAAATAGATTAACTTCCCTACAGGGGTGCACCACATTTCCTAGCACGCTCGATCCCCTCTGGCGAGACACACTTTCCTAGGTCATGCCCGGCGTCGGAAGATCAACACATCGCAGCCCTACCTAAGCACAACAGAGAGGTCAGCATGCGGGTCTAAATACTCAGCACGTAGGGGTCTGTGCCCATCGCCCATTGCACACCTGCATGTTGCGAGGGCAGCTGGTGAGCAGGCCTAGCAACCTCCATTTCAAAGGAAGTTACGTTACGCAGTCCAACCCGGCAGGCGTCGCTAAGTCGTTGACGTCAAGAAGGCTTCGGCTGATACCACGACATCGAGAGCCCATATCTAATCCCACTTATAGCTGGTTAGTGCGTATAGGCCAGTGGCCAGACTCGTTAAGCGTTTTTTTATGAAATAACCGCGGACAACGACCATGGCCAGGCCACCTCTGAACTGGGTGTCTCAACCTGCCCTGTCGCTCCGCCACAAAGATCCAGTCGGGGGCCGTCGGAAACCCAAGCCCACGGCCACCTGGATGGAGCCACATGTCCTTTCAGCCCCCAAACCGTGAATCACTTGCGGGTACTCTATGAGCCGACCCGTCTTTAGTCACATCATGTATCATGTATAGAATGTATACATATACATAATATCACCACCCGAAGTGATCAGGGCCCTATAGTATAGCAGGGCAGACGGACAAGAATGTAGGGCCACTGATGGAATACTACCATCCTATACTAAGCATTTAGGATAGCATGTAAGGGTATCAACAGTGGTAGCAACAATGACAGGCTATGCAACAGAATATGAGCTATTGAATCATCAACAGTAGCAAACCTAATGCAAGAATAAGAGAGAAGAGAATGGACTATAGCTGGTGATCAACGGGGGTTGGCTTGCCTGGTTGCTCTAGCAAGAAGGAGGGGTCGTCGTCGATGTAGTCGATCATGGGGGTATCAGCGGCAGCCTCGAGGTCTACCGGAAAGAAGTAACGGATAGGGAACACAAATAAATAATAGAGCAAACAAAGCAACACAAAGCATAACATGGCAATACGCGGAGCTAGGGTGACCTAACGCGGTAGTAGGCAATACCGGCGAAGGGGGAAACATCCGGGAAAGTATTATCGGTGTTTCGTGTTTCCGGACAGACGGACCAGAGGGGAAAGGTTACATGTTCACTATGTTAGGGACGTGTGGTGAGTGAACGGACTGCGTATTCAGATTCGTCTCATCGTTCTGAGCAACTTTCATGTATAAAACTTTTTCATCTGACTAACGGTTTATTTTCTATTAATTTCCTAAGTTTTAAACAAATTCTGAAAATATTATTAATTCAAAAATAATGATTAAAAACTAAGTCCACCCAGCTCTGTGTACACAACAGTGTACGCAGAGGATGACATGCGGGTCCAGGGGGTCCCCAGTTGACCAGTCAACATTGACTCGTCAACAGGGGTGGCCCCCTATCATACAAACATTAGGTAATTAGTTGATTAATTAGTCTAACTAATTAATTAGTTTATTTATACCAATTTAATTAAGTTAATTAATTGTATATTTATTTTTATTCTATATATTTTCTTTTCCTTTCTTTTTATAACAGGGTAGTGGGGCCTATAGGCCAGTGACTCAGGGGCCTAGCGGGGCGTGGGCTAAACGGGGGCGGGCGTGGGCGCCCGTTCCCGTAGCTACCAGGGGCAACGGCCACAGCTGTGGGCCGGAGCCGCACGGCAAAATGGCTGGCGAGGTCGGTCGCCCGCGGTGGCGTGGCGGGCGGCAGCGGATGCGAGGCCAGGGCGGCCGACGGCAAGGCAGGGCGGAATCAGGGCGCGGGGAGTAGGAGGGCGCGATGCAAGCGGGCGGCTGCAGCGACACAAGCTGGACGCGGCCAGACGGCGAGCATGGTCGGGCATCTGTGGGCGCGGTCTGGCGCACGTCGAGCGCGGCGCGGACGCCGGTGTCAGGCGGTGGGTGCGGCGCACGGTGCGGGGTGGACGACAGAGGCCGCACGCAGGGTCATGGGCGGTGCATGGGCCAGAGGGGCGGCAGCGGTGCGAGGACGACCGGTTAGCAGGGGCAGCAAGGCGGGACTAGGCGGCGACGGCGATAGTGGGGGCAGGGCCGGGCCCACAGTGGTACCAAATGTGCGGCCCGCACAGGGCCCGACATTCTGAGGGGCCCTAAATTTTTTATATAGGCCTGGAATTGAAAAAAAGAACCTAGGCGCTACTGGGCCTGCTGGCGCTGGAGTTGGACTGGCGACCTGTAGTTGAGGCGACGAGGCCATCGAGCATAATCCTCCTCCACCCGATCTAACAGGATCGATACAGGAAACAAATCGAAAGACCTGGCTATCCTTTCTCAAAAAAAGGAAACAAATCGAGATCGGGCCACAGGAATCTGTTTTTTTCTTTTTGGCGAGACACAGGAAATGAATCGGGATCGTCCCTGCAATCGGGGATCGTCTCGTAGGTCAACTCTTGATCGTGGCTACAGGAAAGGAATGGTCATCTCGTCGCCACTCGCCAGGCCTGCTCGTCGCCTCGTCTATTCGCCTCGTCCCGGGTCATTAGACCGATCGGAATTCAGATTCAGGCCGACCTGACGACAGGCAACTGCCGCCGTTGCCTTCCTCATCTCCTCTCTCAAAATTCAGACTCGCTGATGTCGTCGATGTCGGATTGATTGGTGACCGACTCCAGCCTCCAGGTGCTTAGCGAGTCCTTCTTTTCGATTAATTTTGGTTTCTATTTCTAATTCCTAATGTTTAATTAACTATTGACAGAGGTTGTTACTTCGTTAGAGATTAGTTCTTACCCCCTTGATTAATAAAGATCATAGTGTAGCAGTTCTATTAGGACTCAAAACTAGGTGAGTTAGATGGTTCGTCTAATTACCAAACATTGACGCGTGATCTTCAATTGATATATGCTATAACTTCAATTTATTTTATTCAACTTCTTTATCTTGTGTTTTAATAATACAGATTTGAGTCATCCTAGGGAAACATCTGTCTGGTGCCTATAAGCGCAAGAGAAAAGCACAAGAACGAAATTTAATTAATAAATCTTATAAAGATGGTATGGACAAATTTGTTAGAAAAGAAGCACCGCAAGTGTCATCTGGTATCAGTCTGTTGATCCTTCTACCCTTGAACTTGCAATTGTTACTTACAATAATTCTAGAGATGGTCAGACAAAGATAATATGTCCAATTATGGTGTAAGACATTATATTATTTTCCTATGAGATACATACGCATTATAATACCTTCTTAGTTCATTTTTTTTGAGGTAGGGCCTCATTTTTTAGTTTCGCACGGGCCTCGGATTTTGCCGGCCCGGCCCTGAGTGGGGGCAGCATCACAACAAAAGCAGTGGCGGACTACTGGGAGCTTCCCGAGCACGACGGGCAATAGGAGAGGACTCCAGCAGCCCTGCTTTGAGCAGCTAGCCGGCGATGGCACTGCCGAGCTCGGGTTTCTGCGGGGACGGCGACGGAGCGAGCCACAGGCGAGAAAGGAGGGGATCAACAGGGGGCTCACCGGGTGGCACACGGCGGCTGTTGGGGGCTTAGGAGCAGCCGGGCGGTCAGAGTCGACGGACCTCGCCGACGGAGCAGAGTAAGAAGACGGGGACGCACAGGTCGCTGTGGTGGGTCCCGGCTCCAACGGTTGGCACCAAGCGACGGTGCGATTGACGGCGGAGCGGATGGGCACGGAGACGCGGCACTGTGATGCTAGTGGCCGCGGGATCGATGCGGCAACGGTGACAGTGGTGCTCTGCCGATGGGGGGAAAAGAGAGGGATAGATCGTGGGAGAGAGGGGGAAAGTATCTGGGGGCTAGCATTCGCCCACAGGAGCACGGGGTGACCTAGTAGGTCGCTGGGGTCCTCGGATGGCCATCGCGTGCGCATCCGCGCCCACAGACGTTGTGTGTGTGGCCACCGCGCCTCAGTGAACAGGGAGGAAGAAGGGGAGTGGTTTGGTGGGCTAGCTGGGTCGGTTGGGCTGGGTCGGGGCCTGCCACTACAGCCTGAGGCCCAGGGCAATGGTGAAGGGGGGGGGGGGTTGTGGCATTTTTATTTTGTTTGTTCTGGTTTTCTTTAACCTTTGCTCTTTGTATTTTCTTTTAGCTAGCAAATTTATTTTGTAAAATGTACGACTTGGCCAAATAAATACCTTGCATTATCTAGCACTGCTACAAAAAGTTTGGGTGGCTTTTGAGTTTGTTTGAATATCCCATAAATGGAAAGGCATCTAATTTATTGTTTAAGCCAATGTTTTATTCACCAAAGGGCATTTAAATACTTTACAAAATGTGGGTTTCAACATGATAAATATCCAGAGATTAATTTCCACACTTTGAACATTTTAATTGTGACATTTGAAAACTTTCATGGTTTGACTTGAATTTAAATTTGAATTTGAACGGGGTTTGAATCAACGCGAGTTTATCATCCGTAATCATGGTGATGTGGCAGCATTAGCATGTGATTATTGTAGCCTAATTATCCAGGCGTCACAATTCTCCTCCACTGCAAGAAATCTCGTCCTGATATTTAGGAGGTGGAGTAAGGGGAAAGATCTAGTTACGAAATTCTTAAGAATCTTCTCGGTCTTCTCGAAAAGGTCAATCCATTACGTTGATGTCTTCAGACCTCTACTTCAGATCATCATGATGAAGTCGTCATCCTTTCTTTGGGGTCTCCATCGTACTTACAATTAGGAAAGGGGCATCTTGACAACGATAGATTGCTACAAGGGGTAATCATTGGGGGTTATCCCACGACTGAACACATGAGTATCTCTCGAGTTGAACTAATAAAACACGCCGAGAGAAAAGTAATAAGGTACAATAAGAAGTTTCCAAATGGATATACAGTCGTTCGATGTCTGAAACAAGTTGTGAAAGGGGGTCCAGAGCAACGAGAATAAGTATTGTGTCTGGTAACAGAATAGATCATTAAGAAGGTGGCTCACGAATTGCACACGAAGCCAAGCGGTTGGAATAACTTCGGAAACAGGGGTGTATAAGAGAGTCAGGTTTCGACCATGTGGAACTATGGGTTATGGGCCCACCATGTGGGTAAAATATAGGAAGGGACGTGACGTCTTGCACGATCATGTAAGTAAGGCATGTCAGATGATAGCATGTCAGTTATATTGGCAACAACGTCGGTACCAAGGGCGAGGGACGAAGAGAACCATTTACCTACTCATTTAAACGAGGCGGACCAATAGGCAAGGTTCTTGTCCATCGGTGGTCACCAGACTGTTTTCAACAATAGTAATAGGGTCCTACCGATACAGGGTACTCCGACGTGTTACATAAGTAGAGAATTATTCTAGCTTAGATTATATGTGGATCACAAGAAAGGTTAAACAAAGCAATGGAAAGGAAAATGTGATTATCAGTTTGAACAAACCAATGGAAAGGAAAAATTGTTTGATCACAAGTAGTAGGAGTATATCCTTCCCAAGGATGAGCAGGGCATAATACACGTGACATGAGATCAAGGACATGAACATTTAGGTAAAAGGCGTAAGAAGAATCATGATATGTACCCATACAACGGTGTTTCGATAACTGATCAAGAAACATTTAGCATTGCACTTCCAATGTTCTTGTTGATTTTCAAGTACCACAGTCATGCTTCGGGATAGCATTGACATGGTCTTCAAGTAAAGGTTAGACTTTGTATACACGAAAAGGGTCCAAGAGGAACTGCTAGAATAGTTCGTACAACTTCAACATGGAAAAGATGAGGATGTGGTCGATGGGCTCAACAACAACCCATCGTGATCTCCATAAACATGTATTTCCACAATTAAGTGTACAAGGTGATAATATTGGACATACCGAAGTATATAATGGAGTATGTTCGAGGCGAACGTCCACGAGTAAACGTTGATCGAAATATGCACCTAGAAAGATGGACTAAGTAGCATAGTCAATGTTAGTATGGTGATTCAATAACCAAAAGACTTTGAATGAAACTATTGACCATTCACTTCAAAGCAATAAGGTTGCAAGGTGTTTTGAAATACCACCTCATAGTTCAATGGTCGGTATTTCGATTAGAAACAACACGGGGACCAAGATATGAACAGAGATATTGAGAAGTATTACTATATCAAGAATTAATAGTTGGATCAGTTCTCACAACATCCTCGACATAAAATGTGGTAATACTCCAAGGTAGAACATAACATAAACTGGATATCAAGTAACTCAAAGTACAACACAATACAGGAACCAGTTTTGTGTTGGAGGGAAAGCAATAATGTTTTCGATGAAAACACAATTCATCGAGGGGCAATGATGTTAATTCTCATCATGGTTACTATTGATATCCTGGAAGGGGTCAGAATATTCATGATAATCACAACACATTTGTCGAGAGGTTTCATGAAGATGTAACCAATCGGTGACGACATCAAGTCAAGGGAATGATGAGCAAAGGTTATGTGACGCCCGAAGACCGACGTCCCAGAAGATCCCAGAAGATTTCAGAAGATTCCAGATGTCCCGGGTTGCCCGTGTGTTCTTTGTGCTTGTGTTATTTATTTTTCTGCATTGCATCATGTCACCATGACATCATGTCATTATTTTATTTTGCATCTCAACTTAAATAATTCGTGTGGGCCTTCGGTCCATTTAAATCGAGGGAAGAATGTCTTCTCTTTATAACATATAAAAGCCTCTCAATATTTAGGGAGCTATATTAATAAATATTCCATTTGCTTCGGAATAACCATAACACACTTGCAATATTCCCCATGCCTCTTAATTCAAGTTTCTACTTAAAAACCCTCCAGCCATTTTAATTAAAATCCTGACATTTTTGTGAGTCCAGGGTTTTTACCCCATGCCCTAAGCCTTTTCCTAACTCCTCTTTTCTTTCTTCCTCTTTTGTTTTTCTGTTTTAATTGGAAAACAGCAAAGAAGGAGCCCAGCAGCCAGGCCTCCTTTCGGCCTGCAGCATCCCCCTCCAGCCGCACCAGGCCTCCCTCTCCTCCCAACTGGCTCAGGCCCATCAGGCCCAACCAGCCCGAGCCGGCCTAACCTAACTCCCTCAGCCTCGCTCGCTCTCATCTCCCGCACGCCGCCGCCACTCCCATCGATCCCTCTGTTCGCCGAGTCCCTCGCTCCTCTGCCCGATCTCTCCCTCGAGACCCCGCAGCCCGATTCCCTCTCCCCTTCCCTCTGCCCGCTCCCTCTCCCCATCGTCCCGAACCCCTCTCTTCGCTCATCTCCCTCTGCCCGAGCGCCAGGGCCGCGCCGCCCTCCCGTCGACCGCCGTCCGCCGCAGCGGCCGCGTCTTCCTGCGCGCCTGGGCCTCCTCGCCCTCTCCCTCGCTCACCTCTCCGTCCCGCTCGATCTCCCCCCTCTCTCTCGACCGCAGTGCCTTTATCCCTCGCACCCTTCTCCTCCGCCCTCCAAGGCCGGCGCCGCCCTGGGCCGTCCCTCGTTCCTCTCTCTTCGCCTGGAGGCCGAGCGCCATGGCCTCGAGCCCCAGGACCGCCCCGCCAGGTCGCCTCGTTCCCTGCCTCTCCGCGCCAGGAAGCGCTGCAGCGCCGTGCAGGCTCCTCCCTCGCGCGCGAGGAGCCCAGGTCCCGCGCCCGGCCTCGTTCCGCCCGCGGCCAGGGGCCCTCCTCCCGTGCGCCCTTCTCCTCCGCAGCTGACGCGGCCAGCTCCGCAGCGCCTCCGCGCCGGGCCGCAGCGGCCGGATCCCGCAGTGCCCGATGCGCCCTGACGCCCCGTGCTGCTCCCTCCGTCCGCCGCCTCCTCGCCATGGTCTTGACCTCCCCGAGCTTCTCCAGCCACTGCCTCCTTTGGACTGTCCCGTGCTGCTGTAGTTTTTGTTTTTGTTTTGTGTGCTTGTGTTGTTAACCTTAACAGAGAACCGAGAACGTCTACCGCCAAAGACCGCAACGACCCGAGTACAACTACAGTTTTTCGTCAAGTTCGACTACCGACGACTTGAACATCTACGGAAATGAGTACCCCTACTCTCGACGACCCCCATGTACAACTACGAGCTCGAGAACGACTACTCGAAGACCCCAAGTACCTCTACCGTCGCCCGAACGTCTACCGTCGATATGTACATCTACCGTCGCCGGAACAACTACTTCCCACTACGGAACGAGTTCCACTACCGTCGCCCGAGTACAACTACCGCTACGAGAACGACTACCTTCGGTGAAGAAATGAGAACGTCTACTTCCTCTCCGAACGGAACATCTACTTCCACTACACCCCGTGAACGACTACTTCCTCTACGAACCGTGTTCCACTACTTCCACTACGAACTCGAACCGTCCCGAAACGCATGTTTCGAAGGTATAACCCCGAGTCGTGACCCGTGTGATGCTTGCTTGTGTTGTATGAAATGTCTCCCTTGTGTGTGCTCCGTGCCCGTTTCATCTTTTGTCTTGTTCCTCGGTTGCCTCGTCACCGACTTGTGGGAACCCGGTAACAGGATTGCCCCACCTTTCTTCTTGTTCGACTTGCTCACGTCGATTCTATCTTTTGCACCGGTCTCTCAATGGGTTACCGGAACCGATATGTTGCGTGGCATCATCTTCGGATCGTTGCCGTGGCACCCTTTTCATTCCACCACGGTGACAAATGCTTCTTATCTCTTCATGTTAATGTTTAACTAAACTTGCATAAACTTGTTCATGTCATCCGCATCATGTTAACAACATTATATATGTGTGAATTGTTGTTGCTTTAATAATTACTAAACATGCTGATGGGGATTTTCCGGATATGTTGTTGTTATTCTCCGGCCTCATTTAAATTGCCTAGTTAGTGTAGTTTTATTATGCTTCACCTCTTGCCATGTTAACCAACATTTAATCTTGTCTTGTAAATAACGAGAGTCAATTAAATAATTATATGTGGTGTTTCGTCAATATGCAACTCGTTGCATATTGAGCTCCACTTAACTTGTAGTGTTGTTTGTGCACCTTTGCCATGCCATGCATATTTAAACCGGACTGTTGGGGAACATTGCATGGGAAACAAAAATTTTCCTACGCTCACCAAGATCAATCTAGGAGATGCATCTACGAGGGAAGAGTCGGATCCACATATCCTTGTAGATCGCGATGCGGAAGCGTTGCAAGAACGCGGATGAAGGAGTCGTACTCGCTGCGATTCAGATCGCGGTTGATTCCGATCTAAGCGCCGAACAACGGCGCCTCCGCGTTCAACACACGTGCAGCCCGGTGACGTCTCCCACGCCTTGATCCAGCAAGGAGAGAGGGAGAGGTTGGGAAGACTCCATCCAACAGCAGCACGACAGCGTGCTGGTGGTGGAGGAGCGCGGGACTCCAGCAGGGCTTCGCCAAGCGCTGCAAGAGACGAGGAGGGAGAGGGGTAGGGCTGCGCCAAGAGGGAGACGTTCTCATGTCCCATAGCAGCCCCAAAACCCCACATAAATATATAGGGGGAAGGGGGGGCTGCGCCCCCTTTAGGGTTTCCCACCCCTAGGGGTGCGGCAGCCCCCAAAAACCCATCTAGGGTGCGGCCAAGGGGGGGGGAGAGAGAGGGGGCGCCCTAGGGTGGGCCTTAAGGCCCATCTGGACCTAGGGTTTGCCCCCCTCCACTCTCCATGCGCCTAGGGACTTGGTGGGGGGGCGCACCAGCCCCCTTGGGGCTGGTCCCCTCCCACACTTAGCCCACGCAGCCTTCAGGGGCTGGTGGCCCCACCTGACCCCCGGGACCCTCCCGGTGGTCCCGGTACATTACCGATATCGCCCGAAACTTTTCCGGTGACCAAAACAGGACTTCCCATATATGAATCTTTACCTCCGGACTATTCCGGAACTCCTCGTGACGTCCGGGATCTCATCCGGGACTCCAAACAACATTCGGTAACCGCGTACATACTTTCCCTATAACCCTAGCGTCATCGAACCTTAAGTGTGTAGACCCTACGGGCTCGGGAACCATGTAGACATGACCGAGACAACTCTCCGACCAATAACCAACAGCGGGATCTGGATACCCATGTTGGCTCCCACATGTTCCACGATGATCTCATCGGATGAACCACGATGTCAAGGATTCAATCAATCCCGTATACGATTCCCTTTGTCTATCGGTATAGCACTTGCCCGAGATTCGATCGTCGGTATACCGATACCTTGCTCAATCTCGTTACCGGCAAGTCTCTTTACTCGTTCCGTAACACATCATCCCGTGATCAACAACTTGATCACATATTGTGCACATTATGATGATGTCCTACCGAGTGGGCCCAGAGATACCTCTCCGTCATACGGAGTGACAAATCCCAATCTCGATTCGTGCCAACCCAACAGACACTTTCGGAGATACCTGTAGTGCACCTTTATAGCCACCCAGTTACGTTGTGACGTTTGGTACACCCAAAGCATTCCTACGGTATCCGGGAGTTGCACAATCTCATGGTCTAAGGAAAAGATACTTGACATATAGAAAAGCTTTAGCATACGAACTACACGATCTGTGCTAGGCTTAGGATTGGGTCTTGTCTATCACATCATTCTCCTAATGATGTGATCCCGTTATCAACGACATCCAATATCCATGGTTAGGAAACCTTAACCATCTATTGATCAACGAGCTAGTCGTCTAGAGGCTTACTAGGGACATGGTGTTTGTCTATGTATCCACACATGTATCTGAGTTTCCTTTCAATACAATTCTAGCATGGATAATAAACGATTATCGTGAACAAGAAATTATAATAATAACCAATTTATTATTGCCTCTAGGGCATATTTCCAACAGTCTCCCACTTGCACTAGAGTCAATAATCTAGTTCACATCGCCATGTGATTAACACTCACAGGTCACATCATCATGTGACCAACATCCAAAGAGTTTACTAGAGTCAGTAATCTAGTTCACATCAATATGTGATTAACACTCAATGAGTTCTGGGTTTGATCATGTTATGCTCGTGAGAGAGGTTGTAGTCAATGGGTCTGCAATATTCAGATCCCTATGTACTTCGCAAAACTTTATGTCATATCGTAGATGCTGCTACCACGTTCCACTTGGAGCTATTCCAAACTGTTGCTCCATTATACGTATCCGGTATCTCCACTTAGAGTTATCCGGATAGGTGTTAAGCTTGCATCGACGTAACTCTTTACGTCGAACTCTTTATCACCTCCATAACCAAGAAACATTTCCTTATTCCTCTAAGGATAATTTTGACCAGTATCTAGTGATCCACTCCTAGATCACCTTTGTACCCTCTTGCCAGACATGTGGCAAGGCACACATCAGGTGCGGTACTTAGCATGGCATACCGTATAGAGCCTATGACAAAAGCATAGGGGACGACCTTGTCCTTCCTCTTTCTTCTGCCGTGGTCAAGCTTTGAGTCTTACTCAACTTCACACCTTACAACTCAGGTAAGAACTCCTTCTTTGACTGATCTATTTTGAACTCCTTCAAAATCATGCCAAGGTGTGTGTTCTTTTGAAAGTATCCTCAGGCGTCTTGATCTATCTGTATAGATCTTGATGCCCAATATGTAAGCAGCTTTATTTAGGTCTTCCTTTGAAAAACTCATTTCAAACAACCCTTTATGCTTTCCAGAAATTCTACATCATTTCGGATCAATCATATGTCATTCACATACACTTATCAGAAATGTTGTAGTGCTCCCACTCACTTTATTGTAAATACAAGTTTCTAACAAACTTTGTATACCCAAAAACTTTGATCACTCCATCAAAGCATATATTCCGACTCCGAGATGCTTGCTCTAGTCCATGGAAGGATCGCTGGAGCTAGCATATCTTTTAGCATCCTTAGGATCGACAAAACCTTTCTGATTTTATCATATACAACCTTTCCTTACGAAAACTGGTAAGGAAACTTGTTTTGTCATCCATCTGCCAGATTTCATAAATGCAGCTAATGCTAATCATGATTCCGACGGACTTAAGCATCGCTACGGGTGAGAAAATCTCATCGTAGTCAACTCCTTGAACTTGTGGAAAACTCTTCGCCACAAGTCGAGCTTCATAGACGGTGACATTACCGTCCACGTCCGTCTCAGTCTTAAAGATCCATTTGTCTCAATGGCTTGCCGATCATAGGGCAAGTCCACCAAAGTCCATACTTTGTTTTGATACATGGATCCTATCTCGGATTTATCGGCTTCTAACCATTTGTCGGAATATGGGCCCACCATCGCTTCTCCATAGTTCGTAGGTTCATCGTTGTCCAACAACATGACCTCTAAGACAGGATCACCGTACCACTCAGGAGTAGTACACATCCTTGTCGACCCACGAGGTTCGATAGCAACTTGATCTGGAGCTTCATGATCACTATCATTAGTATCCTCTTCAACTGTCGTAGGTTCCACAGAAACATCTTTCTGTGTTGCACTACTCTCCGGTTGAAGTGAGGGTTCGACAACCTCATCAAGTTCTATCTTCCTCCCACTCAATTCTTTCGAGAGAAACTCCTTCTCGAGAAAGGACCCATTCTTAGCGACAAACATTTTTGTCCTTGGATCTGAGATAGAAGGTATACCCAACCGTTACCAGTGGGTATTCCATGAAGATGTATTTGTCCGCTTTGGGTTCGAGCTTTTCCTGGCTGAAGCCATAAGCATCGCAGCCCCAAACATTTAAGAAAACGACAACTTTGGTTTCTTGCCAAACCATACGACGTCGTCTCAACGGACTTAGATGGTGCCCTATATAAAGTGAATGCAGCTGTCTCTAATGCATAACCTCAAAATAATAGTGGTAGATCGGTAAGACACACCATAGATCGCACTATATCTCATAAGGTTCGATTACGATGTCCGGACACACCATTACGCTGTGGTGTTCCAGGGGACTTCAACTGCGAAACAATTCCACAATGTCTTAAGTGATTGCCAAACTCATAATTCAGATAATATCCCCTTGATCAGATCGTAGGAACATGATCTTCTTGTTATGATGATTCTTAATCTTCACTCTGAAATTTTTGAACCTTTCAAACGTTTCAGACTTTTGCTTCATTAAGTAAATATACCATATCTACTCAAATCGTCAGTGAAGATGAGAAAATAACGATATCCACCACACGCCTTAATTCTCATTGGATCACATACATCAGCATGTATGATTTCCAATAAGTCATTTACCCGTTTCATTGTACCTGAAAACGAGATCTCAGTCATCCTGCCCATGAGGCATGGCTCGCATGTGTCAAGCGATTCAAAATCAAGTGACTCCAAACGTCCATCAGCATGGAGTTTCTTCATGCATTCTATGCCAAAATGACTTAAGCGGCAGTGCCACAAGAAAGTGGTACTATCATTATTAACTCTAATCTTTTGGCATTGATATTATCATTATGTGTATTACCATGATCGAGATTCAGCGAACCATTGGGTGCATGACCATAAAGGTATTATTCATGTAAACAGAATAACCATTATTCTCTAACTTAAATGAATAACCGTATTGCGATGAACATGATCTAATCATTTTCATGCTCAACGTAGACACCTGATAACATTTATCTAGGTTGAACACTAATCTCGAAAATAGAGGAAGTGTGCGACGGTGATCTCATCAACCTTGGAAACACTTCCAACACACATCGTCACCTCGCCCTTAGCTAGTCTCTGTTCAGTCCGTAGCTTTTGCTTCAAGTCACTAACAATAGCAACTGAACCGGTATCCAATACCCAGGTGCTACAAGGAGTACTACTAAGGTACACATCAATAACACGTATATCAAATATACTTTGTTGAAGTTGCCAGCTATCATATCTACCATGTATTTGGGGTGGTTCCGCTACCATGTGACCGTTCCCCTTACAATAGAAGCACTTAGTCTCGAGGTTTGGGTTCAACCATGGGTTCCTTCATCAGAGCGACAACAGGTTTGCCATTCATGAAGTTTCCCTTCTAGCCCTTACCCTTTTGAAACCAGTGGTCTTGTTAAACCATCAACACTTGATGCTCCTGTAATGCCCAGGATGGGACTATACCTCCTACGTGTCGAGGCACGACTTAAAGGTATAAGCCCATCCTAGAATGATCTCAAGTTTGGTATCTTTGCACGACTCATGTAAAAGAGGGATTAACTTGCAAAAGAAGATATTGGCTTACACTCGCCACTTCACACAATACATTACATAAGCAGAACATCATTCAAAACATCACAACCCGACTACGGGTGAAGATCCAAAAGAAAGATACCAAAACAACATAAAGCCACAGGTCAGGATCGAATCCTAGTAGAAACCACTATTGATCGTCGAAACATCACAAGCAAACGGCCACAATCTTCAACGAACTCCAAGTGAAGAACTTGAACCAGCTCCTGCTTCAAACTCGGCTGAACCTGCATCTGGTGTTGTAGTAACTGTGAGCCACGAGGACTCAGCAATCACATAACCATGGGTATCAAGATTAGCAAAGCTTTGTGGGTAGGAAGAGGTAAAGTGGTGAGGTTGCAGCAGCGGCTAAGCATAAAATGGTGGCTAACTTACGAGTACCAGAATAAGATGAGAAGCTACGCAAACGGTTGCAAAAGTAGTGATCGCTAAAGATCCTAACTACATACGGTCAAACATAACCCCACCGTGTTCTCTTCTCAAAGTGAAAAGAGACAGTCACGGTTACTCACACAGTTGTGTGTTTTACTTCGGATCCTCTGTCAAGTTTTCTACAACCGGACATTAACAAATTCCAATCTGCCACATAACCGCGGGCACGGCTTTCGAAAGATCATAACCCTGCAGGGGTGTCCCAACTTAGCCCATCACAAGCTCTCACGATTAGCTGAAGTGATAAATATAATATCATCACTCCTTATCTTAGGGAAAATCCGATCAGGCTCGGCATCCCGGTAGCACAAGTCATTTCGACAATGGTAAAACAAGTCCAGCAAGACCTCCCGGCGTGCCGACACCCTGATAGTAGCCGCGCGTATCTCGTCTCAGGCCACGTCCGGATGAGCAGTACGTACAGATACCGAAGATCCCAGCGAACTGGGTGGTATCCGCAAGTGGCTCTAGTTTGGGACCAACACCATCAGCACTGGCCCCCCCTGTTATGTAGAATTAAGAATCCTCGGGTAGCGCTAACTCCCTATGCAAATTTAATTAATTAATTAAGTTGTTATTAAGAGGCAAATTAAAACCAAAGTTGGGCCTTGCTGGAGGAGTTTTATTCAAAGTCGAACTGTCAAGGGGTCCCCATTTCACCCATCGTGTAAGGAACGCAAAATCAAGGAACATAATGCCGGTTTATCGGCGCCTAAGGTGGCATGAGTGGAACAAAACACCGAGCAAAAGGCCAAGCCTTCCACCCATGCCCAGTATATAGGTGTGTTAATAAAAATTATAGATATTGTGATATATCCAACTACAAGTTCCCTCCTGGAACGAACTTGATCTTCACCTGCAACTAACAACGCTATAAGAGGGACTGAGCAAGCGAGGCTGAGCAAGCGGGTAACATAGCCAAACAGTGGTTTTGCTAGGAAGGTGTCAAGGTTAGAGGTTTCATGGCAACAAGGAGAGGCTGACATAAAAGATGGGTATCGCGACATGTAACGATAGCATCGAGACAACTAAGCATGGCAATGGTAGTAAAGGTATCCAAGGGTATGATCATCTTGCCTGGGATTCCACAAGGGAGAAGAACGGATCCATGAAGTAGACGAAGCAACAGTCGAGCGAATCCTCACAACTCCGGAACGGAACCGAAGCTAACAAGAGAAGCAACCGGAAAGAAAGAACAACACGGTAAACACACAAGCATCAACATGGCATACGATGCACAAGCAAGTATGATGCATGTCCGGTTTAAATATGCAAGACATGGCAAAGTGCACAAACAAATACTACAAGTTAAGTGGAGATCAATATGCAACGAGTTGCATATTGACGAAACACCACATATTAATTATTTAGTTGACTCTCATTATTAACAAGACAAGTTTAATTGTTTCTAGCATGGCAAGAGGTGAAGCATAATAAAACTACACTATTTAGGCAAGTTTAAATGAGGCCGGAAATAACAACAACATATTCCGGAAAATCCTCATGAGCATGTTTAATAAATATAAGCAAACAACAATTAAACATTTAAGGTTGTTAACATGATGCGGATGATATGATCAAGTTTATGCAAGTTTATTAAAAGGGTTAACATAAAAGAGATATGAAGCATTGTCACCGTGGTGGAATGAAAGGGTGCCACGGCAACGATCCGAAATGAGGCAATGGCATCATATCGGTACCGGTAACTCGTTGAGAGTCCGGTGCAAAAGATAGATGGCGTGGGTGAGTCAAACGAGATGAAGGTGGGGCGATCCCGTTGCCGGGTTCCCACGAGTCGGTGACGAGGCAACCGAGGAACATGACAAAGGTGGAACGGGCACGAAGCACACACGGGAGACATTTCATACAACACAACAAGCATACAACACACGGGTCACGTCTCGGGGTTATACCTTCGAAACACTCGTTTCGGGACGGTTTGAGATCGTGGTGGAAGTAGCCGTAGTAGTGGAAGTAGCCGTACACGAGTCGTGGTACACGGGGCGACGGTAGACGTTCACGTAGGCGTTTCCGTCTCCGAAGAGGTACTTGTCGCGTCGGCGTTCGTAGTGGAAGTAGTGGTACTTGTTCCGTAGCCGTTCACGAGATTGGTTTTCCGTAGATGTTCGGTTCGTCGAGGTACTTGGTCGTAGGGGTACTTGCCGGGTCATGTAGAGGTACTCGGTGTCCGTCGTGGTACTTGGGTCTTCCGGCGAGGGTAGTGGAAGTAGTGGTACTTGTCGGATCGGTAGGGGTACTCGTTCACGGTTCATCTGACAAGATTACAGCACAGGCACACAAAACAAAAACAAAACACAACACAAACAAAACAAAAACTACAGGAGCTAAACAAAAGGGGCAGCACGGCGCTGCGGGAGAAGAAGCAGGGCGGCGATCTGGGACTGCTGCTGCCTCTGACCGGCGGCCCTGGCGACGGAGAACGAGGGCCGTGGCCCTGGCTGTACGAGGGTCGTCCGGCTGCTTCGAGGAGAAGGGGCTCGGCGTCGGCTCGGCGCAGAGAAGGCCCGGAGGGACGAGGGCGCGCACGAGAGGAGGCCTGGCCGCGGGAGAGGCGATGGCCGGGCGCTGTGCTGCGGGTCCTGGCCGGAGGGAGGTCGTTGACGAGGGAGCAGAGGCGGGGGCCTGGCCGACCCGGCCTCGGGGCGCGCAGGCGCGGAGGGGCGAGGGAGGCCACGGAGAGGCGGCTCTGGAGGGCGCCAGAGGAGCGATGGGGCGTGCGAGATGGAGAGGTTCGGGGCGACGAGTGGCGAAGGAGGAAGGGCACGAGGCCGAAGGGGTTCGGGCACGGGAAAGGATCGAGGGAAGGGAAGCGGGACGAGAGAGAGAGGGCTGGCGGCGGCTCTGGGAGGCAGAGAGGGATCGAGGGAAAGGGTGCGAGCTCCCTAGGGTTAGGATAGAGGAGTTGGGCCAAAAGGGGTTTTGGGCCGGCTGGGCCTGGAGAGGACGGAAGAGGCCCAGATGCTGCTGGGCTTTCTTATTCTGCTGATTAACTCTTTTCTTTTGCAGAAAAAGAAAATAGAGAGAGTCAAACAAGAAGAAAAGAAAGAGAAGAAGGAGGGGTTTTGGGAAAAACTAGCACGATGATAATTTTCTCGGGCTCGTAAAAATGAGCACGACCGGAGAAAAAAATATAAAAGGCCAGATCAGAAAATAATTCAAACATATTTGAATTTAATTCAAATAGGTTTGAACTAAGACGTGATTATCGAAGTCTCCAAAAATGTTCGAATTTTCGGAGGAACCTCGATAAATAGGAAAAGAATTATAGGGAGGGTTTTGACGGAGAAACTCGAAGTAAAAAAGACATGGGGAAATATGCAAGTGTGTTACGGTGATCGCAAACAATTGGAATATTTTTAATATAGCTCCATAATTATTAGGAGGCTTTTATATGTTATAAAGAGAAGACATCTTCCCTCGATTTAAATGGACCGAAGGCCCACACGGATTATTTAGGTTGAGATGCATAAATTAAAAATGACATGATGACATGATGACATGATGCAAAGCAAAAATAAAAACACAAGCACAAAAGGAACACACGGGCAACCCGGAACATCTGGAATCTTCGGGAAACTTCTGGAATCTTCTGGGACGTCAGTCTCGGGCGTCACAACTCTCCCACACTAACAGAGGATCTCGACCCGAGATCCTAGAGATATCATCGGGTAAAAACGGAAGAAGAAGAGGTAAAACAAAGTTGCTTCTTCGACAGACGAGTGAAAACAAAGAACCTTGAGAGGTTGAACAAAGAAAGAAGAATACGACGGAGATGAACGAATATGAAAACTCCGTTAGAAAAGAGGAACAAGGTATATTATGAGAACCTTGCAGGTTGAAAGACATTAAACAAGAGCTCACGGACCAAAAGAATATGAAACTGCAATGGTATAGCCAAGGAATAAGAATGACAGAATTTGGACAGCACTCCGTCTGAAAATGGAAGGAAATGAACAAAAACTTAAGGAGATGGAGTGATACTTGATGAAAACAACAACATATTGCCTCCAAAACAACTAAAAGAATGGCACAAGGGTAAGAAAGATTCAGACAGGACTCCGGTTATAAGATAGGCAAAAAACTAGATAAGATGATGGAACTTGAATGAAGAAAACAACACTCCGGTTAAAAAGACAAGCAAGAGAGAATATGATCTTGATAAAAACGAGATGATGGTTTGAAGAGAGCAACATCACAAGGCCTCCGGAATGAAAGAGTAGCATATAAATGAAAGACAGAATTGAACGGAGAAGAAAAAGACAACTTCTCTCAAAATTGCATTTGAAAGAGCATCCTTACGAAGAAGGGTTGAATGGGGTTGATGGAAATCAACAACGAAACGAATGAGGTTCATGTGGGCTTATGGAAAAACATCTTAAAATTAAGAGGTGACAACCAGCCACTAAGGAGAACAATTGAATGCATTGAGATCAACAAGGAGACGATAAACTTAATTCACCGGAATGAAGAATGAAGAACTTCGGTCATTTATAAGCACCATAATAGCGACAATCCTTAGGGAAAGCTTTAGGTGAAAACAACCCAAGATAACTCCAATGAATAAATTGAAGGGCTGAAAAGATCTCCTGAACAAGGAAAATGATGGTTTTAAATATCTCATTCTTGAAACTCGTGAATCATAAAACATGAAGGAATTGTCAAGAATGACATAACACCATCTGAAAATATAAGGTAGAAAGAATTGCAATTGGAAAGCATGATGAAGAAAGCTTGAGCTTCAACAAGAATCTTGATGAAGTCTTCGAGGATGAATTAAAACATGATGAACCACCATGAAGAACTCCGGTAATGAAAAGCATGAGAAGTGAAAGATGAAAAGAATAAGAATTCAAGGCCTGCGGTGAATTAGATGAAGTTGAAATGATATAATTGAAAAAGCTTGGATCTCCGGAAAAACAAGAAGAAGAATTTAGAACCAAGGATATGATATGATGAACAGCTCCAGACAAAAGAATTAAATCGCTTAGAAGGAATAAGAATAAGAATTATGTAATGCATCTCCTTCACCAATTTAAATTGATGACAACCAAAGGATTGGCGTACTACTTATTCTCGTTGGAAAGAATTAAAGAGGGATCTAGCACAAGCTTGGGTAATTCTTCAACGAACCACCGGTAGGATTATGAAAAGAACAAATGAATTAAAACGATAACACCGGAAGGTAACTTGAAAGAACCACCGTAAGAATATGGAGACGAACGAAGAGACATCAATGAAGAATATTTGGAGGACGAGGTTGAAAACTGAGAACGAAGAATATTCTGAAATGATGGCCTTCGGAGGATCACAATGGAAAGAATTCATGAAATGCTCCGGGTGGTTATGAAAATGATTCCTCACAATCGGAACAATAATGAGGATGGCATGAAGCTAGAACCACGAATCTCCAAGAGAACGGGCCAAGATTTAAGAGAAACTCTTCTCCGGTCTCCAAATGTTGAGAATGAAGACGAGAAATGTCATAAGAATTGTTGAGCACTCCGGAATGAAGAATTAAAAAGGTTGAACCAACGATGGAAAGAATTTGAAAGCGATCTTGGAGAAGGCATGTGACTGATGGGATTCATTCTTACGTCACACTTGAAAAAAATTTGAGTATAACTCTGGAAAAGAAGAGTCAGTTAAGATCCTGGGAAAAGACCTGTGGGTTAGGGCCCACTCAAAGAAGTCACCGTTGAAATAGATTGCTTAAGAGATATTGCACCGGTTGAATTAAATGACTAGAATAAGATGATAAACCTCAAAATAATTTGAACGGATTAAGAATGGAATTATGAATCTTCAGCACTCCGGATATGAATAGCAAGAGGAGAAAGATTAATTGGTGCACCGGAATAAGAAAGCATTGTGAAATGAGGAAAAGGATAAGATCAACACCAAAACTTGAATTACATCCACCGGCAGAATAGAGAACAAAAGAATGATGAACTTGAAGCTCTTGAGCATCTTCGCGATAAATCACCGGATAAGAACATTGACGGAGAGGAATGAAGAAACATCACATGAATAAAATGGATATTTCATTTAAGAATTCTTGCTCCGAGAAGAAAAAGGGGTGGGAGGGTGGGGAAAACAAGGACAACTTGGGATGAATGAAACAGACAAATCGTCGGATTTCTCCACGACGTCCGTATGGAAATAACTTGAAGAGAATGCACACCGGTTGGAAAAGAATAACATGAAGATCTTAATGATCAAGAAGAATTAGCACTCCCATAGAAATATGAGAACACCGATTAGGAAAGGTATGGAATCAACATTTGACATCGAAGCAACTCGAATACCAGAATCAAAACAAAACAAAGGATAGATGTGTTGCATCATCTTCACAATATCATTCGAACAGAGGATTGAACGAATGAATTCCGCAGGTACATCAACTTGTCGAGAAGCCACTTGGAGAGCAAAAGGTAAATAAAAAGGAACAAGGATCAGATAGAACAAATACAAGATAGAAGCTTCATTCCGCATCTTCGTGCTGAAAGCTCATGGAACATGTTACAAAAGGGTTTTGCAATCCCCGGATCAGCATAGCCAAGGACCCTTTAAGATGCAACTCCCGATCAGAACAAGTCCATAAAACCACTTCACTCAATGTAGAACCCCAAACTTCATATCGAGCATCCGTTGGAAGAATGCCTAGAACTACTAGATGAACCCACCTATAGATTTCCGAAAGTTTCCAGTTATGCAATCAGGTGTTGGGGATACACGGGAAGCACCGCGCAATCAACTCTAAACCTACATCCAGGTGTATCCATCCTTCAACACATAACCAGTCTTTCTCGGAAACTGTTTACCTCGGACCTTCGAAAAGCATCCACTATAACAAGCTATGGCAATACTCTCGAACTACCTCCCCAGTACTGGGTGATGTCGGGGTTATCTTGCCACTGGCCGTATAGGAGAGATTTTCGATGTCGGCCGTCTTAAGTATTTAGTACTGCCGCGATATGCTTGTTACAATGATACCTCGAAGCTCAACTCCTCGGTAACAGGAGGCATCGAGAACAATATCCTTGTCACAAGAACATCGAAACAATCCCAGAATACTCGCGGGATCCTAAAAAAAAATTTGGTGCAATTTTTGAAAGTAGAAGAGAAAAGAGTAATCGTCAGGAGTCCTCACCAGAGAGAAAGGGGATGAGAAGCAAACAGAAATCCTACTCTCCGATATAAATATAGGACTCAAAACATTTTCAAGTGTGTGCCTAGACTCAACCGTCAACGATTCGATCAATCAGTGGGGGCTTCTAGGTCGGAGAAGGCTCTGAATACCAACTTGTAATGCCCAGGATGGGACTATACCTCCTACGTGTCGAGGCACGACTTAAAGGTATAAGCCCATCCTAGAATGATCTCAAGTTTGGTATCTTTGCACGACTCATGTAAAAGAGGGATTAACTTGCAAAAGAAGATAGTTGGCTTACACTCGCCACTTCACACAATACATTACATAAGCAGAACATCATTCAAAACATCACAACCCGACTACAGGTGAAGATCCAAAAGAAAGATACCAAAACAACATAAAGCCACAGGTCAGGATCGAATCCTAGTAGAAACCACTATTGATCGTCGAAACATCACAAGCAAAGGGCCACAATCTTCAACGAACTCCAAGTGAAGAACTTGAACCAGCTCCTGCTTCAAACTCGGCTAAACCTGCATCTGGTATTGTAGTAACTGTGAGCCACGAGGACTCAGCAATCCCATAACCATGGGTATCAAGACTAGCAAAGCTTTGTGGGTAGGAAGAGGTAAAGTGGTGAGGTTGCATCAGCGGCTAAGCATAAAATGGTGGCTAACTTACGAGTACCAGAATAAGATGAGAAGCTACGCAAACGGTCGCAAAAGTAGTGATCGCTAAAGATCCTAACTACATACGGTCAAACATAACCCCACCGTGTTCTCTTCTCAAAGTGAAAAGAGACAGTCACGGTTACTCACACAGTTGTGTGTTTTACTTCGGATCCTCTGTCAAGTTTTCTACAACCGGACATTAACAAATTCCAATCTGCCACATAACCGCGGGCACGGCTTTCGAAAGATCATAACCCTGCAGGGGTGTCCCAACTTAGCCCATCACAAGCTCTCACGATTAGCTGAAGTGATAAATATAATATCATCACTCCTTATCTTAGGGAAAATCCGATCAGGCTCGCAATCCCGGTAGCACAAGTCATTTCGACAATGGTAAAACAAGTCCAGCAAGACCTCCCGGCGTGCCGACACCCTGATAGTAGCCGCGCGTATCTCGTCTCAGGCCACGTCCGGATGAGCAGTACGTACAGATACCGAAGATCCCAGCGAACTGGGTGGTATCCGCAAGTGGCTCTAGTTTGGGACCAACACCATCAGCACTGGCCCCCCCTGTTATGTAGAATTAAGAATCCTCGGGTAGCGCTAACTCCCTATGCAAATTTAATTAATTAATTAAGTTGTTATTAAGAGGCAAATTAAAACCAAAGTTGGGCCTTGCTGGAGGAGTTTTATTCAAAGTCGAACTGTCAAGGGGTCCACATTTCACCCATCGTGTAAGGAACGCAAAATCAAGGAACATAATGCCGGTTTATCGGCGCCTAAGGTGGCATGAGTGGAACAAAACACCGAGCAAAAGGCCAAGCCTTCCACCCATGCCCAGTATATAGGTGTGTTAATAATAATTATAGATATTGTGATATATCCAACAACAAGTTCCCTCCTGGAACGAACTTCATCTTCACCTGCAACTAACAACGCTATAACAGGGACTGAGCAAGCGAGGCTGAGCAAGCGGGTAACATAGCCAAACAGTGGTTTTGCTAGGAAGGTGTCAAGGTTAGAGGTTTCATGGCAACAAGGAGAGGCTGACATAAAAGATGGGTATCGCGACATGTAACGATAGCATCGAGACAACTAAGCATGGCAATGGTAGTAAAGTTATCCAAGGGTATGATCATCTTGCCTGGGATTCCACGAGGGAGAAGAACGGATCCATGAAGTAGATGGAGCAACAGTCGAGCGAATCCTCACAACTCCGGAACGGAACCGAAGCTAACAAGAGAAGCAACCGGAAAGAAAGAACAACACGGTAAACACACAAGCATCAACATGGCATACGATGCACAAGCAAGTATGATGCATGTCCGGTTTAAATATGCAAGACATGGCAAAGTGCACAAACAAATACTACAAGTTAAGTGGAGATCAATATGCAACGAGTTGCATATTGACGAAACACCACATATTAATTATTTAGTTGACTCTCATTATTAACAAGACAAGTTTAATTGTTTTTAGCATGGCAAGAGGTGAAGCATAATAAAACTACACTATTTAGGCAAGTTTAAATGAGGCCGGAAATAACAACAACATATTCCGGAAAATCCTCATGAGCATGTTTAATAAATATAAGCAAACAACAATTAAACATTTAAGGTTGTTAACATGATGCGGATGATATGATCAAGTTTAAGCAAGTTTATTAAAAGGGTTAACATAAAAGAGATATTAAGCATTGTCACCGTGGTGGAATGAAAGGGTGCCACGGCAACGATCCGAAATGAGGCAATGGCATCATATCGGTACCGGTAACTCGTTGAGAGTCCGGTGCAAAAGATAGATGGCGTGGGTGAGTCAAACGAGATGAAGGTGGGGCGATCCCGTTGCCGGGTTCCCACGAGTCGGTGACGAGGCAACCGAGGAACATGACAAAGGTGGAACGGGCACGAAGCACACACGGGAGACATTTCATACAACACAACAAGCATACAACACACGGGTCACGTCTCGGGGTTATACCTTCGAAACACTCGTTTCGGGACGGTTCGAGATCGTGGTGGAAGTAGCCGTAGTAGTGGAAGTAGCCGTACACGAGTCGTGGTACACGGGGCGACGGTAGACGTTCACGTAGGCGTTTCCGTCTCCGAAGAGGTACTTGTCGCGTCGGCATTCGTAGTGGAAGTAGTGGTACTTGTTCCGTAGCCGTTCACGAGCTTGTTTTTCCGTAGATGTTCGGTTCGTCGAGGTACTTGGTCGTAGGGGTACTTGCCGGGTCATGTAGAGGTACTCGGTGTCCGTCGTGGTACTTGGGTCTTCCGGTGAGGGTAGTGGAAGTAGTGGTACTTGTCGCATCGGTAGGGGTACTCGTTCACGGTTCATCTGACAAGATTACAGCACAGGCACACAAAACAAAAACAAAACACAACACAAACAAAACAAAAACTACAGGAGCTAAACAAAAGGGGCAGCACGGCGCTGCGGGAGAAGAAGCAGGGCGGCGATCTGGGACTGCTGCTGCCTCTGACCGGCGGCCCTGGCGACGGAGAACGAGGGCCGAGGCCCTGGCTGTACGAGGGTCGGCCGGCTGCTTCGAGGAGAAGGGGCTCGGCGTCGGCTCGGCGCAGAGAAGGCCCGGAGGGACGAGGGCGCGCACGAGGGGAGGCCTGGCCGCGGGAGAGGCGATGGCCGGGCGCTGTGCTGCGGGTCCTGGCCGGAGGGAGGTCGTTGACGAGGGAGCAGAGGCGGGGGCCTGGCCGACCCGGCCTCGGGGCGCGCAAGCGCGGAGGGGCGAGGGAGGCCACGGAGAGGCGGCTCTGGAGGGCGCCAGAGGAGCGATGGGGCGTGCGAGATGGAGAGGTTCGGGGTGACGAGTGGCGAAGGAGGAAGGGCACGAGGCCGAAGGGGTTCGGGCACGGGAAAGGATCGAGGGAAGGGAAGCGGGACGAGAGAGAGAGGGCTGGCGGCGGCTCTGGGAGGCAGAGAGGGATCGAGGGAAAGGGTGCGAGCTCCCTAGGGTTAGGATAGAGGAGTTGGGCCAAAAGGGGTTTTGGGCCGGCTGGGCCTGGAGAGGACGGAAGAGGCCCAGATGCTGCTGGGCTTTCTTATTCTGCTGATTAACTCTTTTCTTTTGCAGAAAAAGAAAATAGAGAGAGTCAAACAAGAAGAAAAGAAAGAGAAGAAGGAGGGGTTTTGGGCAAAACTAGCACGATGATAATTTTCTCGGGCTCGTAAAAATGAGCACGACCGGAGAAAAAAATATAAAAGGCCAGATCATAAAATAATTCAAACATATTTGAATTTAATTCAAATAGGTTTGAACTAAGACGTGATTATCGAAGTCTCCAAAAATGTTCGAATTTTCGGAGGAACCTCGATAAATAGGAAAAGAATTATAGGGAGGGTTTTGACGGAGAAACTCGAAGTGAAAAAGACATGGGGAAATATGCAAGTGTGTTACGGTGATCCCAAACAATTGGAATATTTTTAATATAGCTCCATAATTATTAGGAGGCTTTTATATGTTATAAAGAGAAGACATCTTCCCTCGATTTAAATGGACCGAAGGCCCACACGGATTATTTAGGTTGAGATGCATAAATTAAAAATGACATGATGACATGATGACATGATGCAAAGCAAAAATAAAAACACAAGCACAAAAGGAACACACGGGCAACCCGGAACATCTGGAATCTTCGGGAAACTTCTGGAATCTTCTGGGACGTCAGTCTCGGGCGTCACAGCTCCTTCTTGATCTCTACTTTTGCGGTACTAAGAACCGCTGACAGCACCGGGATTATCACCATCCTTTGCATGTCATAGTTCATCACGAAGTTCTAGTAGCTTGGTGATAGTGTCTAGAGAATTCCGTCAACCACTATCTCACCTGGAAGATTAACTCCCACCTGGTTCAAGTGATTTCAGCACCCAGACATTCTGAGCACATGCTCATTAGTTGAGCCATTCTCCTCCATCTTTTTGGCAAAAGAACTTGTCAGAGGTCTCATACCTCTCAACACGGGCATGAGCCTGAAATCCCAATTTCAGCTCTTAGAACATCTCATATGTTCTATGGCGTTCAAAACGTCATTGGAATCCCGATTCTAAGCCGTAAAGTATGGTGCACTAAACTATCAAGTAGTCATCAGGACGTCTCTGTCAGGTGTTCACAACATCCACAGACATCGTTGTAGGGGTTTGCACATCGAGCGGTGCATCAAAGACGTAAGCTTTTTGTGCAGCAGTGAGGACACTCCTCGGACTACGGACCCATTCCGCATCATTGCTTACAATATCTTTCAACTTAGTCTTTCTCTAGGATCGTATTAAACAGGGAGCTACAACGCAGTTATTGGTCTACTACATAATTTGCAAAGACAACTTAGACTATTGTTCATGACAAGTGAGTTTTAACTAATCAAATTACTTATAACTCCCACTCAAATTGACATCCCTCTGGTCATCCGAGCGTGACATGAGCCAAATCCACCAACCCAAGTCCGATCATCACGTGAGATGAGGTGGTGTCAATGGTGAACATCTTCATGTTGATCATATCTACTATATGACTCATGCTCGACCTTTCGGTCTTCCGTGTTCCGAGGCCATGTCTGTACATGCTAGGCCCGTCAAGTCTAACCCGAGTGTTCTGCATGTGCAAAACTGGCTTGCACCCGTTGTATGCGAACGTAGAGTCTATCACACCCGATCATCACGTGGTGCTTCGAAACGACGAACCTTCGCAACGGCGCACACTTGGGGGGAACACAATTTTATCTTGAAATTTTAGTGAGGGATCATCTTATAATGCTACCGTCGTCCTAAGCAAAATAAGATGCATAAAAGGATTAACATCACATGCAAATCATAAGTGACATGATATGGCCATCAACTCGTGCTTTTGATCTCCATCTCCAAAGCACCGGCATGATCTCCATCGTCACCGGCGTAACACCATGATCCCCATCATCATGATCTCCATCATCGTGTCGCCATCGGGTTGTCGCGCGCCCACCATGCTCTTACTACTATTGCTACCGTTTAGCGATAAAGTAAAGCATTACATAGCGCTTAATGATTGACACGCAGGTCATACAAAAATTAAAGACAACCCTATGGCTCCTGCCGGTTGCCGTATACATCGACATGCAAGTCGATATTAACTATTACAACATGATCATCTCATACATCAAATATATCTCATCATGTCTTTGGCCATATCATATCACATACATACCCTGCAAAAACAAGTTAGACGTCCTCTAATTTGTTGTTGCATGTTTTACGTGGCTGCTATGGGTATCTAGCAAGAACGCTTCTTACCTACGCAAAGCCACAACGGTGATATTTAAGTTGCTATTTAACCTTCTACAAGGACCGCCTTCGTCGAATCCGATTCAACTAAGATAGGAGAGACAGACACCCGCCAGCCATCTTATGCAACAAAAGTCGCATGTCTGTCGATGGAACCGGTCTCATGTACGTGGACATGTAAAGTTGGTCCGGGCCGCTTCATCCCATAATGCCACTGAATCAAGAAAGACCAAAGAGGGAAGCAATCTAAACATCAACGCCCACAAACCCCTTTGTGTTCTACTCGTGAAAACATCTACGCAAGATCCTAGCTCATGATGCCACTGTTGGGGAACGTTGCATGGGAAAAAAAAATTTCCTACGCTCACCAAGATCAATCTAGGAGATGCATCTACGAGGGAAGAGTCGGATCCACATACCCTTGTAGATCGCGATGCGGAAGCGTTGCAAGAACGCGGATGAAGGAGTCGTACTCGCTGCGATTCAGATCGCGGTTGATTCCGATCTAAGCGCCGAACAACGGCGCCTCCGCGTTCAACACACGTGCAGCCCGGTGACGTCTCCCACGCCTTGATCCAGCAAGGAGAGAGGGAGAGGTTGGGAAGACTCCATCCAACAGCAGCACGACGGCGTGCTGGTGGTGGAGGAGCGCGGGACTCCAGCAGGGCTTCGCCAAGCGCTGCAAGAGACGAGGAGGGAGAGGGGTAGGGCTGCGCCAAGAGGGAGACGTTCTCATGTCCCATAGCAGCCCCAAAACCCCACATATATATATAGGGGGAAGGGGGGGCTGCGCCCCCTTTAGGGTTTCCCACCCCTAGGGGTGCGGCAGCCCCCAAAAACCCATCTAGGGTGCGGCCAAGGGGGGGGAGAGAGAGGGGGCGCCCTAGGGTGGGCCTTAAGGCCCATCTGGACCTAGGGTTTGCCCCCCTCCACTCTCCATGCGCCTAGGGACTTGGTGGGGGGGCGCACCAGCCCCCTTGGGGCTGGTCCCCTCCCACACTTAGCCCACGCAGCCTTCAGGGGCTGGTGGCCCCACCTGACCCCCGGGACCCTCCCGGTGGTCCCGGTACATTACCGATATCGCCCGAAACTTTTCCGGTGACCAAAACAGGACTTCCCATATATGAATCTTTACCTCCGGACTATTCCGGAACTCCTCGTGACGTCCGGGATCTCATCCGGGACTCCGAACAACATTCGGTAACCGCGTACATACTTTCCCTATAACCCTAGCGTCATCGAACCTTAAGTGTGTAGACCCTACGGGCTCAGGAACCATGTAGACATGACCGAGACAACTCTCCAACCAGTAACCAACAGCGGGATCTGGATACCCATGTTGGCTCCCACATGTTCCACGATGATCTCATCGGATGAACCACGATGTCAAGGATTCAATCAATCCCGTATACGATTCCCTTTGTCTATCGGTATAGCACTTGCCTGAGATTCGATCGTCGGTATACCGATACCTTGCTCAATCTCGTTACCGGCAAGTCTCTTTACTCGTTCCGTAACACATCATCCCGTGATCAACTCCTTGATCACATATTGTGCACATTATGATGATGTCCTACCGAGTGGGCCCAGAGATACCTCTCCGTCATACGGAGTGACAAATCCCAGTCTCGATTCGTGCCAACCCAACAGACACTTTCGGAGATACCTGTAGTGCACCTTTATAGCCACCCAGTTATGTTGTGACGTTTGGTACACCCAAAGCATTCCTATGGTATCCGGGAGTTGCACAATCTCATGGTCTAAGGAAAAGATACTTGACATATAGAAAAGGTTTAGCATACGAACTACACGATCTGTGCTAGGCTTAGGATTGGGTCTTGTCCATCACATCATTCTCCTAATGATGTGATCCCGTTATCAACGACATCCAATGTCCATGGTTAGGAAACCGTAACCATCTATTGATCAACGAGCTAGTCGTCTAGAGGCTTACTAGGGACATGGTGTTTGTCTATGTATCCACACATGTATCTGAGTTTCCTTTCAATACAATTCTAGCATGGATAATAAACGATTATCGTGAACAAGGAAATATAATAATAACCAATTTATTATTGCCTCTAGGGCATATTTCCAACACGGACATGCATCATACTTGGTTGTGCATCATATGCCATGTTTATGATTGCGTGTTTACCGTGTTGTTTCTTTTCTTTCCGGTTGTTTCTCTTGATAGCTTCGGTTTCGTTCCGGAGTTGTGAGGATTCTCTCGTCTGTGTTGCTCCGTCTACTTCTTGGATCCGTTCTTCTCCCTTGTGGAATCCCAGGCAAGATGACCGAACCCGGATACCATTACTATCTTTGCCTATTGCTAGTAGTTCCGATCTATAGTTTTGCCTCGATGCCCATGTTCTTCTTGTCAGCCTCCTACTTGTAACCACTACCATGTTTAACCACCCTGCCTATGCAAACCGTTGCTTGGCTAAGTACGCTTCGCTCAGCCCCTCTTATAGCATTGTTAGTTGCAGGTGAAGAATGAAGATGCTTGCTTCATGTTGAAGTTTGGTTGGGTTATATCACACTATATAAATGCTTAAATGAAATCATCTATATACTGGCAGGGTGGAAGGCTAAGCCTTTTGCTTGGTGATTTGTTCCACTCATGCCGTTAGGAACCGTATAAACCGGTGTTATGTTCCTTGATTATGCGTTCCTAACACGGTTGGGGTGTATGCGACCCCCTTGATAAACCGCTAAGTGCTAAGTCTTTTCCAGCAAGTCCCAACATTGGTTCTATTTGCCTAATAACAAACTAATAAAACTTGCATAAGGGCCTTGCAAACCCTCTTTTATTTTAATTCTACAACCCCGGGCCAGTGCTCCACATGAGTGTTGGTCCGAAACGGGGGTTACGCGGGGCCACCTCGAGGAAACTCAAGGTCTGGTAAAAACCCGTGGGATCGCCCATCCGGTCGTGTCCTGAGACTTAGATACGCGCGGCTACTATCAGGGTGTCGACACGCCGGGAGGATTTGCTGGATTAGCCTTACCTTAGTTCGGTTTAACTTGAGCACGGGATTCCGAGAATACTCGGGTCTTCCCACCTATGGAGTTGCGACTCCGTGGATCGTGGGCTTGTAATGGGTCAAGTTGGAACACCCCTGCAGGCTTTGAACTTTCGAAAGCCGTGCCCGCGGTTATGTGGCAGATGGGAGCTTGTTAATATTCGGTTGTTGATAACTTGACACAATGTTTCTAATACACTACCAGCATGTGTACCGTGACTGTCAATTTCCGAATAGGGATTCGGGAGTTGAACATGGTGGGGTTATGTTTGACCGGCTTTAGCTAGGATCACTTCGTGATCATCTTTCGACCGAGGCACTTCTCTTCTCGCTCTCTATTACGTAAGTTAGAGCTAGTTGCTGCTGCAGACTCTTGTTGTTCCTTCACCTCTCGTTCTTTCTTCAGCCTTGTCCTCACCCAAGGCTTAAATAGTCTTGTTACCAGGGAACGGGATTGCTGAGTCCTCTGTGGCTCACAGTTACTTCACCACACCAGATGCAGGTTCAGCCAAGTTTGATGCAGGAGTTGGTTCAGTTCTTCACTTGGAGTTCGATGAAGAGTTTGACCGTTTGCTTGTGATGTTTCGACGATCAGTAGTGGTTTCTACTAGGATTCGATCCTGACCTGTGGCTTTATGTTGTTTTGGTATCTTTCTTTTGGATCTTCACCCGTAGTCGGGTTGTGATGTTTTGAATGATGATTGTTTATGTAATGTATTGTGTGAAGTGGCGAGTGTAAGCCAACTATCTCCTGTTGCATTTTAATCCCTCTTTTACATGAGTTGTGCAAAGATACCAAACTTGAGATCATTCTAGGATGGGCTTATACCTTTAAGTCGTGCCTCGACACGTAGGAGGTATAGTCCCATCCTGGGCATTACAAGTTGGTATTCAGAGCCTTCTCCGACCTAGAAGCCCCCACTGATTGATCGAATCGTTGACGGTTGAGTCTAGGCACACATTTGAAAATGTTTTGAGTCCTATATTTATATCGGAGAGTAGGATTTCTTTTGCTCCTCTTCTTTTCATTCTGGTGAGGACTCCCGACGATTACTCTTGCCTCTTCTACTTTCAAAAATTGCACCAAATTTTTTTTAGGAATCCCGCGAGTATTCTGGGATTGTTTCGATGTTCTTGTGACAAGGATATTGTTCTCGATGCCTCCTGTTACCGAGGAGTTGAGCTTCGGGGTATCATTGACACAAGCATATCGCGGCAGTACTAAATACTTAAGACGGCCGACATCGAAAATCTCTCCTATACGGCCAGTGGCAAGATAACCCCGACATCACCCAGTACTGGGGAGGTAGTTCGAGAGTATTGCCATAGCTTGTTATAGTGGATGCTTTTCGAAGGTCCGAGGTAAACAGTTTTCGAGAAAGACTGGTTATGTGTTGAAGGATGGATACACCTGGATGTAGGTTTAGAGTTGATTGCGCGGTGCTTCCCGTGTATCCCCAACACCTGATTGCATAACTGGAAACTTTCGGAAATCTATAGGTTGGTTTATCCAGTAGATCGTAGGCATTCTTCCAACGAATGCATGATATGAAGTTTGGGGTTCTACATTGAGTGAAGTGGTTTTATGGACTTGTTCTGATCGGGAGTTGCATCTTAAAGGGTCCTTGGCTATGCTGATCCGGGGATTGCAAAACCCTTTTGTAACACGTTCCATGAGCTTTCAGCACAAAGATGTCGAACGAAACTTCTATCTTGTATTTGTTCTATCTAATCCTTGTTCCTTTTTATTTTCATTTTGCTCTCCAAGTGGCTTCTCGTCTAGTTGATGTACCTGTGGAATTCATTCGTTCAATTCTCTGTTCGGATGATATTGTGAAGATGATGTTGCATATCTATCCTTTGTTCTTGTTGATTCTGGTATTCGAGTTGCTTCGATGTCAAATGTTGATTCCATACCTTTCTTAATCGGTGTTCTCATATTTCTATGGGAGTGCTAGTTCTTCTTGATCATCAAGATGGTCATGTTAATCCTTTTCAACCGGTGTGCCTTCCCTTCAAGTTACTCCATACAGACGCCGTTGAGAAATCTGACGATTTGTCTGTTTCATTCATCTCAAGTCGTCTTTGTTTTGCCCACCCTCCCTCCCTTTTTCTTCTCGGAGCAAGAATTCTCAAATGAAGTATCCATTTTATTCATGTGATATTTCTTCATTCATTTTCCTTCAATGTTCTTATTCCGGTGAATTATCGTGAAGATGCTCAAGAGCTTCAAGTTCATCATTCTTTTGTTCCAATATTCTGCCGGCGGATGTAATTCAAGATTTCGGTGTTGATCTTATCCTTTTCCTCATTTCACAATGCTTTCTTATTCCGGTGCACCAATTAATCATTCTCCTCTTGCTATTCATATCCGGAGTGCTGAAGATTCATGGTCCATTCTTAATCCGTTCAAGCTATTTTTGAGGATTATAATCTTATTCAGCCTTTTTAATTCAACCGGTGCAATATCTCTTAAGCAATCTCTTCAACGGTGATTTCTTTGAGTGGGCCCTAACCCACAGGTCTTTTTCCAAGATCTTACCTGACTCTTCTTTTTCCGGAGTTATTCTCAAATTCTTTTTAAAGTGTGACGTAAGAATGATTTCCATCAGTCACATGCCTTCTCCAAGATCACTTTCAAATTCTTGTTCATCATTGGTTCAACCTTTTTAATTCTTCATTCCGGAGTGCTCAACAATTCTTCATGGCATTTCTCGTCTTCGTTCTCAACATTTGAAGATCGGAGAAGTGTTTCTCTTAAATCTTGGCCCGTTCTTCCAAGATTCGTGGTTCTAGCTTCATGCCATCCTCATTATTGTTCTGATTATGAGGAATTCTTTTATACCCTTCCGAAGCATTTCACGAATTCTTGTTATTGTGATCCTCCGAAGGCCATCAATTCAGAATATTTCTTCGTTCTCAGTTTTCAACTTCGTTCTCCAAATATTCTTCATTGATGTCTCTTCATTCGTCTCCTAATTCTTATGGTGGTTCATTCAAGTTTACCCTTCCGTTGTTATCGTTTTAATTCATTTGTTCTTTCCATAATCCTACCGGTGTTTCGTTGAATACTTATCCAAGCTTGTGCTAGATCTATCTTTAATTCCTTGCAATGAGAATAAGTAGTATGCCAAATCCTTTGGTTGTCATCAATTTAATTTGATGAAGGAGATGCATGACATAATTCTTATTCTTATTCCTTCAAGGTGATTTAATTCTTTTGTCTGGAGCTTGTTCATCATATCATATCTTTGGTTCTAAGTTGTTCATCTGTTTTTCTGGGGCTCCAAGTTATTTCAATTATATCATTCCAAAGCTCCATCTAATTAATCGCAGGCCTTGAATCTATTCTTTTCATCTTTCACTTCTCATGCTTTCATTACCAGAGTTAATCATGGTGGTTCTTCATCATTTAATTCATCCTTGATGTCTTCATCAAGCTTCTTGTTGGAGCTCAAGCATTTTCATCATGTTTTCCCAATTGCAATTCTTTCTACCTTATCTTTACAGATGGTGTTATGTCATTTTGACAATTCCTTCATGTTTCATGATTCACGAGTTATCAAGAATGGGATATTTAAAACCATCATTTTCTTTGTTCAGGAGATCTTTCCAACCTTTCAATTTATTTGTTGGAATAATCTTGGGTTGTATTTCACCTAAAGCTTTCCCTAAGGATTGTTGTTGTTATGGTGCTTATAAATGACCCAAGTTCTTCATTTATCATTCCGATGAATTAAGTTTTTCATCTCCTTGTTGATCTCAATCCAATCAAATGTTTTCGTTAGTGGCTGGTTGTCAACTCTTAATTTTGAGATGTTTTCCATAAGCCCACATGAACCTCATTCGTTTCGTTGTTGATTTTCCATCAACCATGTTCAACCCTTCTTCGTATGGATGCTCTTTCAAATTCAATTTTGAGAGAAGTTGTATTTTCTTATCCGTTCAATTCTTTCTTCGATCTATATTCTATTCTTTCATTCCGGAGGTTTTGTGATATTGCTCTCTTTAACCATCATCTCGTTTTTATCGAGATCATGTTCTTTCCTTTGCTTGTCCATTTAACCGGAGTGTTGTATTCGTCATTCAAGTTCCGTCATCTTATCAAGTTTTACCCGTCTTTTAACCGGTGTGCTGTCTGAATCTTTCTTAACCTTGTGCCATTCTTTCAATTATTTCGGAGGCAATATGTTGTTGTTTTCATCAAGTATCATCTCAACTTGCCAAGTTTTTGTTCTTTTCCTTCCATTTTCAGACGGAGTGCTGTCCAAATTCTGTCATTCCTATTCCTTGGCTATACCATTGCGGTTTCTTATTCTTTTGGTCCGTGAGCTCTTTATTCATGGCTTTTATCCAATAAGGTTCTCATAATGCTCCTTGTTCCTCCTTTTTACCGAAGTGCTCTTAACTTCGTTCTTCTCCGTTGCATTCTTTCTTTCAACTTGTTCAACCTCTCAAGGTTCTTTGGTTTCACTCGTCTGTCAAAGAAGCAACTTTGTTCTACCTCTTCCTCTTCCATTTTACCCGGTGATATCTCTAGGATCTCGGGTCGAGATCCTCTGTTAGTGTGGGAGAGTTGTGACGCCCGAAGACCGACGTCCCAGAAGATCCCAGAAGATTTCAGAAGATTCCAGATGTTCCGGGTTGCCCGTGTGTTCTTTGTGCTTGTGTTATTTATTTTTCTGCATTGCATCATGTCACCATGCCATCATGTCATTATTTTATTTTGCATCTCAACTTAAATAATCCGTGTGGGCCTTCGGTCCATTTAAATCGAGGGAAGAATGTCTTCTCTTTATAACATATAAAAGCCTCTCAATATTTAGGGAGCTATATTAATAAATATTCCATTTGCTTCGGAATAACCATAACACACTTGCAATATTCCCCATGCTTCTTAATTCAAGTTTCTACTTAAAAACCCTCCAGCCATTTTAATTAAAATCCTGACATTTTTGTGAGTCCAGGGTTTTTACCCCATGCCCTAAGCCTTTTCCTAACTCCTCTTTTCTTTCTTCCTCTTTTGTTTTTCTGTTTTAATTGGAAAACAGCAAAGAAGGAGCCCAGCAGCCAGGCCTCCTTTCGGCCTGCAGCATCCCCCTCCAGCCGCACCAGGCCTCCCTCTCCTCCCAACCGGCTCAGGCCCATCAGGCCCAACCAGCCCGAGCCGGCCTAACCTAACTCCCTCAGCCTCGCTCCCTCTCATCTCCCGCACGGCGCCGCCACTCCCATCGATCCCTCTGTTCGCCGAGTCCCTCGCTCCTCTGCCCGATCTCTCCCTCGAGACCCCGCAGCCCGATTCCCTCTCCCCTTCCCTCTGCCCGCTCCCTCTCCCCATCGTCCCGAACCCCTCTCGTCGCTCATCTCCCTCTGCCCGAGCGCCAGGGCCGCGCCGCCCTCCCGTCGACCGCCGTCCGCCGCAGCGGCCGCGTCTTCCTGCGCGCCTGGGCCTCCTCGCCCTCTCCCTCGCTCACCTCTCCGTCCCGCTCGATCTCCCCTCTCTCTCTCGACCGCAGCGCCTTTCTCCCTCGCACCCTTCTCCTCCGCCCTCCAAGGCCGGCGCCGCCCTGGGCCATCCCTCGTTCCTCTCTCTTCGCCTGGAGGCCGAGCGCCATGGCCTCGAGCCCCAGGACCGCCCCGCCAGGTCGCCTCGTTCCCTGCCTCTCCGTGCCAGGAAGCGCTGCAGCGCCGTGCAGGCTCCTCCGTCGCGCGCCAGGAGCCCAGGTCCCGCCCCCGGCCTCGTTCCGCCCGTGGCCAGGGGCCCTCCTCCCGTGCGCCCTTCTCCTCCGCAGCTGACGCGGCCAGCTCCGCAGCGCCTCCGCGCCGGGCCGCAGCGGCCGGATCCCGCAGCGCCCGATGCGCCCCGACGCCCCGTGCTGCTCCCTCCATCCGCCGCCTCCTCGCCATGGTCTTGAACTCCCCGAGCTTCTCCAGCCGCTGCCTCCTTTGGACTGTCCCGTGCTGCTGTAGTTTTTGTTTTTGTTTTGTGTGCTTGTGTTGTTAACCTTAACAGAGAACCGAGAACGTCTACCACCAAAGACCGCAACGACCCGAGTACAACTACAGTTTTTCGTCAAGTTCGACTACCGACGACTTGAACATCTACGGAAATGAGTACCCCTACGCTCGACGACCCCCATGTACAACTACGAGCTCGAGAACGACTACTCGGAGACCCCAAGTACCTCTACCGTCGCCCGAACGTCTACCGTCGACATGTACATCTACTGTCGCCGGAACAACTACTTCCCACTATGGAACGAGTTCCACTACCGTCGCCCGAGTACAACTACCGCTACGAGAACGACTACCTTCGGTGAAGAAATGAGAACGTCTACTTCCTCTCCGAACGGAACATCTACTTCCACTACACCCCGTGAACGACTACTTCCTCTACGAACCGTGTTCCACTACTTCCACTACGAACTCGAACCGTCCCGAAACGCATGTTTCGAAGGTATAACCCCGAGTCGTGACCCGTGTGATGCTTGCTTGTGTTGTATGAAATGTCTCCCTTGTGTGTGCTCCGTGCCCGTTTCATCTTTTGTCTTGTTCCTCGGTTGCTTCGTCACCGACTCGTGGGAACCCGGTAACGGGATTGCCCCACCTTTCTTCTTGTTCGACTTGCTCACGTCGATTCTATATTTTGCACCGGTCTCTCAATGGGTTACCGGAACCGATATGTTGCGTGGCATCATCTTCGGATCGTTGCCGTGGCACCCTTTTCATTCCACCACGGTGACAAATGCTTCTTATCTCTTCATGTTAATGTTTAACTAAACTTGCATAAACTTGTTCATGTCATCCGCATCATGTTAACAACATTATATATGTGTGAATTGTTGTTGCTTTAATAATTACTAAACATGCTCATGGGGATTTTCCGGATATGTTGTTGTTATTCTCCGGCCTCATTTAAATTGCCTAGTTAGTGTAGTTTTATTATGCTTCACCTCTTGCCATGTTAACCAACATTTAATCTTGTCTTGTAAATAACGAGAGTCAATTAAATAATTATATGTGGTGTTTCGTCAATATGCAACTCGTTGCATATTGAGCTCCACTTAACTTGTAGTGTTGTTTGTGCACCTTTGCCATGCCATGCATATTTAAACCGGACATGCATCATACTTGGTTGTGCATCGTATGCCATGTTTATGATTGCGTGTTTACCATGTTGTTTCTTTTCTTTCCGGTTGTTTCTCTTGATAGCTTCGGTTTCGTTCCGGAGTTGTGAGGATTCTCTCGTCTGTGTTGCTCCGTCTACTTCTTGGATCCGTTCTTCTCCCTTGTGGAATCCCAGGCAAGATGACCGAACCCGGATACCATTACTATCTTTGCCTATTGCTAGTAGTTCCGATCTATAGTTTTGCCTCGATGCCCATGTTCTTCTTGTCAGCCTCCTACTTGTAACCACTACCATGTTTAACCACCCTACCTATGCAAACCGTTGCTTGGCTAAGTACGCTTCGCTCAGCCCCTCTTATAGCATTGTTAGTTGCAGGTGAAGATTGAAGATGCTTGCTTCATGTTGAAGTTTGGTTGGGTTATATCACACTATATAAAAGCTTAAATGAAATCATCTATATACTGGCAGGGTGGAAGGCTAAGCCTTTTGCTTGGTGATTTGTTCAACTCATGCCGTTAGGAACCGTATAAACCGGTGTTATGTTCCTTGATTATGCGTTCCTAACACGGTTGGGGTGTATGGGACCCCCTTGATAAACCGCTAAGTGCTAAGTCTTTTCCAGCAAGTCCCAACATTGGTTCTATTTGCCTAATAACAAACTAATAAAACTTGCATAAGGGCCTTGCAAACCCTCTTTTATTTTAATTCTACAACCCCGGGCCAGTGCTCCACATGAGTGTTGGTCCGAAACGGGGGTTACGCGGGGCCACCTCGAGGAAACTCAAGGTCTGGTAAAAACCCGTGGGATCGCCCATCCGGTCGTGTCCTGAGACTTAGATACGCGCGGCTACTATCAGGGTGTCGACACGCCGGGAGGATTTGCTGGATTAGCCTTACCTTAGTTCGGTTTAACTTGAGCACGGGATTCCGAGAATACTCGGGTCTTCCCACCTATGGAGTTGCGACTCCGCGGATCGTGGGCTTGTAATGGGTCAAGTTGGAACACCCCTGCAGGGTTTGAACTTTCGAAAGCCGTGCCCGCGGTTATGTGGCAGATGGGAGCTTGTTAATATCCGGTTGTAGATAACTTGACACAATGTTTCTAATACACTACCAGCGTGTGTACCGTGACTGTCAATTTCCGAATAGGGATTCGGGAGTTGAACACGGTGGGGTTATGTTTGACCGGCTTTAGCTAGGATCACTTCGTGATCATCTTTCGACCGAGGCACTTCTCTTCTCGCTCTCTATTACGTAAGTTAGAGCTAGTTGCTGCTGCAGACTCTTGTTGTTCCTTCACCTCTCGTTCTTTCTTCAGCCTTGTCCTCACCCAAGGCTTAAATAGTCTTGTTACCCGGGAACGGGATTGCTGAGTCCTCTGTGGCTCACAGTTACTTCACCACACCAGATGCAGGTTCAGCCAAGTTTGATGCAGGAGTTGGTTCAGTTCTTCACTTGGAGTTCGATGAAGAGTTTGACCGTTTGCTTGTGACGTTTCGACGATCAGTAGTGGTTTCTACTAGGATTCGATCCTGACCTGTGGCTTTATGTTGTTTTGGTATCTTTCTTTTGGATCTTCACCCGTAGTCGGGTTGTGATGTTTTGAATGATGATTGTTTATGTAATGTATTGTGTAAAGTGGCGAGTGTAAGCCAACTATCTCCTGTTGCATTTTAATCCCTCTTTTACATGAGTTGTGCAAAGATACCAAACTTGAGATCATTCTAGGATGGGCTTATACCTTTAAGTCGTGCCTCGACACGTAGGAGGTATAGTCCCATCCTGGGCATTACAGGTTATTATATCCATAGATAAGATGCAATGTCAGAATCAGGGTTGTCTCTCAAGACAATCAATATGGTGTTGAAAGCTCGATGTAAGCTTAACTCGTCGCCGAAAATAGTGCTCCAGAAAGAAGGACCAGGTAGCACCGTTAAAATCGGCATGATAATGATATAACCGAGCAGGCTAGGAATGACATGATCGAGTTTAAATTTCCTAGCAACAATTACCATGAGTAGTGAGCCATAAAATGGACTCGAGTCACTTGTCGGAGTTCTCGAGTGACAAACATCTCAAACCCGGGGAACAACTGAAATTGGTGAGAAGTAATACTTGATGAAGAACTCACAAGGAGTAATGCAGTTTTGTAATACCCTCGAGATACTAGGGGTAATACTCGATGGTAGATCAAAGTAGAGGTTGGACTGGGTATTGCTCTACAGAAGACAAGTGCTTAAACTTGCACGAGAAATGGTATTTAAAGGAGAACATGGTCGGAACCACGATTGCAAAAGGTCAGATCCTAGATATAAGATGAACTTACATCAAGAGGATAATTATTTCTATGAGAAGATTTCATGATAAGATCTGCATCGTGTCCATGGTCATGAACACAAAGTTCAAGGTCGACTCCGACTTCATTAAATGCATAACCTTTCATTCACTTTCTTGTTTCGAAAATGGCGGTAGTGTTGAAAGTTTAACCTTGTGAAATACCAGATGAGTATGACCCGTGAATTCTTTTGGGTTCGCACGGATTTATGGGGCATAGGTTCAACCCATCAGGGCATCTTAGGAACATATACCACAATATTTCAGGAGTAATTATCACAAGCTCGATTGTAGAGCATGGTTGACAAAGTAGAGGATACAATTTACCAAAGGCATTATGTATCCGAGGAAAGACTCACAAAGTTTAAGAATATGAAGAACAATGTCGGATATTAATTCAACAAAAGATCAGATAGTCCATAATGGGGCTGAAGTGAGCATCAGCACACAACCAGAGGAAGAAACTATGCAAAGGCATTGGATCATAGAAACAACTGACTAATTCAAAGCTCAAATGCGAAGGAATTATGAATTCCAAGTCAAGGAATCAGAAGCAAATTAATGCTCTGACTAAGGATGGGTAAGTTGAATAGACTTAGGGGTACAATTGACGGCAATTTGATTGGTCAAGAACCAGATCTGATTCAAAACAATGTCTAAGCCGGAAGAATGAATCTAGGATTCGGGTGAGGATTGCGTGCAACTGTAACATTTTGAATCAACGGACTCAAAATGAAAATGAGAAAGGATGCAGATAAGATTACTAAACTTATGGGATTAACCATAATGCAAGCAAGCAAGAATTTCAAAGGCAATAGGCTCCTAGGGATTTTCAGAAGATCGTACGGTATTTCGAAGACATTTATCAAACACATGAACAACCGAGGATGAACGAGTCCCTGATAAGTGTGAGAATTTATTCATAGGGGTATTGATGGTACGGGGTTGCAAAAGCGACAGGCACAGAGTCTCGAGAGAACTTCGGAGAATATTTTCAGAATATTCTAGTGCAACAAGCGATCATCTGGAGTGAGGTGCTCTCCGGGCGAAAGTATTTTCAAGAACCTAAAGTTAGATTTTAGCAAAATTATTTAACCCGAGTAGAATATAGATCAGAGTCCTAGAGCATAGAGGAGAAGTAAAGGATCCTAATACCACCCAATGGCGACATGGGCCCATGAGCCACATAGCCAAGTTAGTAAAAGTTTTTCAATGACTAGACTCTACTTCGGCCAAGGAGTTTGGAAGGGGGATTCCTACAGTCAGTCGGCTCTGATACCAACTTGTGACGCCCCCGATTTGTCCGTACACTAATCATGCACGCAAATGTGTACGACCAAGATCAGGGACTCAATGGAAGGTATCACAACAAACCTCTAGACACAAATTAAAATAATACAAGCTTTATATTACAAGCAAGGGGCCTCGAGGGCTCAAATACATAAGCTCGAATGTGCAAGAGTTAGCGGAAGCAATAATATGTGAGTACAGACATACGTTAAACAAGGTGCCATAAGATGGCTAGCACAAAGTAACAACGATCGAAAAGGAAAGGCCTCCTGCCTGGGACCTCCTAACTACTCCTCGAAGCCGAACTCCACGTAGCAACATCCTCAGGATCCTCTGGCTCCTGGACTCCATCATCTGGTTGCGTCATCCGAGAAGAGAGGAAAAAGGGGGAGCAAAGCAACCATGAGTACTCATCCAAAGTACTCGCAAGCAATGATCTACACTACATATGCAATGGCATATGTGTAAAGGGGTAATATTGGTGGGCTAAACTGAAGAATGCCAGAATAAGTGGGCACTAGTAGAAAAAGGGTCAAACGTGAAGCACATTAGTGCCGGTTTGAATTTGAGCCGGCACTAATGTGTACATTAGTGCCGGTTCCAATGGCTAGCCTGGCCGCTCTCATTAGTACCGGTTCGTGGCGAACCATTAGCACCGGTTTGTGCCACGAACCGGTACTAATGAGAGTGGTGGCAGGATGTTGTCAGTCTAGGGCCCTCCAGCACCTTTAGTACCGGTTCTTGGCACGAACCGGTGCTAAAGGTGGTCGTACATAAACCCTTCGTCCACCCGAGCTCGCTCTGTTCTTCCCCTTTCCCCTCTCCTCTCTGTTCTTCCCCTCTTCCTCTCGAGCTCATCACACATTTTGCCCAAAATTTGTCAAGATTTGAAGGCCCCCATCCATTCAAATGATCACAAAGGTTAGCAACTTTGTCCTTTCATCTCTCATTGCTAGATTAGCTCTTGCAATGCTTTATATAGTGATTAATTTGTGAGTTTAGTAATTTGGGAGGAAATATATGTGCTAGTATTTGATTTATATGCAATTTGAGGTCCAAAATAACACTTAGTTTGCATATGTAGGTATGTGAACCGGAAATTCCAACCGACCCTATTGTTGAGAGGTTAAATTTAGTTGAAAGAGAAAACGAGTACTTGAAAGAAAAATTGAAAAGAATTGAGGGGGAGAAGATGTAATTGGAGTTGCATGTTGCCGATGTCGTCGATGATCACAAGATCAAGATGGAGAAAATGCGCTTGAAGATTAGAAAGATTAGAAAATATCCCATCGATAGTGAGGCTTGGTATCATTATGCTGTTGGATCAATTTTTACCTTAGTTGCGATCTTGATTGCATTTGTTGTTGCATTTAAATGCTTTAGCTAGAGAGTTATTTGTTTGTTGCATTTAAGTGTTGTATGAACTTTATGTATGAACTTGTATTAAGTTAGTGTTTTTGGTGCTGTGTATTGAAGATGAGCCGACAATGGATGTACGATGACCGATGCTCTCCCCAGTTCATTAATGGCGTGCAAACTTTTCTGCTTGCGGCTAAGGCAAACGAGCGGGCGGATGGTTTTAAGCCTTGTCCATGTGCTGTCTGTAAGAATGGTCTAAATTACTCTAAGTCAAGAATCATTCACGTCCACCTGTTTAAGTCCAGTTTCGTGCCCCACTATAATGTTTGGACCAAGCACGGAGAAAGAGGGGTTATGATGGAAGACAATGAAGAAGAACAGGACGACGACAGCTATCCTGGCCATGGGTTCCCCGAATACGATGATACAACAATGGGGGAAGAAGCTGAGCCGGTAATGCGGGAAGAACCTGAGCCGGCAATGCGGGAAGAAGCTGAAGAAGAGGCATCATATGAGCCCGTTGATGATCTAGGTCGGGCCATTGCCGATGCAAAGAGAAACTGAGCAAGTGATTTGGAGAAGAAGAAGTTGCAGCGCATGTTAGAGGAATACAAAAAATTGTTGTACCCGAATTGCGTAGGTGACAAGAAAAAGCTGGGCACCACACTGGAATTGCTGTAATGGAAGGAAGAGAATGGTGTATCTGACAAGGGATTTGGAAAGTTGCTGGTAATGATAAAGGATATGCTTCCAAAGGACAACGAATTGCCCGAGAGTACGTACGAAGCAAATAAGGCTATCTGCCCTCTATGGTTAGAGGTGCAGAAGATACATGCATGCTGTAATGATTGCGTCCTCTACCGTGGTGAGTACGAGGATTTGAACGCTTGCCCGGTATGCGGTGCATTGCGCTATAAGATCAGCCGCGATGACCCTGGTGATGTCGAGGGCGAGCGCCCCATGAAGAAGATTCCTGCCAAGGTGATGTGGTATGCTCCTATAATACCACGGTTGAAACGTTTGTTCCAAAACAAAGAGCATGCCAAGGCGATGCGATGGCACAGAGAAGACCGTAAGAAAGACGGAAAGTTGAGAGTACCCGCTGACGGGTCGCAGTGAAGAAAAATCGAAAGAAAGTACGGGAAGGAGTTTGCAGATGACACAAGGAGCGTATGGTTTGGTCAAAGCGCAGATGGCATTAATCCTTTTGGGGAGCAGAGCAGCAACCATAGCACCTGGCCTGTGACTCTATGTTTGTATAACCTTCCTTCTTGGTTGTGCATGAAGCGGAAGTTCATTATGATGCCAGTGCTCATCCAAGGCCCTAAGCAACCCGGCAATGACATTGATGTGTACCTAAGGCCATTAGTTGAAGAACTCTTACAACTGTGGAATGGAACAGGTGTACGTGCGTGGGATGAGCACATGGGGGAAGAATTTTTTCTAAAGGCGTTGTTGTTCGTGACCATCAAAGATTGGCCTGCTCTCAGTAGCCTTTCAGGACAGACAAACAAGGGATACCGCGCATGCACACACTGTTTGGACGATACCGACAGTATATATTTGGCTAATTGTAAGAAGAATGTGTACCTGGGACATCGTTGATTTCTTTCGAGCAGGCATCCCGTAAGAAAGAAAGGCAAGCATTTCAAAGGTGAGGCGGATCACCGGACGAAGCCTCGCCACCGTACTGGTGCTGATGTACATGATATGGTCAAGGATTTGAAGGTGGTCTTTGGAAAGGGTCCTGGTGGAAACCTGTTCCGAATAACGCTGACGGACGCGCACCCATGTGGAAGAAGAAATCTATATTTTGGGACCTGCCCTATTGGAAAGACCTAGAGATCCGCTCCACAATCGACGTGATGCACGTGACGAAGAATCTTTGTGTGACCCTGCTTGCCTTCTTGGGCGTGTATGGGAAGACAAAAGATGCACCTGAGGCTCGGGAGGACCAGCAACGTATGCACGGAAAAGACGACATACATCAGGGTCATGCAAGCTACGCTCTTACCAAAGAAGAGAAGGAAATCTTCTTTGAATGCCTACTCAGTATTAAGGTACCGTCTGGCTTCTCGTCGAATACAAATGGAATAATAAACATGGCAGAGAAAAAGTTCCAGAACCTAAAGTCTCATGACTGCCACGTGATTATGACGCAACTGCTTCCGATTGCATTGAGGGGGCTTCTACCGGAAAACGTTCGATTAGCCATTGTGAAGCTATGTGCATTTCTCAATGCAATCTCTCAGAAGGTAATCGATGCAGAAATCATACCAAGGTTAGAGAATGATTTGGTGCAATGTCTTGTCAGTTTCGAGTTGGTGTTCCCACCATCCTTCTTCAACATCATGACGCACGTCCTAGTTCACCTATGTGAAGAGATTAACGTTTTGGGTCTTGTATTTCTACACAATATGTTCCCCTTTGAGAGGTTCATGGGAGTCTTAAAGAAATATGTTCATAACCGTGCTAGGCCAGAAGGAAGCATCTCCAAGGGCCATCACAATGAGGAGGTCATTGAGTTTTGTATTGACTTTATTCCTGACCTTAAGCCGATTGGTGTTCCTGAATCGCGACATAAGGGCAGACTAGATGGAAAAGGCACGCTAGGAGGGGAACAAATAATATGTATGGACGGACATTCTCTCACTGAAGCACACTACACAGTTCTACAGAATTCCGCCTTGGTGGCCCCGTATATGGATGAACACAAGAATTTGCTACGCTACAAACACCTGGAGCGGTCTGATGACTGGATTACACGTGAACAAACCAGGAGTTTCGCCAGCTGGTTGCAGACACGTACCATGCATGACACCTCTATTGAAGATGATCTGTACTTGTTGTCCCAGTTACCATCTTCGAATATAATGACTTTCAAAGGGTACAAGATAAATGGTAATACATTTTACACGATCGCTCACGATAAGAAGAGCACCAACCAAAACAGTGGTGTCCGCTTTGATGCAGAAACCAAGACGGGAAAGGAAACATATTATGGTTATATACAGGACATATGGGAACTTGACTATCAACGTGGTTTGAAGGTCCCTTTGTTTCGGTGCAAATGGGTTAATATGACACGGGGCGGGGTAACGGAAGACCCGCAGTACGGAATGACAACAGTGGATCTCAACAATCTTGCATATGCAGACGAACCATTCGTCCTAGCCAATGATGTGGCATAGTTTTTCTATGTGAAGAACATGTATACCAAGCCAAGAAAAAGAAAATATAAGGAAGCGAATGCATCGTATAATGAGCCAAAGAGGCACATAGTTCTTTCTGGGAAGAGAAACATCGTGGGAGTGGATGACAAGACAGACAAGTCAGAAGATCATGAAAAGTTTGATGAAATTGCTCCATTCACAGTGAATATTGATCCGAGCATCCCGTTAAATGGTGAAGATTTTCCATGGTTACGGCGCAAAGGGAAACACGCGAAGAAAAAGTTTCACATCCAAAGATCTGGGATGTGATCGGCTTCACTATCATCATGTTCTTCTGTGTTTCACACCCAGAAGGGAATCTTTATAATAGTTAGGGTAGTTATATGATATAAAATGAAATACCATATAAAAAAATTGTTTGCGCGCTACCCAGTGGGCCTGCAAGACCCTGGGCCTGTATTTGCAGGCACATAAAGGCCCAGCAGACTCACAGGGCAGCGCGGCAAAGTTAGGCCCACAAGCCTGCAGTAGAGAGGAGCTCGAAGGAGCAGCCGCGGCGGGGTTTATAAACCAGTGCGACTGCCCCTCGGCTAGCGAGGTGGGACTAAACTTGCCGCACCGCACCTGCGCCAGTGCAGCCCCTATAGTACCGGGTCGTGGCACCAACCGGTACTAAAGGGGTGTCTTTAGTACCGGTTGGAGCCACCAACCGGTACTAAAGGGGGTGCGCTTCCTGCCACTTGGCCTGGCCAAAACAGGCCTTTAGTACCGGTTGGTGGCTCCAACCGGTACTAAAGGTCCATCCTATATACACGACACTTGCAAATTTTCAGTTTTCCCTCTGTTTCTCTACTTCCTCTCCATTGCCGCCCCCGTCACCGTCTCCATATCCCTCGTCGCCGCCCCCGTCGCCGCCCCGTCCCCGTCGTCGCCGCCCTGTCGTCCCTATCCCTGTCGTCCCCGTCGTCACCACCGCCCCGTCCCGACCCGTCCCGCGTCGTCCCCGTCCCTGTCGTCGCCGCCCCGGCCCGTACGTCTCCGTCCCCGTCATCGCGGCCCCGTCCCTGTCCCCGTCGTCGCCGCGCCCGTCGCCGTCCCCGTCGCCGTCCCCGTCGCCGCCCCCGTCGCCTCTCGCCTCGCCGATGAGCACATACACACACATACATTTTTTTTATTTTTTAGTTATAGAAATAGTTATAAAAAAGTTAGAAATTTTTCTTTTTATTAGTTCTAGAAATATTAGAAATGTTATACAAATGTTAGTTATATATATAGAAATGTTATAAATTTTTTTCTGTTTTTTAGTTATAGAAATTTTAGTTATATAGCATTGTTAGAAATGTCATAGAAATGTTAGTTATATAGAAATATTAGAAATTTTAGTTATCAAAATCCAATCATTAAAAAAATGTAACTTTTTGCGGGCATATAGCTAGTATTTGTTCTCGACGATGCCCGGCCCACATCCTCGCCGTCGACCCGTCCGCGATGACGTCCGGCTGACCCATGTCCGGGACTGGGCTCCGCCGGGCGGGCACTGGGAGGTGCTGCCTGGAGGGGCGCGCCGCTTGATTAGGAACCCGGCCCCGGGTCCCGTCGTCGACCCTGATCTCGTTTGGCGGTGTTCGCGTGGGCCAGTTTCGGTGCGGAGGGAGCCGGCCCCGCCGGAGGTGGTACGTCGCCGTGTCAGGGAGGAGGACGAGCACATCCATCGCTACATGGTTGTGTTAGAGGGCGGCAGGTTCTCCAATACCTGGCAGTTTGTTCAGGGATCTCACTTCAGCTATGATCCTGTGAGGGTTCCTTCTCTTTGGGTGTCCACCGCCCGCGCCGCAGGAACCGCGAGTGTCCTAGATTCTTCTGTAATATTCGATCTTTATTAGCTACCTAGCCAGTGATGTATTCGATATTATATATTATTCGAGATGATGTATTCGAGATTATATATTATTCGAGACGATGTATTCGAGATTATATCTATTATTCGAGACGATGTATTCGAGATTATATCTATTATTCGAGACAATGTAATTTGACTACTAAATTGTTTTATATTTCTTTTGGATTAGTTAAATAAAAGCTATGGCGGACAATACCGGCAGAGAAGGAGAACAGACCCTGTTCGATATGATACGCCATCCTCACGGGCCAGATGATGATCAGAATGAAGAAGATTATGACGGCTCCAAATTTCTAAACAACACCGGAGAGGGTGATATGATATTCGATCGCGAAGACCGAATTGATGAAGTCATGAACTACGATTATGATGATGACGAAGAAAATGTTGATCTTGAAACAACAAAGACTGGCGAGGTATATATATTTATATAAGCAGGCACATCTAGTGATCATCACATGTTTTAAATGAGTTGAAGATATATTAACGAATCGATCTTTCTTATTTCAGCCATCCGGATCGAGCAAATCTTCAGGCAACAGGACGAAACGAGGCCCGAACAAAAAGTTGAAGGAGGGTGTAAAGTACAATATCGAGGCTATCAGACCTAATGGCGAACCATTAGCGCCTAAGAAGATTGCGGAGTTCGTTCGTCAGTGCAGAGTTCTTATGAAGGATGAACTCCCGATCTCCCTTCTAGAATGGAGAAAGCCAGCAAAGCCACGTCCAGATCGTACTTTTGTCGATGACAGACAAAAAAATCTGCTTTGGGATACTCTCATGGAACATTTCACCCTACCAGATCATTTCACAGAAGAAAATGTGCAGAAAGTCAAGGACGCTGCTCTTAGGAAGATCGCGGTTGCATTCAAGAACCACAAGAATCGTGAATGGGACAAGTACGTCAAGGGACGAAGGAAGACTCCAGTATTCGAGGGAACACTAGAGAAGCAAAGTGCTCATTGGGACGATTTCGTGAAATTCAAGGATTCAGAATTAGTCAAGGAACGGTCGAGAATAAACAAGAAGAATGCCAAAAAAAAGATAAGTTCCATATGCTGGGGCCAGGTGGCTACGCGGTGGCAATGCCTAACTGGGATAAGTTTGAGAAAGATATGGAGAATGCATGTGTCACTCCGGTTACTAGGAGCTGGCCCCCAGGTGCAGGACTTGGTTCTATGCGCATGGGGGGGAGTTGGACCCGAAGACAGGCAAAGTTTCGACGAAGGCATGTCTGAAAGGAGCCGATGATAAGATACTTGTTGCAATAGAAGAAGCTCGATCGGGGGTGTTCCAGCCCAACAGAGAGAACGACGAGCTTATGCGTGCCCTGGGAAATCCTGAACACCCGGGAAGAACACAAGACAAGGGCGCTATTCCGTGGTATGAGGGGTTTTCAGACTGGAACGCCGACTACAGAACCCGTGCGAGAAGGAAGATTGCGGAGGAGAAGCAGAGGAAGAAGGAGGAGGAGCAGAGGAAGCTGGACTATGAACGCGTTCAAGGCCTAGAATCAAAGCACGCGGACTTGGCAGTCAAATTCCAGCGGCAGCAGGAGCAGATCGACTCACTTAGCCAGCAAAGGGGGTCTCAGCAGCTGCAGCAGCTAGCGGATGATCCAGCATTGGATACCACTGCCCCATCCATGCCGAGAAGCAGAGTGGGTTCCGCCCTGGGCGACGCAATGCTGGATAGATACCACGTGGATGACATCATGGAGAACACTAACTGCGAGCTACACTTCAAAATGAAGAACATATCCATGAAGGTGGCGGACGCCGTTGCTTTTACAAATCCCCCGAGGCAACCTTCCATTGCAACCTGATTCCAGCAGGCTATGCTCGTGTCTTCGTTGATGAGGTGGTGGACCAATATTCCGGGTTAGAGCTTGACATTCCTGGAGGTGACTAGGAGCACACATTCAGAGAGGCCAAACATCGTATCATCCTATGGAGAAAGGATTGCATCATCTTTCGAAGGCCACCGACACCGCGTCAGCCGACTCCTCATCGAAGTCCGCCACCGAGTCAGCAGACTCCCGCTCCTGCAAGTCCACCAACGCGTCAGGCCACTCCTCCTCCTCCAAGTCCGGCAAAGCATTAGGCCACTCCTCCTCCAAGTCCGACACAGCGTCAGACGTCCACTCCTCCTCCAAGTCCGGCACAACTTCAGGCCACTCCTCCTCCAAGTCCGGCACAGCTTCAGGCCACTCCTCCTCGTCCAACTCAGCCCCATCAGCCGTCTCCGCCGCCTCAGCAATCGCAGAAGAGACACCCCGCAGCTATGGTGCGTAGAAGTACGAGTCGAGGCAGTACAGGAAGTACAGGCGGAGGCAAGCGATATAAATATGGTCCAAGCCTCACTGATCCTCCTCAGAGGGCTTACGACAGGACCGAGGAGCAAACCAAGGCCATAGTGCGGGCAGAAGTGGACGCCCATTTTGGACCGATACCGCCACCGCTACCAAGGGAGAAAGTGCCTGAGGAAAAGATTGACCACTTCATTCATATGGCTCAACCACCAGCTCCATAGCCTGTTGACACAGACTATGAGCGCCACATCAGGAAGTTAAATCGAGCACATCTACAGAAGGACGCAAGCTTGAGCTCGAGCAAACAACAAGCAGCTGTCAAACAATGCGGGAAAACCGTTCCCCAGCTGGGAGAACAGGCGGCGCAATCGATCCCCTCGTTTGTTGTTTCAACAACACGTGAGAGTACGCGTGCCCAATATTATTGTGGGCAAACAGTTTATGTTCCCGAGGTGGGCAATGTGGTAATAACCGAGGATCATATAACGCAGGCTGAAATTCTCAACATCACTGTTGGACAACTCCTCGAGATCGAGCCCATGCCTGTGCTTACAGAGGAGGAAATAAAACGGAAATATGTCCGGGGCGAACCTTTGGTCAAGCCAGAAGAGGTCAAGAAACTCCCAACGAGAATGTATGAATTGCATCAATGGTACATGGACATTACCAAGAGTTCCAATCGTGAGTCCCTCATGGTGGAAGTCAAGAAGGATCATTACTACCATGAGAAAGCTGTGGCCGTTGAGTATAATGAACTGTTTCAGTTATACTATCAAGACGCACTCGAAAAATCTATCGTCAGTTGCTATTGTCTGTAAGTGATTTCTTTCTGTAATTTAAGTCTCAAGCTAGCTATAGTGATCCTTTTGATCAATCATTACCTGTAATTATCCTCACTATATTCGTTTCTGTGGTATTATGCAGGATGAAGATGTATGAAATGAAAAAAGGTGGACGCTATGGCATTGGGTTCATTGACCCAAACACCGTTAATGAATACACATGGAAAATAGATAAATATCATGAAAATCATGTAGAGGACATCATGCTAGAGTTCTTGAAGTGCCTCAAATACAATGAAGATATACTACTTCCTTACAACTTCCAGTGAGTCACACTGTGTTGTATTACAAATTCTCTATTTTTGCCTACTAGCTAACTACATGTTTTTGCTTACATATGTCCGCTTAATTAAGACATCCAAACGTGTGTGCATGCAGATTTCATTGGATCTTGTGTATCATTAAAGTTGACGCCGGAACAGTTGAAGTACTCGACTCACTACTTAAAAAACAAAGTGACTACACCATCTTGTTTGGGATAGTCAACAGGTAATTTCAATCATTATTAACTATATATCTCAGTCTATTTAGTTCGTCATTTCCTGATATGAACTATTTAATAACCCATTTATTCATTTTCTTTGTCGGCGGGCAGGGCTTGGGCAAGGTTCATCACCGTCCCTCCAGGCGAATGGAAACAAAGACTGCAATGGTTTCGACCCAAGGTAAGTAATTAAGTAGTACAAGCTAGCTAGCTAGCTGCCATTATCTCTTTAATTATAATGATTGATTAATTATTATCTGATCAAATTCCATTCTTGTAAAGGCCCTGAAGCAGGCGCAGGGGGCCTGATCTGTGTGCATACTGCGTTTGCGAGAACATTCGCATGATGGCGTGTGAAAGGAGCAGATCTCAAAGATTGGAATGGGTACGTTTGTCAGAACACTATTCACAATTTTACACCATTATCGATATCTAGTCACACAACTAATAAACATGCATATTGATCTCCTTCTTAACAGTTCACAGAGGTGCGGGACAAGCTCCTAGAAACGGATAGCGTACAAGCACTTCAAGAGGAAATAGCGGGATTTTTCCTCGACCAGGTCATAGATCCGAAGGGAGAATACCATTACCTGCTACCGCCGCCATGAACCACTTCCAATTGTCATCGTACTCCGAAGGCACCAATTAGGCTAATGCCACTGGCTCCGAAGGCAACATGTAGGAGAAATTGTATATAGCTATACATGTGTGTATGTGTGAATTGGTGGTTTGTGAGACATTTGATGATATATATATGATTGGTTCTACTAGAAATTCTATTTATATATATATAGTGTTACTATTCATCACCCAGGGTGCAGAATAAATTATTCTTCACCCGATGTAATCTTACAATCATTTCATTTCATAAATTACATTTGAAATACAAATAATTACGATCATATTGATTTACTGCATAAAATTTTGGCATAACAAACAACATATAGGTCAAAAATTGTATTTTATGTACATTTTACAGTATATTTTTACATTTGTAATTTTACGTAACATAAAATATTTTTATGATGATTAAAGGTTTTCTTACGTTCTCTTTTTATGTCTAAAATAAGACAAAATTTACGAAACGTAAAATTACGGTGTATAGATGATAAAATAGAGGTGGGTGAAGAATAACTATTCCTCACCCAGGGTGACGAATAGTCAATCTCTCTCTCTCTCTCTCTCTCTCTCTCTCTCTCTCTATATATATATATATATATATATATATATATATATATATATATATATATATATATATATATATATATATATATATATATATATATATAGTGTTACTATTCATCACCCAGGGTGCATAATAAGTTATTCTTCACCCGAGTTAATTTTACGATCGTTTCATAAAAAAATTACGTTTGAAACAAAAATAGTTACATTCATCTTGATTCACTACATAAAATTTGACATAAGAAAATAAAAATATAGGTCATAAGATCAGAAAAAATG
>LR738715.1:869947421-869977342 GCA_902687465.1 Secale cereale | reverse complement strand
TATATATATATATATAGTGTTACTATTCATCACCCAGGGTGCATAATAAGTTATTCTTCACCCGAGTTAATTTTACGATCGTTTCATAAAAAAATTACGTTTGAAACAAAAATAGTTACATTCATCTTGATTCACTACATAAAATTTGACATAAGAAAATAAAAATATAGGTCATAAGATCAGAAAAAATGATTTTATTTATATTTTACACTATGTTTTTACGTTTGTAATTTTACGTAATATAAAATATTTTTTACGGCGACTATACATTTTCTTACGATCTATTTTTACGTATAAAATAAGACAAAATTTATGGAACGTAAAATTATGGTGCATTGTTATTAAAATAGAGGTGGGTGAAGAATAACTATTCCTCACCCAGGGTGACGAATAGTCAATCCCATATAGTGTTACTATTCATCACCCAGGGTGCATAACGTGTACAATGTGTAGTATGGTAAAATACCAGCAAACGAAAAAGAATTAAATGGAAAACACAAAATTAAATGAAAAAGAAAACATAAAACCAAAAAAACCCCAAACCTTGTAGTACCGGTTGGTTTTACCAACCGGTACTAAAGGGCTCCCGGCCCCCGGAGCTGGCTCGTGCCACGTGGTTGCCCTTTAGCACCGGTTCGTGCTGAACCGGTACTAAAGGGGGGGGGGGGGCCTTTAGTGCCCACACTTTAGTGCCGGTTATGGAACCGGCACTAAAGGGCCTTATGAACCAGTGCTATTGCCCGGTTCTGCACTAGTGGGAGGATAGCTGGTCCTATCGAAAACTACATGCTACTTCTCGAGCTTCCGTTGTATTCCCTCGAAGAGGAAGGGGTGATGCAGCACAGTAGAGTAAGTATTTCCCTTTGTTTTTGAGAACCAAGGTATCAATCCAGTAGGAGACCACGCGCGAGTCTCTCGCACCTCCACAAACAAATAAGAACTTTGCAGCCAATGCGATAAGGGGTTGTCAATCCCTTTACGGTCACTTACGAAAGTGAGATCTGATAGATATGATAGTTTGATATTTTTGGTATTTTTGGATATAAGAACATAAAGTAAAAACGGAAAAGTAAAGCAGATTGTATATTGATATATTGAAAATAGACCCCGGGGCCATAGGTTTCTCTAATGGCTTCTCTCATGATAGCAGAATTCTACAGTGGGTAAACGAATTACTGTCGAGCAACTGATAGAAAAGCGAATAATTATGAGAATATCTGGGCATGATCATTATATATAGGCATCCCGTCCGAAAAAAGTAGACCGAAATGATTCTGCATCTACTACTATTACTCCACACATCGACCGTTATCCAGCATGCATCTAGAGTATTAAGTTCATAAGAACAGAGTAATGCCTTAAGCAAGCTGACATGATGTAGAGGGATAAACTCAAGCAATATGATTTAAACCCCATCTTTTTATCCTCGATGGCAACAAAACAATACGTGCCTTGATGCCCCTACTGTCACTCGGAAAGGACACTGCAAGATTGAACCCATAGCCAAGCACTTCTCCCATTACAAGAACTATAGATCTAGTAGGCCAAACCAAACTGATAATTCGAAGAGACTCGTAAGGATATTACAATCATATATACAAGAGTTTAGAAAAGAACCAAATAATTCTCATAGATATTCTTGATCATAAACCCACAATTCATCGAATCTCCACAAACACACCGCAAAAAGAAATTACATCGAATAGATCTCCTCGAAGACCGAGGAGAACTTGGTATTGAGATCCAAAGAGAGAGAAGAAGCCATCTATGTACTAAATATGGACCCGAAGGTCTGTGGTAAACTACTCACAACTCATGGTGAGGCGATGATGATGATGTAGAAGCACTCCGTGGTAGATCCCCCCTCCGGCGCAACTTCGGAACAGGCCCCAAGATGGGATCTCATGGGAACAGAAGGTTGCGGTGGTGGAACTAGGGTTTTTCTCTCTTTTTTGATGTTTTCGGGTTACATAGGTATATATAGGAGGAAGGAGGGCACCGGGGGCCAGACGTGGGGCCCACGAGTCAGGGGACGCGCCCTATTGGGGGGCGCACCCTGTAGGGGGGCGCGCCCCCACCCTCGTGGACGCCACGTCAGCCCTATTCCATGGTTCTCAAGTCTCCCGTGCAAATTTTGCTCCAAAAATATGTCTCTCAAAGGTTTCATTCCGTTTGGACTCCGTTTGATATTCCTTTTCTGTAAAACCCTGAAATAGGCAAAAAAACAGCAATCTGGACTGCGCCTTTGGGTTAATAGGTTAGTCCCAAAAATAATATAAAAGTGTATAACAAAGCCCATTAAACATCCAAAACATCATAAATAATAGCATGGAACAATAAAAAATTATAGATACGTTGGAGACGTATCACTAGGCTTCCGGTAGCCTCTATCTTGCAGCAGTAGAAGAGAGTAGATGGTAAGTTCACCAAGTAACATCGTAAAGCATAATCCTACCCGGCGATCCTCCCCTCGTCGCCCTATGGGAAAGCGATCACCGGGTTGTCTCTGGAACTTGTCTGGGTGTGTTTTATTAAGCATCTAGTTCTAGTTGTCATGAGGTCGGAGTAAAACTCTGGGTCGTCCTTTCATCGAGGGACACATCTATTCAAATAGATTAACTTCCCTGCAGGGGTGCACCGCACTTGCCAGCATGCTCGATCCCCTCTGGCCGGACAGACTTTCCTGGGTCATGCCCGACCTCGGAAGATCAACACGTCGCAGTCCTACCTAAGCACAGCAGAGAGGTCAGCATGCCGGTCTAAATCCTAAGCATGCAGGGGTCTGGGCCCATCGCCCATTGCACACCTGCACAATGCGAGGTCGGCTGGTGAGCAGACCTAGCAACCTCCATTTCAAATGAAGTTACGTTACACGGTCCAACACAGCGCGCGCCGCTAAGTCACTGACGTCAAGAAGGCTTCGGCTGATACCACGACGTCGAGAGCCCATATCTAATCCCACGTAGCTGGTTAGTGCGTATAGGCCATTGGCCAGACTCATACCGAATATCCAAACTCATTATGCGTGTTAATATGAAATAACCGCGGACAACGACCAGGGCCAAGCCACTGATACGTCTCCAACGTATCTATAATTTTTTATTGTTCCATGCTATTATATTATCTGTTTTGGTTGTTTAATGGGCTTTACAATGCACTTTTATATTATTTTTGGGACTAACCTACTAACCCAAGGCCCAGTGCAAATTGATGTTGTTTGCCTATTTCAGGGTTTCGCACAAAAGGAATATCAATCGGAGTCCAAACTGAATGAAACCTTCACGAGAATCATTTTTGGAACAAACGCAACCCAGAAGACTTGGAGTACATGCCTAGGAGCCACGAGGTAGGAGAGCGCGCCCAGGGGGTAGGCGCGCCCCCACCGTCATGGGCCCCTCGTAGCTCCACCGACATACTTCTTCCTCCTATATATACTCATATACCCTGAAAAACATCCGAGAGCACGACGAAACTCTAATTCCACCACTGCAACCTTCTGTACCCGTGAGATCCCATCTTGGGGCCTTTTCCGGAGCTCCACCGGAGGGGGAATCGATTACAGAGGGCTTCTACATCAACACCATAGCCTCTCCGATGAGTTGTGAGTAGTTTACCACAGACCTTCGGGTCCATAGTTATTAGCTAGATGGCTTCTTCTCTCTCTTTGGTTCTCAATTAAAAGTTCTCCTCGATCTTCTTGGAGTTCTATTCGATGTAATAATTTTTGCAGTGTGTTTGTTGAGATCCGATGAATTGTGGATTTATGATCAAGATTATCTATGAACAATATTTGGTTCTTCTTTGAATTATTATATGCATGATTTAAATATCTTTGCAAGTCTCTTCGAATTATCAGTTTGGTTTGGCCTACTAGATTGATCTTTCTTGCAATGGGGGAAGTGCTTAGCTTTGGGTTCAATCTTACAGTGTCCTTTCCCATTGACAGCAGGGGAAGCAAGGCACGTATTGTATTGTTGCCATCGAGGATAAAAAGATGGTGTTTATATCATATTGCTTGAGTTTATCCCTCTACATCATGTCATCTTGCTTAAGGCGTTACTCTGTTCTTATGAACTTAATACTCTAGATGCATGTTGGATAGCGGTCGATGTGTGGAGTAATAGTAGTAGATGCCGAATCGTTTCGGTCTACTAGTCACCGACGTGATGCCTATATACTTGATCATGCCTAGATATTCTCATAACTATGCGCTCTTCTATCAATTGCTCGACAGTAATTTGTTCACCCACCGTAGAATCTGCTATCTTGAGAGAAGCCACTAGTGAAACCTATGGCCCCGAGTCTATCTTCCATCATATTAATCTTCAGTCAGTTAGCTATCTTTTATTTTGCAATCTTTACTTTTCAATCTATACAACAAAAATACCAAAAATATTTATCTTATTATCTCTATCATATCTCACTTTTGCAAGTGGCCGTGAAGGGATTGACAACCCCTTTATCGCATTGGTTGCAAGGTTCTTATTTGTTTGTGCAGGTACGAGGGATTTGAGTGTAGTCTCCTACTATATTGATACCTTGGTTCTAAAAAACTGAGGGAAATACTTCCGCTACTTTGCTGAATCACCCTTTCCTCTTCAAGGGAAAACCAACGCATGCTCAAGACGTAGCAGCCACCTCTCGTCTGGGTGTCTCAACCTGCCCTGTAGCTCCGCCACAATGATCCAATCGGGGGCCGTCGGGAACCCAGGCCCACCACTACCTGGATGGAGCCACCTGTCCTTTCAGCCCCCAAACCATGAATCACTTGTGGGTACTCTACAAGCTGACCCGACTTTAGTCACATCATGAATCATGTATAGAATGTATACATATACCCGTGATCACCACCCGAAGTGATAACGTCCCTATAGTATAGCATGGCAGACAGACAAGAATGTAGGGCCACTGATGGAATACTAGCATCCTATATTAAGCATTTAGGATAGCAGGTAAGAGTATCAACAGTTCTAGCAACAATGACAGGCTATGCAACAGAATAGGAGCTAACGAATCATCAACAGTAGCAAACCTAATGCAAGAATAAGAGATAAGAGAATGGGCGATATCTGGTGATCAAGGGGGTGGGGGGTTAGCTTGCATGGTTGCTCTGGCCAGAAGGAGGTGTCATTGTCGATGTAGTCGATCACGGGAGTATCAACGGCGGCCTCGAGGTCTACCAGAAAGAATAATGGAGGGGGAACACAAATAAATAATAGAGCAAACAAAGCAACACAAAGCATAACATGGCAATACGTGGAGCTAGGGGTGACCTAACGCGGTAGTAGGCGATATCGGCAAACGGGGAAACATTCGGGAAAGTATTCTCGGTGTTTCGTGTTTTCGGACAGACATACTAGAGGTGAAAGGTTGCAGGGTCGCTCTGCTAGGGACGTGTGGTGAACGAACGGGCTGCATATTCGCATTCGTCTCATTGTTCTGAGCAACTTTCATGTATAAACTTTTTCATCCGACTTACGGTTTATTTTGTATTAATTTTCTAAGTTTTAAAGAAATTATAAAATTATTATTAATTCTAAAATAATGATTAAAAACTACGTGCACCTGATGCGTCCATTTTGCATCATGCTTATAAGTTGATATCTATTGCATTATGGGCTGTTCATACATGTTTTGTCACAATACTTATGCCTTTTCCCTCTTATTTTGCAAGGTTTACATAAAGAAGGGGGAATGCCGGCAGCTGGAATTCTGGGCTGGAAAAGGAGCAACCTCTGGAAACCTATTCTGCACAACTCCAAAAGCCCCGAAACTCCACAGAACATTTTTTCGAAAAATAAAAAAAATACATGGCGGAAGAAACCCACGAGGGGAGCCACTGGCTGGCATCGAGGGTGGGGGGCGCACCCCCACTGCCTCGAGGGCCAGCCGGTGGGCCCCAGGTGACCGTCTTCTCCTATATGAAGCGTTTTAACCTGGAAAAAATCAAGAGAAGGCTTTCGGGACCAGACGCCGCCGTCTCAAGGCGGAACCGAGGCGGAAACCAATCTAGGGCTCCGGCAGAGCTGTTCTGGCGGGGATACTTCCCACCGGGAGGAGGAAATCGTCACCGCCGTCATCACCAACAACTCTCCCACCTTGGGGAGCACTATCTTCATCAACATCTTCACCAGCACCATCTCCTCTCAAACCCTAGTTCATCTCTTGTATCCAATCTTTGTATCAAAGCCTCAGATTGGTACCTGTGGGTTGCTAGTAGTGTTGATTACTCCTTGTAGTTGATGCTAGTTAGTTTATTAGGTGGAAGATCATATTTTCAGATCCATTATGCATATTAATACCTCTCTGATCATGAACAATGTTATGTCTTGCGAGTAGTTGCTTTTGTTCCTGAGGACATGGGAGAAGTCTTGCTATCAGTAGTCATGTGAATTTGGTCTTCGTTCGATATTTTGATGAGATGTATGTTGTCTCTCCTCTAGTGGTGTCATGTGAACGTCGACTACATGACACTTCACCATTATTTGGGCCTAGAGGATTGCATTGGGAAGTAATAAGTAGATGATGGGTTGCTAGAGTGACAGAAGCTTAAACCGTAGTTTATGTGTTGCTTCGTAAGGGGCTGATTTAGATCCATATGTTTCAGGCTATGGCTAGGTTTACCTTAATACTTCTTTTGTAGTTGCAGATGCTTGCATTAGAGGTTAATCATAAGTGGGAGGCTTGTCCAAGTAAGGGCAGCACCCAAGCACCGGTCCACCCACATACCAAATTATCAAAGTACCGAACGCGAATCAGATGATCGTGATGAAAACTAGCTTGACGATAATTCCCATATGTCCTCGGGAGCACTTTACCTTGCATAAGAGTTTGTCTAGGCTTGTCCTTTGCTACAAAAAGGATTGGGCCACCTTGCTGCACCTATTTTCTTTTATCGTTTGTCACTTGCTACCAATTATCTTATCACAAAACTATCTGTTACCTATAATTTCAGTGCTTGCAGAAAAGACCTTAGTGAAAACTGCCTATCAATTCCGTCTGCTCCTCGTTGGGTTCGACACTCTTACTTATCGAAAGGACTACGATAGATCCCCTACACTTATGGGTCATCAAGACTCTTTTTTGGCGCCGTTGCCGGGGAGTGAAGCGCCTTTGGTAAGTGGAATTTGGTAAGGAAAAATTTATATAGTGTGCTGAAATTTATTGTCACTTGTTACTATGGCTCAGAATCCTTTGAGGGGCTTGTTCGGGGTATCTTCACCCCGAGCAGAAGAGCAAAGAGTTGCTCCTCAACCTACTGCACCTACTGACAATGTTTGCTTTGAGATTCCTTCGGGTATGATAGAGAAACTGCTTGAAAATCCCTATACAGGAGACGGGACACTTCATCCCGATTTACATCTAATATATGTGGATGAAGTTTCTGGATTGTTTAAGCTTGCAGGTATGCCCGAGGATGTTATCAAGAAGAAGGTTATCCCTTTTATCTTTGAAGGCAGACACATTGACATGGTTTAGGCTATGCGATGATATGGGATCTCGGAACTATAATCGTCTGAAGTTGGAATTTCATCGGAAGTTCTACCCTATGCACCAGGTTCATCGTGATCGTAATTATATTTATAATTTCTGGCCTCGCGAAGAAGAAAGCATCGCTCAAGCTAGGGGAAGGCTTAAGTCAATGTTATATTCATGCCCCAATCATGAGCTCTCAAGAGAAATTATCATTCAAAAAATTTATGCTCGGCTTTCTCATAATAGTCGCTCCATGCTCGATACTTCTTGTTCCGGCTCTTATATGATGAAGACTATTGACTTTAAATGGGATTTATTAGAAATAATTAAACGCAACTCCGAAGATTGGGATCGGGTATGACCCCTAAGTTTGATTGTGTTAAAGCTTTTATGGATACCGATGTTTTCCGTGAGTTTAGCACTAAACATGGACTTGACTCTGAGATAGTAGCTTCTTTCTGTGAATCCTTTGCTACTCATGTTGATCTCCCCAAGGTGAAGTGGTTTAAATACCATCCCCCTATTGAAGTAAAAGTAGTTGAACCTATTAAAGTTGAAGAAAAGACTATCACTTATAATGTAGATCCAGTTATCCCTACTGCGTATATCGAGAAACCACCTTTCCCTGTTAGGATAAAGGATCATGCTCAAGCTTCAACTGTAGTCCGTAAGAGCAATACTAGAACACCTACACCCTCTGAGCAAATTAAAGTTGAACCTAGTGTTACTATGGGTAAAGATCTCTTGGTAGAAGATTTAGATGGTCATGTTATTTATCTGCAAGAGGAGTCTGCTAGAATAGCTATATCCAATGCTAGGAATAGACATAAACCTGTTGTAGGCTTGCCTGTTATCTCTGTCAAGATAGGAGATCATTGCTATCATGGTTTATGTGACGTAGGTGCTTGTCGGTGTACTAAGATAGGGGTACCTTAGTACCCCAACTTGTGCACGGGCAGTAGCAGCTTCTCGCGGCAGGGTTTACCACGTGCTCGCCGGAAACCTTTCTGGTCCCTATAAAGCCATTCAAGAACAAAGTATACAAGTCAGAAGATCAAGGCCCCGGCAAGAGGAGCTTGCCGGGAAGGCCGCACCAGGCTCAAGATTATCACGATAGCACAAGACCCTGGCAAGAGGAGCTTGCCAGGAAAGCCAAGGAATGAGCACCTCAAGAAATGCCTCGGCGCGTTGCGCGCCCCGGCAGGACCCGGAGAGCGACAAGCTCCCGGGCCCGACAAGGTCACGACCCCGGCAAGGTGCTTGCCGGGGGAAACTTATGCTGTGTGCCCGCGCTCCAGCTCATCTGCCCACGCGTCGTCCTGTGGCCCTTCCAGGGACGCGTGGCGGAAGGCTGTGCAGCCTGGGGCACACGGTGGCAAGCCACGGTGACGAGGCTACCGCCGTGTCGAACGGAGAAGCATGGACGGACACTTTTGGGGTCGACGGTGACGGGCATTTAATGCCCTTGTCCCCCACTGTCAAAGTTAGGTGAAGACCACTGTTCATCCGCTGTTCACGCACTATTCCCGCACTGTTACAACTACCACCAAATTTACATTTTTGCCCTCCTCTACGTTAACACCTGTCGGTGACCCCTTTAGCTATAAAAGGAGACCCATGCACAACGTAGAAAGGGTTCGGAACCTAAGCAACTCTCTCGCTCGGTGTAGCTAGTACTGTAGCTCTTCAAGCTCCCGAGCTCAATACAATCATGGCAGGAGTAGGGTTATACGCGTCCGCGCAGCCCGAACATGGGTAAACTGCCCGCGTGTGCTCCTCGATCCGCTCTTCGTGCTCCCTCCGCTCCCTTACCGCAACATAGAAGGGGCTCCGGTCCCATAGGTGTTCGTGGGAGGACAGTTTCCCCCGACATCTTTGGCGCGCCAGGTAGGGGGCGTCGAGGTTGTGCGAACCTGATCCGGCGCTCACGCGGGCGCATTCTTCATCAACCTCTCCAGCTTCATCAACTTCACCAACTGCAACAACATGGCCCCGAAGAACAAGGCTTCGGAGGTCGCAGGCCCGTCTGCGTCGATCCCACCACCACCAGAACCAACGGTTGGTGGAGGAGATGCCGGCGGAAGGGTGGTCGCCGGCGAGGAAACTCACGGCGCCACCAAGTCCAAGGACAAGACGGACGACCGGGCGAACTCCAAAGCCTCGGTGTCCGTAGACGCACCACGTCCCTCTCAGCAGACGACAGGCCAGCAGCGCCGTGGTACAAGAGGTACCATACGCTTGCTGGGGCAAGGACAAACCGGAGGATCGCGGGACGCTCAAGGCCATCGTCCTGGCACGAGCAAGGCGCGGTCGCCGGGGCGAGAGATTGCTCCTTCTAACCCTGTTAGAAGTCCGAGCATATCTCGCTCCTCGCACCGCTCGCCGCCGCTCCCCTCCTCTCCAGCAGAAGCTCTAGCAAGAGCGCAACTGCTTCTCGACTTTCCTCCAGCGGCAGACAAGGCCGAAGACTGGAGGGCAAAAATCCAAAGCCTCATCGCCTTCGCCAACAACGACACGCCGCAGCAGCCTGCGACGTCGCGGCCACGGCTAGTCGACCAGACGAAGGCCGACGGCGACAAGACCGCCGGGGGTGCAACCACAGTGCACTCCCCGCCGCGGAAGCAGAAGACGCCACCCCGCCGGATTAACGTCGACGACGATTCCACGGTGTCGTCGGATCCGCGGGCTCGTCGGGACCAGCGCCAAGTCCTCGACGACCGGCGGCAAGAAGACGCTCGGACGCGCATCGAGCGCCGACGAGAAGCCCGGCGACAATCCGATCAGCGCGCTGGGACCGCTGTCGACGCGTACGCGCCCGGTGAGCCAGGCGACTTGCCGTACGCGGCAGGTTGCCCTGCGTTCACCCGTGAGCTGCGGCGAGTCCAGTGGCCCAGCATGAAAAACTTCAAGCCCGACGTACCCGAGAAGTACGACGGCAAGACGCACCCCTCGGAGTTCCTCAGCATCTACACCATCGCGGTGCAGGCTTCCGGGGGACGCGACGAGAAGATACTAGCCAACTACTTCCCGCTGGTACTTAAGCCAAACGTCCGCTCTTGGCTTATGCACTTGCCGGAGGGCTCCATTTCTTCGTGGGCAGATCTGTGCCACCAGTTTGTTGGCGCCTTCACGGGCGGCCACAAACCCCACGGCCAGGAGAGTGATCTCCACATCTTGGCCCAGAAGGAGGGAGAATCCCGGCGCAAGTATATCCAGAGATTCAGCCGCGTGCAACACAACATTCCCGACGTCCACCCCGCCGCGGTTATCAGTGCGTTCCACCAGAACGTGCGTAACCGCCGCATGAGGGAAGAGATGGCCATGACCAAGATTCGGGATGTCAGCGAGCTCCACGCTCTAGCTGACAAGTGCGCGCGCCGAAGAGGGGAGGAGACTCCCCGGAGAGGATGCTGGCGCAGGAGGAAGCGACAGTGAGGACGCCGCCCCGGCAAAGAAGAGCCGGCGGCGAAACAACAGAAGAAAGAAGAGCAAGGAGGTGCTAGTCGTCGAGCAGTCCGGCAAGGAGGCTCCCGCCAAGAAGGCACAGGCTGGCGGTTCCGGCAAGGAACCTGCCCCTGTAGCGGCAGCCGACAAGCAGGACGGCTCCGACAAGCAATACTGCAAGATCCACCGCACCAAGGGCCACGATCTGCAGAATTGCAAGCGAGTCGAGTACCTCGTAGAGCAGCAAAAGGCTGAATATGAGCGGCGCGACAAGGAGAAGGCCCAAGGTGGCGGAGGTGAGCCCAGCAAGAAGCGGCCGTTCAATGGCCGGGGAGGACGCCGCGGCAAGGCCAAGCAGCGGCAAGGTGATAGACCTCCCCGGGGCCGCGACAAGGACGAGGAAGAAGACGACGACGACGACATGGAGGAAGGAGATAACAGCGAGCAGGAGTTCCAGAAGGCCACAGAAGTTCTGTGTGTCGACGGAGGCGCCTCTCTGCATACTTTCCACCGCCAACTCAAGCAGTGGGTGCGGGAAGTAAACGCAGCTGAGCCGCCCGTCGAGTCACGCAGGCTACTGAAGTGGTCCAGCACGCCCATCATTTTTGATCTTGAGGATCACCCTGACCGCACAACGGCGGTCGGCTGCTTGCCGATGTTGGTCTCACCAACCACCCGCAACCTCAAGGTCACCAAAATGTTGGTTGATGGTGGGGCCGGCCTGAACTTGATCTCCTCGGCTGTGATCAAGAAACTCCAGATCCCAGACGGCGAGCTCGAAGAAACCGGGTCGTTCCAAGGAATAAACCCGGGGAGGAGCAAGCTGAAAGGGAAGATTACTCTGCCAGTGACCTTTGGCGGGGAGCTCAACTTCAGGACGGAGAGGATAACCTTTGACGTGGCCGATATCCCATTGCCATACAATGGGATACTTGGACGTCCTACCCTCGCCAAGTTCATGGCAGCTTCCCACTATGCCTACAACGTACTCAAGATGCCGGGGCCGATAAGCGTCATCTCTGTCCCTGGCGACAAGAAGGACGCGCTTATCTGCGCCGACAAGATCTACCGGGATGCAGCAGCCGCATCAGAAAGCAACACACTTGCCACTGAAGCTCCCGGAGGAAAGACCAAGACCAAGTCCGGCAAGAGCTCTGGGGCCCACTCCGGCAAACGCACCTCCTCAGAGTGCCGCGCTGCCGTCAAGGACGTACCGTCGAGCTCCACCGGCAAGTGCAAGAAGGGGATGGCCGCTCCACCGGCAACCAACCAAGGAGGACGGCACTGGTGGTACCTTCACCATCAGTGCTACGCTCGACAACAAATAGGAAAGCGCGCTCGTTGCCTTCCTGCGGGCGAATGTCGATGTGTTTGCGTGGCAACCATCAGACATCCCCGGCGTTCCCAGGAAGGTAATTGAGCACAAGCTTGCTGTTTGTCCTCATGCGCGGCCCGTCAAGCAGAAGGTCAGGAAGCAAGCCGTGGAGCGCCGAGAGTTCATCGCCGAAGAGATAAAGAAGCTAGAAGCAGCAGGCCTGGTTAGAGGCGTGATCCATCCCACGTGGTTGGCCAATCCAGTTGTCGTACGCAAGGCCAATGGGAAGTGGAGACTTTGTATAGACTTCACTGATGTGAATAAAGCATGTCCCAAGGATCCATTTCCCTTGCCGCGTATTGACCAGATTGTTGACTCCACCGCTGGATGTGAGCTGCTTTCCTTCCTTGATGCATACTCAGGTTACCACCAGATATTCATGGCCAAGGAAGATGAAGAGAAGACTGCATTCATTACTCCATGCGGCACATATTGCTTCATACGCATGCCTTTTGGATTGAAGAATGCAGGATCAACGTTTGCAAGGGTGGTGCACACTGCTTTTGAGCCACAGATACACAGAAATGTGGAAGCATACATGGATGACATCGTGGTCAAGAGCAAGAGCAAGGATACTCTGATCGAAGACTTGGAAGAAACATTTGCAAATCTGCGCAAGATCCAGCTCAAGTTGAACCCCGAGAAGTGCGTCTTCGGAGTCCCCTCCGGCAAGCTTCTCGGGTTCTTTGTGTCCCAGAGGGGGATTGAAGCCAATCCCGACAAGATAAAAGCCATCGAGCAGATTGAAGCCCCGAAGCGCGTCAAGGACGTAAGGAGACTTGCTGGTTGTGTGGCTGCCCTCAGTAGGTTCATTTCAAAGTCTGCAGAACGCGCCTTGCCTTTCTTTAAAATTTTGAAGAAGGCAGGTCCTATGAAATGGACTCCGGAAGCGGAGGCAGCGCTGCAAGACTTGAAAGGGTACCTGTCCTCCACTCCAATACTTGTCGCACCTAGGCCACAAGAGAAGTTGCTGCTATACTTAGCAGCAACCAATCAAGTGGTTAGTGCTGCGTTGGTAGCGGAAAGGGAGGCAGAAGAAGAGCCCACACCCCCGGCAAGCGAATCCAGCGACAAGCAGGGGGCTCCACCGACAAGCTCTGGCCCCGACAAGGACAAGTCTGCGCAGGAACAAGGAGAAGTGCGGAGGAAGATGGTGCAGCGCCCGGTGTATTTTGTAAGTTCCCTCTTGCAGGGGGCTAGATCAAGATACTCTGGGGTGCAGAAGTTGCTTTTCGGTCTCCTCATGGCCTCGAGAAAGCTGCGCCATTACTTCCAAGCACATGAGATAACAGTGGTCACTCGCTTTCCGTTGAAGAGGATATTGCAAAATCCCGAAGCAACAGGCAGGATCGTCGAGTGGGCACTGGAGCTGTCAAGCTTTGGTCTCAAGTTTGAGAGTACTTCAACCATACAGAGCAGAGCTTTGGCAGAGTTTATAGCAGAATGGACCCCGACGCCAGATGAAGAAGTCCAAGAGACAAGTGTCCCCGTACAAGAAGCGACCAGCGAATGGGTAATGTACTTTGATGGTGCTTTTTCGCTGCAAGGCGCCGGTGCCGGCGTGGTACTCATAGAGCCCACCGGAGAGCACCTCAAGTATGTTGTCCAGATGCACTTTCCCAAGGAACAAGCGACAAACAATACTGCTGAGTATGAAGGCTTGCTTGCCGGCCTCAGGATTGCGGCCGAGCTTGGGATCAAGAAGTTGATTGTGCGGGGAGATTCACAGTTGGTGGTCCGGCAAGTGAACAAGAGTTACCAGAGCCCTTTGATGGAAGCTTATGTTGATGAAGTGAGGAAGCTTGAAGAACACTTTGAGGGCCTGCAAATGGAGCACGTCCCGAGAGCTCAGAATGATATTGCAGATGGCCTCTCAAAGTGTGCTGCAATGAAGTTACCTGTGGAACCAGGGACCTTCCTGCTCAAGCTAACTCAACCATCCGTTACACCATCAGTTGGGCAAAGTAAGAAGATAAAGTTGGTCTCCGGTGACTACTTGCCGGCGGACCTTCCCGAGGCCGCCGCCAAGGTCCCCAGGATCAACAGCCAAGATGCTGAGGAACAGTTTGCTCCTGCAGATCCAAGGGTCTGTACAGTTGAAGCAAGCGTTCCCGGCAAGCCTTGCCCCGGCAGGCTTGCCGGGGGACCATCAGCTCCGGCAGAACCGCAGGTTCTTGACGTAGAAGCTGAGGTTCCCGCAGCAGCCCTCATGCCTTTGGTCCTTGTTGTTGAGCCTCAGGCTCCAGCATGGGCGCAGCAAATCGTCTGTTTTCTGCAAACTGGAGAACTTCCCGACGACCTAGAAGATATAGAGAAAATAACCAGGCAGTCAAGTATGTACCAGTTCGTTGGCAATGAACTGTACAGAAGAAGACTCAATGGTGTCAGGTTGAAGTGCATTTCCAGAGAAGATGGACAAAAGCTGTTGGCAGAGATACATGGAGGCATATGTGGCCACCACATTGGCGCAAGGGCACTTGCCGAGAAGGCGTTCCGGCAAGGGTTCTTCTGGCCAGAAGCCCTCCAAGATGCAACTGCACAAGTAACCAAGTGTGAAGCGTGCCAGTTCCATGCCAAGAAAATTCATCAGCCAGCTCAAGCTCTCCAGACGATCCCTTTGTCCTGGCCCTTCTCGGTCTGGGGGCTCGATATCCTCGGCCCCTTTCCCCGTGCTGTCGGGGGCTTTGAGTACTTGTACGTAGCAATCGACAAGTTCACAAAGTGGCCAGAAGTGGAACCAGTGAGAAAGGTGACAGCACAGTCAGCAGTCAGGTTCTTCAGATCAATTGTTTGCCGTTTCGGGATCCCTAACAGGATCATCACCGACAACGGCACACAGTTTACAAGCCGCACCTTCATGCAGTACGTCCAATACCTTGGCGCCAAGGTCTGCTTTGCTTCTGTTGCTCACCCGAGGAGCAATGGTCAAGCGGAGAGGGCCAATGCTGAAGTGCTGCGCGGGCTCAAGACAAGAACCTTCGACAGGCTGCGCAAGTGCGGAAAAAACTGGATAGAGGAGTTGCCGGCGGCTCTTTGGTCAATCAGGACGACACCAAGTCGAGCCACCGGAGAGACCCCCTTTGCTCTTGTCTATGGAGCAGAGGCAGTTCTCCCCACGGAACTCGTATACGGATCTCCTCGAGTGCTCGCTTATGATGAGCTCGAGCAAGAGCAACTGCAACAAGATGATGCATTGCTCCTTGAGGAGGAACGTCTCCAGGCTGCTGTACGAGTTGCTCGATACCAGCAAGCCTTGCGCCGCTACCATAGCCGCAAGGTCAAGGCCAGGAGTCTCGAGGAAGGCGACCTTGTTCTTCGGCGTGTTCAGTCCGCCAAGAATTCCAACAAGTTGACGCCGAAGTGGGAAGGCCCTTATCGGGTGAGACAAGTCACAAGGCCCGGCGCTGTCCGCCTTGAGACCGAAGAAGGCTTACCGGTGATCAACTCCTGGAACATAGAGCATCTTTGCAAGTTTCACCCATAAGGCGCGGTTGCCGTGATCCGCTCCGGCAACCACCTTTTGTACAAGTCTTGCTGCTGTTGCATGTAAACCTTTGTACAAAGCCGGGCGCAGATCCCGTGCGTCAGTAAAGCTCTCGTGTTTCGCACTATTTGCCATTTCCATGAGTCTTGCCGCTGTTGCATGTAAACCTTTGTACAAAGCCGGGCGCAGATCCCGTGCATCAGTAAAGCTCTTGTGTTTCGCACTATTTGCCATTTCCATGCTTTTTTGTTATTTGCATGCATTGTTTGGCATCTTGTGCAACACACATCCCCGGTAAGCATTAGCAGGCCAAGAGGCCCTATACTTGTTTTCCCTCCTCTTTTTCTTTCCCTCTTAAGCAGAAGGAACGTTCCTCGCGCACAAGTTTGCCGGGGAGGAAGGAGGTGGAGGATGAACCAAGTGCTGTTCAAGAAAGAGAAGCTTTGCTGGGGAACGAACGAACTATGAAAGCTAAGTTACCAAAGTTTGAGTAATTCAAATTTTTAAATTTTAGTTGTCTTCCTTGAACAACCACACTTTGTATGGAAAACCTGTGCGCGGAGGAACCTACCCGTGGCTAGCCGCACCCTTACTTTGTTTTCGAGCACGCTCAACGACTTAAGAGAGCTGCGACAAGTGTCGTGCCCTTACTTCGTTTTCGAGTTCGCTCAGCAAGCTAAGCGTGTTGTGACTAGCTGCGGCAAGGTTGCTTGCCGACAAGGTCTTTTGCCAGCAGGCTGCTCAGAGTCCAGCACTCAGCGCTCGCAGCAAGAGGCCCTTGCCGGCAAGTTCCCTTAAAGCGTAGGGTAGAAAGCATACAAAGTGGAGGACCAAAAGCAAGGGAGATAACACTGCATTGACTAATCAAAATAAGATTGTATATTACAAGGATAACTCGTCGCAATAACTAATCGATTCATGTCCATAACATAATTTGCAGCAGAAGAGGAAACAGAAAGGAAGAAATCTAATCTACGCGGTCGCCTTCACGCCTCGTGACTTTGTTCACCTTGGCGACGATGTGGGTGACCTGCGCCTTCAACGCCTCCTGATCTGCATCGTCCGGCAAGGTGCGGAGGACGTTGACAAGGTTGATGCCGGGGTTGCGGTAGACGATCTTCGTCAAGACGCGCTCCAAGGTGCCCGCGCAGAGTTGACGCGACTCGTCGGCCAGCTGCGCGGGGAGCTTCTCCCGCAGCCGTGCAAGCGCCGGCGCGATTCCCCTGAAGAAGAGACTTAACTTGGCGCTGTGGGGGAGGTCCTCGTCGGGAGAGTACACAAGGTGCTCCGCCCTCAGCGCCATCATCTCCTTGTCAATGTTGGCAGCGGAGGTGACCAGATCGTCAGTCCACTGCTCCACCGCCTGGCTGAAGTTGTTCGCTGAGACGGCGGCGCTCTCCACCAAGTTCCGCTCCTTGCGGAGCTCGTCCTTCAGCTTCGTCTCGCGGTCCCGGGCGGCGTCGAGCGAATCGGTCAGAGTGGAGACCTTCAACTCCAAGTCAGCAATTGAATCCTTGGCGGCAGTGAGCTCGTCGCCCTTCTTGGAGAGACGTACCTGCAAGTCAGAGTTGGTGTGGGCGTCTTTCTCCCGCTCCACATTGAGCGCGGTGACTCTGTCCTCGCTTGCCTTCAGGTACCGCACCAGCTGATCCACCTTAAGCTCCAGGTCTTTCTTGGCGGTTTCCGCGGCGGATGCGGCATCCTTTGCCTCCTTCAAGGCCCCGCCGATGGCCTGCTCCCGGGCGGTGAGCTCGTCGTCATGGGCGTCGAGCTCAACCTTCCGCTGGTTGAGCGCCCCCTCCCTCCGGGACAGCTCCTCAGCGGCCAGCCGCTGCCGCTCTTCTGCCTCAGCCTTCTCCAGGAGGAAGGCTTGCCGCTCCCCGGCAAGCTCTTCCCGCTCCTCCGCCAAGTTGCGGAGGGCTGCCTGGTTGGCGGCGCGGAGCTCCGCGGCGCGCTTCTCTAAATCAACTCCAGCCTTGCGGCAAGAGCTTCCCGGGAGTCCAGCTTCGCCTGCCTGGCCCGGTACAGGGCCAGGAGCTGGCGAAGAAGCTTCTCCTCTTCGGGCTCGTCACTCCCGCCAAGCGCTTCAACAACCTTCAACCCCGCGGAGGCGAGGACCTCTCCATCGTAGGTCTCTCCCTCCACGGGGGCTCGCGATGAAGACCCCCACGGGACTTGTATAAAGACCCCGTTGGGGGCCTCAAGATAGACGCCTGACCGCTCCGTGGTGGCGGAGGGGTCGGCGTCCGGTGCAGCGCTTGACGCTCCTGCTGCCTTTGGGCCAGCAGTGTGGTCGCCGGTCCCCTCCCCCGCCGCGGCGTCTGCGGTCGGGGCGGTCTCCTCAGCGGCAGGCTCGTCGGCTCCAGCCATGCCCTCAGTGGCAGTGGCGTTGCCGCCGTCGCCGTGCGCGCCCTCCTCGCGGGCGGTCTCCGTCTCCATCCGCTCCGGTGCAGGAGGATCTAGCAGAAGAAAAAGAAAAGAAAAAGTCAATCAAATATCCAAAAAAGAAGAGTCCAAGAAGAAGAAGCTACAAAACTCACCTTCGCGGACTTCTTCGACGACAGGCTCCCTCGCCGGGGAGTCCTCCCTTGGCGGCGGAGCAGTGGCCCCTGCTGGCGGAGGGCCGCCCGCGCCCTCCCTTGGCGGGCTGCTCACCCTTGTCGGGCTGCTCACCCTTGGCGAGGTGCCCGCCCTTGGCGGGGTGCCCGTCCTTGGCGGAGCGTCCTTCCTCGCCGGGGAATTCGCCCTTGGCGGGGATAGTGGAGCAGGTAGCTCGTCGGGGGCAGTCTCCGGGCGCTCCTGCGGCTGCGGCTCCGGTTCTGCACAAGACAAAACAAGACAACAAAATATCAGTACAGACAACAACCTCAAGCGCGCCCGTCAATCAAAAAGACAAAGACCAGACTTACGCTGGGGGCTGCGCTGGGGGCTGCTCCTCGGAGCAACAGGTTGATCCGGCAAGCTTGCCGCTGGCGTGTCTCCGGTCGCCGCGGCGGGCGAGTCATCTTTAACCTCGACCACAGGGATCTTGGCCCTCTTCGCCATCCGCTGTGCCAAGGTCCTGAAAGCAAAACAAAAACAAGATCAGAATCGTCAAGGAAGATCAAAACAAAATCGAAGAAGTTACAAGTTGCAAGTACTTACTCCTCTTCCTCGTCGTCATCGGAGCTGAAGGCGGAGAAGTCGAACTCCACCTGAGATGCTCCCGCGCGAGGAGCAGGGGGAGAAGGCTCCCTCGGGCGCTTTGCGGTCTCCGGGGCTGTGGGCTGCGAAGACCCAGCCTCCGTTGACGCCGAGGCCCGAGGAGCAGGAGGAGCGGCCGTTCCGCTCCGGGAGGATCCCCCTCCGCTTGGCGCGGTGCGCGGGGAGCCTCCGTCACGGCTTGGCTCACCCTGGTGGTGCGCGTCGCCCGGCGCGCAGGCTGCTGTCGAGGCGCCTGCGGCCTTGTCGCCGTAGCCGCCTTGCGGAGGCGCTTCCTCGGTGGTTGCGTAGGACTTGCCGGAGGCGGGGAGTTCTCTGAGGACGAGGAGGCGTCGTCGTCAAGTCCCAGAGATCCACCGGTGTCTTCATCAGCCTCGACGTCCTCCTCCTCCTCCCCGGCAGGCCCGCTGGGTCCAGCACCATGCCCTGCGGCCTCGCTCCCTCCGGCGGCCCCGCTCCCTCCGGCAACCTCGCTCCCTGCGGCGGCCTCGCTCACCCCGGCAACCCCGGGTATCCCGGCAAGCCTCAAGGAAGGAACCCCGGCAAATTCATCGGGCGGAAGCTTGAGCAGCCTGACGATTTCCGCCTCCTCTGCTTGGCACGTCGCGTCCGCAGCCTCTGCATCGTCCACAGAGTATCCAAAATCACCCGCCGCCGCAGCTGCGGCGGCCTCCTCCATCCTAGAAGCGATGTAGGCTATAGCCCGAGCCGTAGTGGCCCGGGTGAGGCCCCTGTTCTCCTCGGTGTTCTTGGGCGTCTCGACCAAGTTGTCGAAAAAGCTCAGCACTGCATCCGGCGGAGGCTCTATCCAAGTGGGGTCGACGCCGTGGGAGTCGCACGCAGGCATCATCGCGCGCAAGGAATCCCGAGCGGTGCTGTTGTACAGCGGCACCACCCCCCGGGGAGGTCTGAACCATTCCGGGTGGGCCGGGTCATGCTTGAAGAGCTCCCGGACCATCCCCTTCAACTCCAAAGCAGTGAAATTGAAGTTCAATCTAGGGCGCAGCCTCATGATATCTGCCGCGTTGCCGAATTCCCAGGCGGGCCTTTTCCTTTCTTGTAAAGGGGCAATGCGGCAGCGGAGGAAATCTGCCCCAACCTTTCCGATGGTCAGTTTGGCTACCCGGAGACGAATGATCCTGATGAGAGCGATGCTGAGCTTGTTGTCTTCCGGGGCCAATTCGCTCCAGTCTCTGCCGCGCACTATGGCGGTTGTGCGCGGCGCGGTGAAGGGCTCCGGCTTATCCTCCACTACCCAGCACCAATCTGCACGCCACTCCTCCCACTTGCTGCGGAGGTCTCCCTTCAGGTATGAATCCTTCTTGTTCAGCCAGAAGATCCAGGAGATGCCGCCGGAGAGGGGAGCGCCCGATTCTACCCGCTAGGCATGAAAAAGTGGCGGAAAAGGGCTACATTGGGATGAATCCCAACATAGTTTTCGCACAAATGTGCGAAAACGGCCATCGTAAGGATGGCGTTGGGAGTGAAATCTAGGAGGTGGAGGTTGTATGTGTTCATGATATCGCAAAAGAACTCTGAATACGGAGGGCACAATCCACAATGGAAAAAAGCAGCGAAGAAGAAGTACCCGCTGGGAAACAGATCTTTGGCGACGGCGGGGAAGGCTCTGGTGCGGGGATGAGCTTTGGTCTCCCCCGACCAGAACAGATAGTACTTGTTCCGCAGCTCCTTCGCGCCAAGCCTTGGCGCGAAGACCACGCTCCTCTTCCGCAGGGCGGCCAGCTTCGCCGCCTGCTCGGACTTCTCCTTCTTGGCCTTGTCCGCTTTCGCCTTGTCGCTCTTCGGAACCATGGCGGAGGCGGCGAGGGAAGAGGCGAGGAGCTCGACGGCGCCGCGGATGCGGAAGATGGCGGAGGAGGGGCGGAGGCAGGGAGCAGCGGAGGTTTCTGGAGGAGAAAAGACGCAATGAAGACGAAGGAGGGAACTGCCCCTGCTTCCTCTGCTTTTAAGGGGGGAAGTGGGGGACGCTCCGCATTTCCCATTAAAGAACAGGCCACGATCTCTCCCACGACGCCGCAATCGACGCGTGCCGTTAGGGAGGGATGCGGCGGATGCGGAAGGGGATACGGCTTGCCGTGGGCCGCGCGTGCCCGTGCACTGTTTTGGGCCTGGCCCAACAGCGCTCGGCACCGTGTGTGGCCCAGGCCCGGGGGCTCCTGTTGGTGTACTAAGATAGGGGTACCTTAGTACCCCAACTTGTGCACGGGCAGTAGCAGCTTCCCGCGGCAGGGTTTACCACGTGCTCGCCGGAAACCTTTCTGGTCCCTATAAAGCCATTCAAGAACAAAGTATACAAGTCAGAAGATCAAGGCCCCGGCAAGAGTAGCTTGCCGGGAAGGCCGCACCAGGATCAAGATTATCACGATAGCACAAGACCCTGGCAAGAGGAGCTTGCCAGGAAAGCCAAGGAATGAGCACCTCAAGAAATGCCTGGGCGCGTTGCGCGCCCCGGCAGGACCCGGAGAGCGACAAGCTCCCGGGCCCGGCAAGGTCACGACCCCGGCAAGGTGCTTGCCGGGGGAAACTTATGTTGTGTGCCCGCACTCCAGCTCATCTGCCCACGCGTCGTCTTGGGGCCCTTCCAGGGACGCGTGGCGGAAGGCTGTGCAGCCTGGGGCACACGGTGGCAAGCCACGGTGACGAGGTTACCGCCGTGTCGAACGGAGAAGCATGGACGGACACTTTTGGGGTCGACGGTGACGGGCATTTAATGCCCTTGTCCCCCACTGTCAAAGTTAGGTGAAGACCACTGTTCATCCACTGTTCACGCACTATTCCCGCACTGTTACAACTACCACCAAATCTACATTTTTGCCCTCCTCTACGTTGACACCTGTCGGTGACCCCTTTAGCTATAAAAGGAGGCCCATGCACAACGTAGAAAGGGTTCGGAACCTAAGCAACTCTCTCACTCGGTGTAGCTAGTACTGTAGCTCTTCAAGCTCCCGAGCTCAATACAATCAAGGCAGGAGTAGGGTTTTACGCGTCCACGCGGCCCGAACCTGGGTAAACTGCCCGCGTGTGCTCCTCGATCCGCTCTTCGTGCTCCCTCCGCTCCCTTACCGCGACATAGAAGGGGCTCCGGTCCCATAGGTGCTCGTGGGAGGACAGTTTCCCCCGACAGTGCTAGTGCGAGTATTATCCCTCTCGATTTATATAACGAAATTATGCATGATATTGCACCTGTTGAGTTAGAAGGGATTGTTGTTACTATTAAGCTTGCTAATAGAGATACTATTTCACCAGTTGGGATTGTTAGAGATATTGAAGTCTTGTGTGGGAGGGTTAAATACCCTGCTGATTTTCTTATTCTTAGTTCCCCACAAGATGCCTTCTGTCCCATTATATTTGGTAGACCCTTCTTGAATAACGTTAATGCCAAGATAGACTGTGTGAAAGACATTGTCACAGTTGGATTAGGGGATATGTCTCATGATTTTAACTTTGCTAAATTCCGTAGACAACCCCTTGAAAAGGCACCACCTAGTAAAGATGAACTTGTTGGTCTTGCTTCTATTGCCATGCCACATAATGATCCTTTAGAACAATGCTTGCTAGATCATGAAAATGATATGCATATGAATGAGAGAAGGGAGATAGATGAAATATTCCTTACACATGGACCCGTATTGAAAAACAACTTGCCTGTTGAAATCCTAGGGGATCCTTCTCCACCCAAGGGTGATCCCGTGTTTGAACTTAAACTTTACCTGATAATCTTAAGTATGTTTATCTTGATGAAAAGAAGATATATCCTGTTATTATTAGTGCTAACCTTTCAGAGCATGAAGAAGAAAGATTATTGAAAACTCTGAAGAAGCACCGAGCTGCTATTGGATATACTCTGGATGATCTTAAGGGCATTAGTCCCACTATTTTTCAACACAAGATAAAATTGGAAGAAAATGCTAAACCAGTTATTGATCATCAACGATGGTTAAATCCTAAGATGAAAGAAGTGGTAAGGAAGGAAATTCTCAAGCTTCTAGAGGCAGGTATTATCTATCCCATTGCTGATAGCCAGTGGGTAAGTCCTGTCCATTGCGTTCCTAAGAAAGGAGGTATGACTGTAGTCCCTAATGATAAAAATGAATTGATCCTGCAAAGAATAGTTACAGGTTATAGGATGGTAATTGATTTTCGTAAGTTAAATAAAGCTACTAAGAAAGATCATTACCCCTTGCCATTTATTGAGCAAATGCTCGAAATATTATCCAAACATACTCATTTCTGCTTTCTAGATGGTTATTATGGTTTCTCTCAAATACCTGTGTCAAAGGGGGATCAAGAAAAGACCACCTTTACTTATCCTTTTGGTACCTTTGCTTATAGACATATGCCTTTCGGTTTATGTAACGCACTTGCTACCTTTCAAAGATGCATGATGGCTATATTCTCTGATTTTTGTGAAAAGATTTTTGAAGTGTTCATGGATGATTTCTCCGTTTACGGAACTTCTTTTGATGATTGCTTAAGCAACCTTGATCGAGTTTTGCAGAGATGTGAAGACACTAACCTTGTCTTGAATTGGGAGAAGTGCCACTTTATGGTTAATGAAGGCATTGTCTTGGGACATCAAATTTCTGAGAGAGGTATTGAAGTTGACAAAGCTAAAGTGGATGCTATTGAAAAGATGCCATGCCCTAAGGATATCAAAGGTATACGAAGCTTCCTTGGTCATGCCGGGTTTTATAGGAGGTTCATTAAGGACTTCTCAAAAATTTCCAGGCCTCTAACTAATCTTTTACAGAAAGATATTCCTTTTGTCTTTGATGATGATTGTCTAGAAGCATTTGAAATACTTAAGAAAGCATTGATCTCTACACCTATTGTCCAGCCCCCTGACTAGAATTTACCCTTTGAGATTATGTGCGATGCTAGTGATTATGCTGTAGGAGCTGTTCTAGGGCAAAGAGTAGATAAGAAATTGAATGTTATCCAGTATGCTAGCAAAACTCTAGATTGTGCCCAAAGAAATTATGCTACCACTGTCGGGGGAAACTGTCCGCCACGAACACCTATGGGACCGGAGCCCCTTGTCTGTGCGGTACGAGGGCGGAGGGAGCACGAAGAGCAGATCGTAGCGAGCACGCGGGCAGTTTTACCCAGGTTCGGGCCGCGGTAGACGCGTAAAACCCTACTCCTGCTTAGTTATGTATTGAGTTGGAGAGCTCGGGAGCTTGAAGAAGCAGCTACACCGAGCGTGTGAGTGATCTAGGTTCCGAACCCCTTCCACGTTGTGCATGGGCCTCCTCTTATAGTGCAAGGGGTCACCGACAGGTGTCAACGTAGGAGAGAGGGGTAAAAACGTAAAAGAAGTGGTAGTTGTAACAGTGCGGGAACAGTGGAGCTACAGTGCGTGAACAGTGGTCGCTACCTACTTTGACAGTGGGGGACAAGGGCATTTAATGCCCGTCGCCGTCGACCCCAAAAGCTCCCGCCCTTGCGTCTCCGTCCGCCACGGCGATGGATCCACCACCGTGGAGTGCCACCGTGTCCCCCAGGCTGCACAGCCATCCGCCACGCGTCCCTGGATAGGCCCCAGGGCGACGCGTGGGCCGATGAACTGGAGCGCGGGCACACAGCGCAACTCTCCCGGCAAGCACCTTGCCGGGGTCTTGATCTTGCCGGGCCCGGGAGCTTGCCGCTCCCCGGGCCCTCGCCGGGACGCATATAGCGCCGAGGCGTGTCTTCTATGATGGAATCTTCTAGTCTTCCTGGCAAGCTCCTCTTGCCAGGGTCTTGATCTAGTGATGTAACCTTGAGCCTGATACGGCCTTCCCGGCAAGCTCCACTTGCCGGGGTCTCGATCTTCTGTCTTGCATACTTTGTTTTTGAATGGTTTAATATGGAGCAGGAAAGGTCTCCGGCGAGCGCGTGGTAAACCCTGCCGCGGGAAGCTGCAACTGCCCGTGCACAAGTTGGGGTACTGAGGCACCCCTTAGTACACCGACAGGAGCCCCCGGGCCTGGGCCACACACGGTGCCGAGCGCTGTTGGGCCAGGCCCAAAACAGTGCACGGGCACACGCGGCCCACGGCGCGCCGAATCCACTTCCGTATCCGCCGCATCCCCTCGTAACGGCACGCGTCGATTGCGGCGTCGTGGGATGGGACGTGCCCACGTTCCATCAATGAAAAGGGCGAAACGCCCCCCACTTCCCCATAAAAGCAGAGGAAGCAGGAGCGGTTCCCCTCCTTGCGCTTTCATTGCATCTTCTTCTTCCTCCAGAAATCCCCTTTGCGCTCCGCCTCCACACCTCCGCCGCCGCCGTTCTCCACTTCCATCGCCGCCTCCGCCATGGCCCCGAAGACCGAGAAGGCGAAGGCGGAGAAAGCCAAGAGGGAGAAGTCGGAGCAAGCAGCGAAGCTTACCGCGTACAGGAAGCGGAACCTCGTCTTCCCGCCGAAGCTCGGCGCGCGGGAGCTCTGGAACAAGTACTACTTGTTCTGGGCCAAGGAAACCAAGGCGCACCCCCGCACTCGAGCTTATCCGGCCGCCGCCAAGGACAACTACCCCGGCGGGTACTACTTCTTCGCAGCCTTCTTTCACTGCGGTCTTTGCCCTCCTTTCTCTGATTTCTTCTGCGACGTCATGCACACCTATGGCCTCCACCTTCTTGACTTCACCCCCAACGCCATCCTCACAATGGCGGTTTTCGCACACATGTGCGAAAACTTCATAGGAATACACCCAAACGTAGCGCTGTTTAGGCACTTCTTTACTCCTAGAGCAGAGGCCGGCGCCCCCCTCTCCGGGGGAATTTCTTGGGTATTTCGTTTGAACAAGAAGGAGTCGTACTTGCCGGGGGAGCTCCGCGGCAAGTGGGAGGAGTGGCGTGCTGATTGGTGCTGGATCGTTGAGGACGAGCCGCAGCCCTTCACCGCGCCGCGCACAGCGCCCATCGCGCGCGGCAGGGATTGGAGCGAGCTAGATTCGGACGACATCAAGCTCGACGTCGCCCTCGTCCGGATTCTTCGTCTTCGGGTAGCTAGGCTGTCCGTTGCAGAGGTAGGCGCAGATTTCCTCCGCCGCCGCATCGCCCCTCTCCAAGACAAGAAAAGGCCGGCCTGGGAGTACGGCGGCCCGGCGGATATAATGAGGCTGCGCCCCGGGCTAAACTTCAACTTCACGACGCTGGAGCTGAAGGGGATGGTCCGGGAACTCTTCAAATATGACCCGGCACACCCTGAGTGGTTCAGGCCTCCCCGGGTAGTGGTGCCCCTCTGCAATAGCACAGTCCGGGACCGTCTCTGCGCCATGATGCCCGCGTGCGATTCGCACGGCGTGGACCGTACGTGGATTCCGCCCAAGCCCATAGACGTCCTCAGCTTCTTCGACAACCTCGTGGAGGTGGCGAAGAACAAGAATGACATCAAGGAGCACACGCGGGACACCACCGAGCAGGAGCTTGCTTACATGGCTTCTCGGGCTGAAGAGGCCGCTGCAGCCGCAGCGGCAGGAGATTTTGGATATACGCCTGAAGAGGCGGAGGCTGCGGATGCGTCCTGCCAGGCGGAGGAGGCGGAGATCCGCAGACTGCTGCAACTTCCTCCCGACGCGCTCGCCGGGGTCCCCTCCCTGAGGCACTCCGGGATCCACGGAATCGTGGCCGAAGCCGCGGCAAGGGAGGGCGCTGCCGGAGGGAACAGAGGCGCCGCGGGGAGCGGAGGCGCCAAAAGGAAAAGAGGTCGCAGCGCAGGGCGCTGGGCCCAGCGAGCCAGCCGGGGAGGAGGAGGAGGAGGCCGAGGACTCCGGCGGATCTACGGAGCTCTACGCCGACGACCTCTCCTCGTCGGAGACCTCCCCGCCCCCGGCAAGCCCAAGGCGGTCTCCACCGAAGCGTCTCCGCAAGGCGGCGACGGGAGCGAGGGCGCAAGCGCCCCGGCAACAACCAGCTCGCCGGGCAGCTCAAGCTTCCCGGGGAAGCCAAGCTGCGCCGGGGGCGACCGGCGCACCGGCCGCGGCGGAGGCGGCCCGCGCGCAGGCCACGGCAGAGGCGCCCTGCAGGTCGGCGCCAAGCAGGCAGGAATCTTCTCGGAGCGGAGCAGCGGCTCCGCCTGCTCCCCGGGCCCCGGCTACCACAGGGGCTGGGTCTTCGCAGCCCCCAGCCCCCGGGACCGCCAAGCGCCCGAGGGAATCTTCGTCTTCCGCTCCTCGTGCAGACGCGCCCCAGGTGGAGTACGACTTCTCCGCCTTGAGCGAGGACGACGAGGAGGACCAGGAGTAAGAATCCGAGATCTTCCACCTTCTCAAGTTTCGTCTTGATTACTGTTGATGCTAATTTTGTTTGTTGCTTTGATTTCAGGACCTTGGTTCAGCGCGTGGCGAAGAAAGCCAAGGCGCTTGTGGTCGGGGTCGCGGAAGGCTCGGCCACCGCGGCAACTGGGGACGCGCCGGAGCCAAGCCTGCCGGACCCGAGCGCTGCTCCGAGGAGCAGCCCCCAGCGCAGCCCCCAGCGTAAGTCTGGGTTCCATCCTCCCGCTTGTCGGGGTGCGCTTGGGAATTTTGTCTTGTTTCAGTATCTTGATGTCTTTGTCTTGACTTGTGCAGAGGTGGAGCCACAGCGGCAGGAGCGCTCGGAGACCGTCCTCGAGGAGCCGCAGGCCCCGCCGTCCCCGCCAAGGCCAAACTCTCCGGCAAGGGAGAGTGCTCCGCCAAGGGCGGGTACTCCGCCAAGGGCGAGTACCCCGCCAAGGGCGAGCAGCCCGGCGAGGGCGGCTACTCCGCCAAGGCAGAGCTCCCCGACGAGGGAGCCCGCCGCTGAGGACGTCCGCCAAGGTAGGTCTTATAACTTGTCTTCTTGGCGTTGTCTCTTTTTGGATTTTCGCTTGAACTTCTTTTTCTTCTTCTTCTAGATCCTCCTCCTCCCCAGCCGATGGAGACGGAAGTCATCAACATCGAGGATGAGGAGGGCGCGCAGGGCGGCGGCGGCGACGTCCCTGTCGCCGAGGACACGGCGAGAGCCGCCGAGCCGGCCGCGCAGGAGACCGCTCCGGCTGCGGACGCAGCGGCCGGGGAGGGGGACGGCGACCGCACCGCCAGCCCGGAGGCGGCGGGAGCATCAAGTGCTGCGCCGGCCGCCGATCCCTCCGCCGGCAAGGAGCAGGGCTACTATCTTGAAGCCCCCAACGGCGTCTTCATCCAGGTGCCGTGGGGTTCTTCGTCGCGAGCTCCCGCGGAGGGCGAGGCATTTGACGGGGAGGTCCTCGCCTCCGCGGGCTTGAAGATTGTCGAGGCGCCCAGCGGGAGTGAAGGGCCCGAGGAGGAGAAGCTGCTTCACCAGCTCCTGGCCCTTTATCGGGCCAGGCAGGCGAAGCTTGCTTCCTGGGAAGCCCTTGCCGCCAAGGCCGCCGCGGAGATGGAGAAGCGCGCGGCGGAGCTCAGCGCCGCCAATCAGGCGGCCCTCCGCGAGGTGGCGGAGGAGCGCGAGCGACTCGCCGGCGAATATCAGGAGTGGGTGCTGGAGAAGGCTGAGGCCGAAGAGCAGCAGCGGCTCGCCGGGGTGGAGCTGTCCCGGCGAGAAGGAGAACTCGCCCAGCGGAAGGTCCAACTCGACTCCCATGAGGAGGACCTTGCCGCTCGGGAGGAGGCCCTTGGCGGGGAACTGAAGGAGGCGAAAGCCGCCGCGGTTGCCGCGGAGACCGCCAAGAAGGAGCTCGCCGCCAAGGTCGCGCAGCTGGAGAAGTCGCTGAAGGTGAGCGCGGAGAAGGTCGCCGCGCTCATCACGGAGCGCGAGAAGGACGCCCACACCAATTCAGAACTCCAGGTGCGTCTTTCTGAGAGGGGCGACGAGTTGAAGGCCGCCAAGGACTCCATCGAGGACTTGGAGTTGAAGGTCTCTACACTGAAGGATTCACTCGACGCTGCCCGGGCTCGGGAGACCAAGTTGAAGGAGGAGCTCCGCAAGGAGCGGACCTTGGTGGACAACGCCAACAAAGCGGCCGAGCTTTTCCGCAAAACCGTTGAGGTATGGACCGAGGACTTAGTGTCTTGTGCGTCCAACATCGACCAGGAGCTGCTGGCGTTGAAGCTGGAGCACCTCATCTACTCCCCGGATCCAAACCTCCCTCACAGCGCCAAGCTCAGCCTCTTCTTCAGGGGAATCGCGCCGGCCCTTGCAGATCTGCGGAAGAAGATCCCCGCGCAACTGGCTGAGGAGACGCGCCTACTCTGCACGGGAACTCTGGAGCGCGTGCTGACGAAGATCGTATACCGCAATCCGGGTATAAATCTCACCAACGTTCTTCGCAGCTTGCCGGCTGACGCGGACATGGAGGCCCTGAAGGAGCAGGTCGCCCACATCATTGCCAAGGTGGCCAAGATCTCCAGGATTGAGGGCGACCGCGTAGATTAGGCCTCCATTATCTTTATCTCTTTTTGTTGCTGCATAGGGTGTTATGAACTCATTAATCATTGCGACAAGTTATCTTTTGTAATATATTTATCTCATTTTGATCAATCAGTGCAATGTTATCTTCCTTGTCTTAATCCTTGACTTTGTATGTTTTTTCACCCTACGCTCCCGGGGAGCTTGCCGGCAAGGGGCCTTTGCCGCGAGCGCTGAGTGCTGGACTCTGAGCAGCCTGCTGGCCAAGGTCTCACCGGCAAGCAACCTCGCCGCGGCTAGTCGCAACGCACTTAACTTGCTGAGCGTACTCGGAAACGAAGCAAGGGCGCGACACTTGTCGCAGCTCACTTAAATCGTTGAGCGAACTCGGAAACAAGATAAGGGTGCGGCAAGCTACAGGTAGGTTCCTCCGCGCACAGGTTTTCCATACAAAGTGTGATTGTTCAAGGAAGACAACTAAAATTTAAAAATTTGAACTGGTCAAATTCTAATAACTTAGCTTTCATATGTTGCTTGCTTCTCGGTAAGGCTTCTCTTTCTTGAACAGCACTTGGTTCCTACTCCACCTCC
>LR738715.1:869934086-869947313 GCA_902687465.1 Secale cereale | reverse complement strand
CCCCGGCAAACTTGTGCGCGAGGAACGTTCCTTCTGCTTAAGAGGCAAGGAAAAAGAAGAGGGAAACAAGTATATGGCCTTTCGGCGTGCTAATGCTTACCAGATACTTGAGTGTTGCACCAAATGCCAAACAACAGGTGCAAATACCAAAGAAAAGCATGCAAAAGGCAATCGGTGCGAAAAACACAAAAACTTTACTGATGCACGGGGTCTGCGCCCGGCTTTGTACAAAGGGTTACATGCAACAGCGGCAAAGCTTGTACAAAAGGTGGTTGCCGGAGCGGATCACGGCAACCGCGCCTTACGGGTGAAACTTGCGAAGATGCTCTATGTTCCAGGAGTTGCTCACCGGTAAGCCTTCTTCGGTCTCGAGGCGGACAGCGCCGGGCCTCGTAACTTGTCTCACCCGATAAGGGCCTTCCCACTTCGGCGTCAACTTGTTGGAATTCTTGGCGGACTGAACACGCCGAAGAACAAGGTCGCCTTCCTCGAGACTCCTGGCCTTGACCTTGCGGCTATGGTAGCGGCGCAAGGCTTGCTGGTATCGAGCAGCTCGTACAGCAGCCTGGAGACGTCCCTCCTCGAGGAGCAATGCATCATCTTGCCGCAGTTGCTCTTGCTCGAGCTCATCATAAGCGAGCACTCGAGGAGATCCGTATACGAGTTCCGTGGGGAGAACTACCTCTGCTCCATAGACTAGAGCAAAGGGTGTCTGTCCGGTGGCTCGACTTGGTGTCGTTCTGATTGACCAAAGAGCCGCCGGTAGCTCCTCTATCCAATTTCTTCCGCACTTGCGCAGCCTGTCAAAGGTTCTTGTCTTGAGTCCGCGCAGCACTTCAGCATTGGCCCTCTCCGCTTGACCGTTGCTCCTCGGGTGAGCAACAGAAGCGAAACAGACCTTGGCGCCAAGGTCTTGGACGTACTGCATGAAGGTGCGACTAGTAAATTGTGTACCGTTGTCGGTGATGATCCTGTTAGGGATCCCGAAACGGCAAACAATCGACCTGAAGAACCTGACTGCTGACTGTGCTGTCACCTTTCTCACTGGCTCCACTTCAGGCCACTTTGTGAACTTGTCGATCGCAACGTACAAGTACTCAAAGCCTCCGACAGCACGAGGGAAAGGGCCGAGGATATCGAGCCCCCAGACCGAGAAGGGCCAGGACAAAGGGATTGTTTGGAGAGCTTGAGCTGGCTGATGAATCTGCTTTGCATGGAACTGGCACGCTTCACACTTGGTTACTAGTGCAGTTGCATCTCGGAGGGCTTCTTGCCAAAAGAACCCTTGCCGGAAAGCTTTCCCGGCAAGCGCCCTTGCGCCAATGTGGTGGCCGCATATGCCTCCGTGTATTTCTGCCAACAGCTTCTGTCCATCTTCCCTGGAGATGCACTTCAGTCTGACACCATTGAGTCTTCTTCTGTACAGCTCGTTGTCCACGAACTGGTACATACTTGACTGCCTGGTTATCTTCTCTATTTCTTCTGGGTCGTCGGGAAGTTCTCCAGTTTGTAGAAAACGGACGATCTGTTGTGCCCATGCCGGAGCTTGGGGCTCAACGGCAAGGACTAAAGGCTCGAGGGCCGCTGCGGGAACCTCAGCTTCTACGGCAAGGACCTCTGGTTCCGCCGGAGCTGAAGGTCCCCCGGCAAGCTCGCTGGGGCGAGGCTTGTCGGGAACGCTTGCTTCAACTGTACAGACCCGAGGATCTGCAGGAGCAAACTGTTCCTCAGCGTTGTGGTTGTTGATCTTGGGGATCTTGGCGGCGGTTTCAGGAAGATCCGCTGGCAAGTAGTCGCCGGAGACCAACTTTCTCTTCTTGGACTGCCCAATTGATGGTGTAACGGATGGTTGAGTCAGCTTGAGCAAGAAGGTCCCTGGTTCCACAGGTAACTTCATCGAAGCACACTTTGAAAGGCCATCTGCAATTTCATTCTGAGCTCTCGGGACGTGCTCCATCTGCAGACCTTCAAAGTGTTCCTCAAGCTTTCTCACTTCATCGACATAAGCTTCCATCAAAGGGCTCTGATAGCTCTTGTTAACTTGCCGGACCACCAACTGAGAATCTCCCCGCACAATCAGCTTCCTGATCCCAAGTTCGGCCGCAATCCTGAGGCCGGCAAGCAAGCCTTCATATTCAGCAGTGTTGTTTGTCGCTTGCTCCCTGGGAAAGTGCATCTGGATAACATATTTGAGGTGCTCTCCGGTGGGCGCGATGAGTACCACGCCAGCACCGGCGCCTTGCAGCGAGAAGGCACCGTCAAAATACATTACCCATTCACTTGTCGCTTCTTGTACGGGTGCACTTGTTTCTTGGACTTCTTCATCGGGCGTCGGGGTCTACTCAGCTATGAATTCTGCCAAAGCTCGGCTCTGTATAGTTGAAGTACTTTCAAACTTGAGTCCAAAGCTTGACAGCTCCAGTGCCCACTCAACGATCCTGCCTGTTGCTTCCGGGTTGTGCAATATCCTCTTCAGCGGAAAGCGAGTGACCACTGTTATCTCATGTGCTTGGAAGTAATGGCGCAGCTTTCTCGAAGCCATGAGGAGGCCGAAAAGCAACTTCTGCACCCCAGAGTATCTTGATCTAGCCCCCTGCAAGAGGGAACTTACAAAATACACCGGGCGCTGCACCATCTTCTTCCGCACTTCTTCCTGTTCCTGCACAGAGTTGTCCTTGTCGGGGCCAGAGCTTGTCGGAGCAGCCCCCTGCTTGTCGCTGGATTCGCTTGCCGGTGGTGCGGACTCCTCGTCGGCCTCCCTCTCCGCTACTAACGCAGCACTAACCACCTGGTTGGTTGCCGCTAGGTATAGCAGCAACTTTTCCTGTGGTCTAGGTGCGACAAGTATTGGAGTGGAGGATAGGTACCGTTTCAAGTCTTGCAGCGCTGCCTCCGCTTCCGGAGTCCACTTCATGGGACCTGCCTTCTTCAATATTTTGAAGAAAGGTAGGGCGCGTTCTGCAGACTTTGAAATGAACCTACTGAGGGCAGCCACACAACCTGCGAGCCTTCTGACATCCTTGACGCGCTTTGGGGCCTCTATCTGCTCAATGGCTTTAATCTTGTCGGGGTTGGCTTCAATCCCCCTCTGTGACACAAAGAATCCAAGAAGCTTGCCGGAGGGAATTCCAAAGACGCACTTCTCGGGGTTCAACTTAAGCTGTATTCTACGCAGGTTCTGAAATGTTTCTTCCAAATCTTGGATCAGGGTATCCTTGCTCTTGCTCTTCACCACAATGTCATCCATGTAAGCCTCTACATTTCTGTGGATCTGTGGCTCGAAAGCAGTGTACACTACCCTTGCAAAGGTTGAGCCTGCATTCTTCAGTCCAAATGGCATGCGTATGAAGCAATAAGTGCCACATGGAGTGATAAATGCAGTCTTCTCTTCATCCTCTTTGGCCATAAAGATCTGGTGATAGCCTGAATATGCATCAAGAAAACAGAGTAGCTCACATCCGGCAGTGGAGTCAACGATCTGGTCAATGCGCGGCAAAGGGAATGGATCCTTGGGACATGCTTTATTCACATCGGTGAAGTCTATACACAGCCTCCACTTCCCATTGGCCTTGCGCACGACGACTGGATTTGCCAACCACGTCGGATGGATCACACCTCTAACTAGGCCTGGTGCCTCTAGCTTCTTGATTTCTTCGTTGATGAATTCTTGGCGCTCCACGGCTTGCTTCCTCACTTTCTGCTTGATGGGCCGCGCATGAGGACAAACAGCAAGCTTGTGCTCAATTACCTTCCTGGGAACACCGGGGATGTCAGATGGTTGCCAGGCAAACACATCGACATTCGCCCGCAGGAAGGCAACGAGCGCGCTTTCCTATTTGTTGTCGAGCGTGGCACTGATGGTGAAGGTACCACCAGTGCCGTCCTCCTTGGCGGACACTTTCTTGGTTGCCGGAGGAGCGGCCATCCCTTTCTTACTCTTGCCGGTGGAGCTCGATGGGACGTCCTCGACGGCAGCGCAGCACTCCGAAGAGGTGCGGTTGTCGGAGTGGGCCCCAGAGCACCTGCCGGACTTGGCCTTCGTCTTCTTCCCCCCGGGAGCTTCAGCGGCAAGTGTATCCTTCTCGGCCACAGCTGCCGCATCCCGGTAGATCTTGTCGGCGCAGACAAGCGCATCCTTCTTGTCGCCGTGGACAGTGATGACGCTTATCGGCCCCGGCATCTTCAGTACGTTGTAGGCATAATGGGAAGCTGCCATGAACTTGGCGAGGGCAGGACGGCCAAGTATTCCATTGTAGGGCAATGGAATATCGGCGACGTCGAAAGTGATGCGCTCAGTTCTGAAGTTGAGCTCCCCGCCAAAGGTCACCGGCAGAGTGATCTTTCCCTTGGGCTTGCTCCTCCCCGGGTTGATTCCTTGGAAAGAACCGGTCTCTTCGAGCTCGCCATCTGGAATTTGGAGTTTCTTGATCACAGCAGAGGAGATCAAGTTCAGCCCTGCCCCGCCGTCAACCAACATTTTGGTGACCTTGAGGTTGCGGATGGTGGGAGAAACCAGCATCGGCAAGCACCCGACCGCAGTGGTGCGGTCAGGGTGATCCTCAAGATAAAAAACGATGGGCGTGCTGGACCATTTGAGGAGCCTGCGCGACTCCATGGGCGGCTCTGCTGCATTCACCTCACGCACCCACTGCTTTAGTTGGCGGTGGGAGGTGTGCAGAGAGGCGCCACCGTCGACGCACAGGACCTCCGTGGCCTTCTGGAACTCCTGCTCGCTGCTATCCTCGTCCTCCATGTCTTCGTCGTCATCCTCTTCGTCCTTGTCGCGGCCCCGGGGAGGTCGGTCACCTTGCCGCTGCTTGGCCTTGCCGCGGCGTCCTCCCCGGCCGTTGAACGGCCGCTTCTTGCTTGGCTCTTCCCCGCCACCTTGGGCCTTCTCCTTGTCGCGCCTCTCGTACTCAGCTTTCTGCTGCTCGACGAGGTACTCGACGCGCTTGCAGTTGGAGAGGTCGTGGCCCTTGGTGCGGTGGATTTTGCAGTATTGCTTGTCGGAGCTGCCCGGCTTGTCGGCTGCCGCCACAGGGGCAGGCTCCTTGCCGGAGCCGCCAGCCTGCGTTTGCTTGGCGGGAGCCTCCTTGCCGGACTTCTCGACGGAAAGCACCTCTTTCTTGCCCTTCCTTCTGTTATTCCGCCGCCGGCTCTTCTTTGCCGGGGCGGCGTTGTCGCTGTCGCTTCCTCCAGCGCCAGCATCCTCCCCGAGGAGTCTCCTCCCCTCTTCTGCGCGTGCGCACTTGTCAGCCAGAGCATAGAGCTCGCTGACATCCCGAATCTTGGTCATCGCCATTTCTTCACGCATGCGGCGGTTACGCACGTTCTGGTGGAACGCGCTGATAACCGCGGCAGGGTGGACATCAGGGATGTTGTGCTGCACACGGCTGAAGCGTTGGATGTACTTGCGCAGGGTTTCGCCTTCCTTCTGGGCCAGAATGTGGAGATCGCTCTCCTGGCCGTGGGGTTTGTGGCCGCCGATGAAGGCGCCAACAAACTGGTGGCAAAGGTCGGCCCAAGAAGAGATAGAACCTTCCGGCAAGTGCATAAGCCACGAACGGACGTTCGGCTTAAGCACGAGCGGGAAGTAATTTGCCAAGATCTTCTCGTCGCGCCCCCCGGCAGCTTGCACTGCGATGGTATAGACGCTGAGGAATTCCGAGGGGTGCGTCTTGCCGTCGTACTTCTCCGGTACGTCGGGCTTGAAATTCTTCATGCTGGGCCACTGGACGCGCCGCAGCTCGCGGGTGAACGCAGGGCAGCCTGCTGCGTACGGTAAGTCGCCTGGTTCACCGGGCGCGCGCGCGTCGACAGCGTTCCCAGCTCTATTATCTGATTGTCGCCGAGCTTCTCGGCGGCGCTCGATTGTGGTGCGAGCGTCTTCTTGTCGCCGGTCGTCGAGGACCTGGCGCTGGTCTCGACGGGCCCGCGGATCCGACGACGCTGTGGAGCCGTCGTCGGCGTTGTTCCGGCGGGGCGGCGTCTTCTGCTTCCGCGGCGGGGAGTGCACGCTTGTCGCACCCCCGGCGGTCTTGTCGCCGTCGGCCTTCGTCTTCTCAGCTTGCCGCGGCCGCGAGGCCGCCGGCTGCTGTGGAGAATCGTTGTTGGCGAAGGCTATCAGGCTCTGGATGGTGGCCCTCCAGTCTTCGGCCTTGTCTGCCGCTGGAGGGAAGTCGAGGAGCAGTTGCGCCCTTGCGAGCGCTTCTGCTGGAGTGGAGGGGAACGGGGGCGAACGGTACGAGGAGCGGGATATGCTCGGACTCCTAACAACGTTAGAAGGAGCAGGGTCCCGCGCTGGCGCCTTCGCTTTGCTTGTGCCCGGACGGTGGTCCGGGGCGTCCCGCGAGCCTCCGGTTTGCCCTTGTCCCAGCAAGCGGATACCACCTCCTGTGGTATGGCGCGGCTGGGTTGTCGTGTGCTGAGATGGACGTGGCGCGTCCACGGAGACCGAGGCTCGGTCGTCTGTCTTGTCCTTGGACTTGGTGGCGCCGCGAGTGTCCTCGCCGGCGACCACCCTTCCGACGGCGTCTCCCCCGCCCACCGTTGGCTCTGGTGGCGGCGGGTGAGACGCAGACGGGCCTCCGACTTCCGAAGCCTTCTTCTTCGGGGCCATGGAGTTGCTGCTAGTGAAGTTGCTGATGAAACTTGAGAGGTTGATGAAGAATGCGCCCGCGCGAACGCCGGATCAGGTTCGCACAACCTCGACGCCCCCTACATGGCGCACCAAAGATGTCGGGGGAAACTGTCCGCCACGAACACCTATGGGACCGGAGCCCCTTGTCTGTGCGGTACGAGGGCGGAGGGAGCACGAAGAGCAGATCGTAGCGAGCACGCGGGCAGTTTTACCCAGGTTCGGGCCGCGGTAGACGCGTAAAACCCTACTCCTGCTTAGTTATGTATTGAGTTGGAGAGCTCGGGAGCTTGAAGAAGCAGCTACACCGAGCGTGTGAGTGATCTAGGTTCCGAACCCCTTCCACGTTGTGCATGGGCCTCCTCTTATAGTGCAAGGGGTCACCGACAGGTGTCAACGTAGGAGAGAGGGGTAAAAACGTAAAAGAAGTGGTAGTTGTAACAGTGCGGGAACAGTGGAGCTACAGTGCGTGAACAGTGGTCGCTACCTACTTTGACAGTGGGGGACAAGGGCATTTAATGCCCGTCGCCGTCGACCCCAAAAGCTCCCGCCCTTGCGTCTCCGTCCGCCACGGCGATGGATCCACCATCGTGGAGTGCCACCGTGTCCCCCAGGCTGCACAGCCATCCGCCACGCGTCCCTGGATAGGCCCCAGGGCGACGCGTGGGCCGATGAGCTGGAGCACGGGCACACAGCGCAACTCTCCCGGCAAGCACCTTGCCGGGGTCTTGATCTTGCCGGGCCCGGGAGCTTGCCGCTCCCCGGGCCCTCGCCGGGACGCATATAGCGCCGAGGCGTGTCTTCTATGATGGAATCTTCTAGTCTTCCTGGCAAGCTCCTCTTGCCAGGGTCTTGATCTAGTGATGTAACCTTGAGCCTGATACGGCCTTCCCGGCAAGCTCCACTTGACGGGGTCTCGATCTTCTGTCTTGCATACTTTGTTTTTGAATGGTTTAATATGGAGCAGGAAAGGTCTCCGGCGAGCGCGTGGTAAACCCTGCCGCGGGAAGCTGCAACTGCCCGTGCACAAGTTGGGGTACTGAGGCACCCCTTAGTACACCGACAACCACTGAGAAAGAATTTCTAGCAGTTGTGTTTGCTTGTGATAAGTTTAGACCCTATATTGTTGATTCTAAAGTAACTATTCACACTAATCATGCTGCTATCAAATACCTTATGGAAAAGAAAGATGCTAAACATAGACTTATTAGATTGGTTCTCTTGCTACAAGAATTTGACTTGCATATTATTGATAGAAAGGGAGCTGAGAACCCCGTAGCAGATAACTTGTCTAGGTTAGTGAATATACTTGATGACCCACAACCTATTGATGATAGCTTCCCTGATGAACAACTAGCTGTCATAAATACTTCTCGTACTGCTCCTTGGTATGCTGATTATGCTAAGTACATTGTTGCTAAGTTTATACCTCCTAGCTGCACATACCAGAAAAAGAAAAAGTTTTTCTATGATTTGTGACATTACTTTTGGATTGACCCACATCTTTATAAAGAAGGAGTAGATGGTATTATTAGACGTTGTGTGCCTAAGCATGAACAGGAACATATCTTACACAATTGCCACTCTGAAGCTTATGGAGGACACCATACGGGAGACAGAACTGCACACAAGGTATTGTAATCCGGTTTTTATTGGCCTACTCTCTTCAAGGATGCCCGTAAGTTTGTCTTATCATGTGATGAATGTCAAAGAATTGGTAATACTAGTAGACATTGAGAAATGCCTGTGAATTATTCACTTGTTATTGAACCATTTGATGTTTGGGGTTTTGATTATATGGTACCTTTTCCTGCCTCTAATGGGTACACACATATTCTAGTTGCTGTTGATTACGTTACTAAGTGGGTGGAAGCTATTCCAACTAGTAGTGCTGATCATAACACCTCTATTAAGATGCTTAAAGAAGTTATATTTCCAAGGTTTGGAGTCCCTAGATATCTAATGACTGATGGTGGTTCACACTTTATTCATGGTGCTTTCCGTAAGATGCTTGCTAAGTACGATGTCAACCATAGAATTGCATCACCCTATCACCCACAGACTAGTGGTCAGGTAGAACTAAGTAATTGGGAGTTGAAATTAATCTTGCAGAAGATAGTTAATAGGTCAAGAAAGAATTGGTCCAAGAAACTAGATGATGCATTATGGGCCTATAGAACTGCATACAAAAATCCTATGGGTATGTCTCCATATAAGATGGTATATGGAAAAGCTTGTCACTTACCTCTTGAGCTAGAACATAAGGCATATTGGGCTATCAAAGAGCTCAATTATGATTTCAAACTTGCCGGTGAAAAGAGGCTATTTGATATTAGTTGTCTCGATGAATGGAGAACCCAAGCCTACGAGAATGACAAGTTATTTAAAGAAAAAGTTAAAAGATAGCATGATAAAAGGATACAAAAGCGTGAATTCAACGTAGGTGATTATGTTTTGCTATACAACTCTCATTTAATATTTTTTGCAGGAAAACTTCTCTCCAAGTGGGAAGGACCTTATGTTATCGAGGAGGTCTATCGTTCCGGTGCTATAAAGATCAACAACTTGGAAGGCACAAATCCGAAGGTGGTGAATGGCCAAATGATCAAACATTATATCTCAGGTAATCCTATAAATGTTGAAACTAATATTATTGAAACCATAACCCCGGAGGAATACATACGGGACACTTTCCAGAACGATTTAGCCTCCGAAAACGAAGAGGTACGTGATACAGTAAGTAAATAGACTCGAAAACAGTTCTGAAGGCATTTTTTCTCCGTTTTGGAATATTAAGAAAAATACAAAAATAAACCGCAGTCCGGAGGAGACACGATGTGGCCTCGAGGGTAGGGGGCGCGCCCCCCTTCCCAAGGCGCGCCCCCTGCCTCGAGGGCACCCCGTGTGTCCCCTGGACTCTGTTTTCTTGTGGGTTACTCCTTTCGTGATGAAAAAATTCATTATATATACTCCTGAAGATTTTGACCTCTGTATCACGCAGAATTCCTCTGTTTTCGTTTCGAGTTGTTTTCTGCTAGGGTTTTGCGAAGCTAGGCATCATGTCGTCTCCCTCCTCCAACAACGAAGGCAACGATGCTTGGCTAATGAAGATAGATCTGAAGAGAGAAGGACCCGAGGAGATCCACAAGGAGAAGAAGATCAAGATGGAGGTGGAGGATCCGGCTCCGGCAGCGGGAGAAGAAGACACCTCTAAATCCCTTCCTAATATCATTACCTCAACTGAGCTAGAAGCTTTCAGGATACTTGAGTTAACTCAGATCCGCAACAAGCATCTCACAAGTAAGCTAGAAGCTTTCAGGTGATCCGCAACAAGCACCTTGAAGGATTACATAGCTGTTCTCAAAGGAATTATCCGCAAGCTGGAAGATCTCCTGCGCTCAATATATGAGGATCCCCTGTCACTACTTGCAACTCCATCATCACCAACCCCGAAGAAGGAGACAAAATCATATGGGTATGGGCACTCCCCTTGGCAACTGCCAAGCTTGGGGGAGTGACCCCGGTATCGTATCACCATCACTCCTATCTTTACCGTTTTACTTAGTTCGATCCTTTTGGTAGTATCTTGACCTATTAGAATAAAGTTAGCATGAACTAGTTGTGGGCTCTTGCTTTGTGAGCCGTATCCTTTGTAATCGAGTCCGTGAGCTATATAATAAAGATTAGTGTTGAGTCAAGGGCTTGATTTCCTCACTTGGGGCATGATAAAAGAAAGAAAACAAAAGGAGAATCATAGAGATCATATCGATCTTATGGGAAGTAGTGACTTCACACATAAGAGTATGATAAATAAAAGTTGTTGGGAGGTGACAAACATAGTTTTGGTCATCGTTGCAATTAATAGGAAGTAATAAAATAGGAGAGGCTTCACATACAAATATACTATCTTGGACATGTTTTATGATTGTGAGCACTCATTAAGGTATGACATGCTAAAGAGTTGATGTCGGACAAGGAAGACAGCATAATGGGTTATGTCTTTTTATATCCGAAATAGAGTATATTGTCATGGATCTTCCAACATGTTGAGCTTGCCTTTCCCTCTCATGCTAGCCAAACCTCCTTGCACTAAGTAGAGATACAACTTGTGCTTCCATACATCCTTAAACCCAGTTTTGCCATGAGAGTCCACCATACCTACCTATGGATTGAGAAAGATCTTCCAAGTAAGTTGTCATGTTGTAAACCCACTAAATATGTATGATTTATTAGTGTGGGAGAAATTAGCTTTATACGAGCTTGTGATATGGAAGTAGTAAAAGCGACGGACTGCATAATAAAGGTCCTTATCACAAGTGGCAATATAAAGCAAAGTTCTTCTATGCTAAGACTTTGTGCATCCAACCATAAAAACACATGACAACCTCTGCTTCCCTCTGCGAAGGGCCTATCTTTTATTCTTGTCTTAAGTGTCAAGGTGAGCTCCACCTTTCCTTTTTCATTTTATCCTTTGGCAAGCACGCTGTGTTGGAAAGATCCTGATATAAATACCCACTTGGATATAAGTTCTCATGATCTATTACTATTGACATTACCCTTGAGGTAAAAGGTTGGGAGGAAATACCATAAGTCCCTATCTTTCTTTGTGTCCGATTAAAACTCCATAAACATAAGTATTGCGTGAGTGTGAGCAATTGTGAAAGACTATATGATGTTGAGTATGTAGGTTTGCTGAAAAGCTCTTATGTTGACTCTTTCCGATTTTACGATAAATTGCAATTGCTTCAATGACCGAGACCAAAGTTTGTTAGTTTCCAATGAAGTTTATGATGCATACTTGATATTGTGGATGAATTATTACTTTTGCATAATGATCATATGACTACATTCATATAAGTTGCTGTTATGAGAATGATCATGATGCCCTCATGTCCGTATTTTTTTATCGACACCTCTATCTCTAAACATGTGGGCATATTTCTCGATATCGGCTTTCGCTTAAGGACAAGCAAGGTCTAAGCTTGGGGGAGTTGATACGTCCATTTTGCATCATGCTTATAAGTTGATATTTATTGCATTATGGGCTGTTCATACATGTTTTGTCACAATACTTATGCATTTTCCCTCTTAATTTGCAAGGTTTACAAAAAGAAGGGGGAATGCTGGCAGTTGGAATTCTGGGCTGGAAAAGGAGCAACCTCTGGAAACCTATTCTGCACAACTCCAAAAGCCCCGAAAATCCACAGAATATTTTTTCGGAAAATATAAAAAATACCTGGTGGAAGAAACCCACGAGGGGGGCCACTGGCTGGCCTCGAGGGTGGGGGGCACGCCCCCCTTCCCAGGGCGCGCCCCCTGCCTCGAGGGCCAGCCAGTGGGCCCCAGGTGACCATCTTCTCCTATATGAAGCGTTTTGACCTGGAAAAAAAAAATCAAGAGAAGGCTTTCGGGACCAGACGCCGTCGTCTCGAGGCGGAACCGAGGCAGAAACCAATCTAGGGCTCCGGCAGAGCTGTTCTACCGAGGATACTTCCCTCCGGGAGGGGAAAATCATCACCGCCGTCATCACCAACAACTCTCCCCCCTTGGGGAGCGCTATCTTCATCAACATATTCACCAGCACCATCTCCTCTCAAACCCTAGCTCATCTCTTATATCCAATCTTTGTATCAAAGCCTCAGATTGGTACCTGTGGGTTGCTAGTAGTGTTGATTACTCCTTGTAGTTGATGCTAGTTGGTTTATTTGGTGGAAGATCATATGTTCAGATCCACTATGCATAATAATACCCATTTGATCATGAACAATATTATGTCTTGTGAGTGGTTGCTTTTGGTCCTGAGGACATGGGAGAAGTCTTGCTATCAGTAGTCTTGTGAATTTGGTCAACGTTCGATATTTTGATGAGATGTATGTTGTCTCTCCTCTAGTGGTGTCATGTGAACGTCAAATACATGACACTTCACCATTATTTGGGCCTAGAGGAAGGCATTGGGAAGTAATAAGTAGATGATGTGTTGTTAGAGTGATAGAAGCATAAACCCTAGTTTATGTGTTGCTTCGTAAGGGGCTGATTTGGATCCGTATGTTTCAGGCTATGGTTAGGTTTACCTTAATACTTCTTTTGTAGTTGTGGATGATTGCATTAGAGGTTAATTATAAGTGGGATGCTTGTCCAAGTAAGGGTAGCACCCAAGCACCGGTCCACCCACATACCAAATTATCAAAGTACCGAACGCAAATCAGATGATCGTGATGAAAACTAGCTTGACGATAATTCCCATATGTCCTCGGGAGCGCTTTACCTTGCATAAGAGTTTGTCCAGGCTTGTCCTTTGCTACAAAAAGGATTGGGCCACCTTTCTGCTCCTATTTTCTTTTACCGTTTGTCACTTGCTACCAATTATCTTATCACAAAACTATCAGTTACTTATAATTTCAGTGCTTGCAGAAAATACCTTACTGAAAACTGCCTATCATTACCTTCTGCTCCTCGTTGGGTTCGACACTCTTACTTATTGAAAGGACTACAATAGATCCCCTACACTTGTGGGTCATCAGCACCTAGCACTGTGTAGACAACAGTGTACGTAGAGGATGACATGCTGGTCCAGGGGGTCCCAGTTGACC
>LR738715.1:869848333-869933528 GCA_902687465.1 Secale cereale | reverse complement strand
CCGAACGCAAATCAGATGATCGTGATGAAAACTAGCTTGACGATAATTCCCATATGTCCTCGGGAGCGCTTTACCTTGCATAAGAGTTTGTCCAGGCTTGTCCTTTGCTACAAAAAGGATTGGGCCACCTTTCTGCTCCTATTTTCTTTTACCGTTTGTCACTTGCTACCAATTATCTTATCACAAAACTATCAGTTACTTATAATTTCAGTGCTTGCAGAAAATACCTTACTGAAAACTGCCTATCATTACCTTCTGCTCCTCGTTGGGTTCGACACTCTTACTTATTGAAAGGACTACAATAGATCCCCTACACTTGTGGGTCATCAGCACCTAGCACTGTGTAGACAACAGTGTACGTAGAGGATGACATGCTGGTCCAGGGGGTCCCAGTTGACCCTGAAGAGAGAAGGATCCGAGGAGATCCACAAGGAGAAGAAGCTCAAGATGGAGGTGGAGGATCCGGCTCCGGCAGCGGGAGAAGAAGACACCTCTAAATCCCTTCCTAATATCATTACCTCAACTGAGCTAGAAGCTTTCAGGATACTTGAGTTAACTCAGATCCGCAACAAGCATCTCACAAGTAAGCTAGAAGCTTTCAGGTGATCCGCAACAAGCACCTTGAAGGATTACATAGCTGTTCTCAAAGGAATTATCCGCAAGCTGGAAGATCTCCTGCGCTCAATATATGAGGATCCCCTGTCACTACTTGCAACTCCATCATCACCAACCCCGAAGAAGGAGACAAAATCATATGGGTATGGGCACTCCCCTTGGCAACTGCCAAGCTTGGGGGAGTGACCCCGGTATCGTATCACCATCACTCCTATCTTTACCGTTTTACTTAGTTCGATCCTTTTGGTAGTATCTTGACCTATTAGAATAAAGTTAGCATGAACTAGTTGTGGGCTCTTGCTTTGTGAGCCGTATCCTTTGTAATCGAGTCCGTGAGCTATATAATAAAGATTAGTGTTGAGTCAAGGGCTTGATTTCCTCACTTGGGTCATGATAAAAGAAAGAAAACAAAAGGAGAATCATAGAGATCATATCGATCTTATGGGAAGTAGTGACTTCACACATAAGAGTATGATAAATAAAAGTTGTTGGGAGGTGACAAACATAGTTTTGGTCATCGTTGCAATTAATAGGAAGTAATAAAATAGGAGAGGCTTCACATACAAATATACTATCTTGGACATGTTTTATGATTGTGAGCACTCATTAAGGTATGACATGCTAAAGAGTTGATGTCGGACAAGGAAGACAGCATAATGGGTTATGTCTTTTTATATCCGAAATAGAGTATATTGTCATGGATCTTCCAACATGTTGAGCTTGCCTTTCCCTCTCATGCTAGCCAAACCTCCTTGCACTAAGTAGAGATACAACTTGTGCTTCCATACATCCTTAAACCCAGTTTTGCCATGAGAGTCCACCATACCTACCTATGGATTGAGAAAGATCTTCCAAGTAAGTTGTCATGTTGTAAACCCACTAAATATGTATGATTTATTAGTGTGGGAGAAATTAGCTTTATACGAGCTTGTGATATGGAAGTAGTAAAAGCGACGGACTGCATAATAAAGGTCCTTATCACAAGTGGCAATATAAAGCAAAGTTCTTCTATGCTAAGACTTTGTGCATCCAACCATAAAAACACATGACAACCTCTGCTTCCCTCTGCGAAGGGCCTATCTTTTATTCTTGTCTTAAGTGTCAAGGTGAGCTCCACCTTTCCTTTTTCATTTTATCCTTTGGCAAGCACGCTGTGTTGGAAAGATCCTGATATAAATACCCACTTGGATATAAGTTCTCATGATCTATTACTGTTGACATTACCCTTGAGGTAAAAGGTTGGGAGGAAATACCATAAGCCCCTATCTTTCTTTGTGTCCGATTAAAACTCCATAAACATAAGTATTGCGTGAGTGTGAGCAATTGTGAAAGACTATATGATGTTGAGTATGTAGGTTTGCTGAAAAGCTCTTATGTTGACTCTTTCCGATTTTACGATAAATTGCAATTGCTTCAATGACCGAGACCAAAGTTTGTTAGTTTCCAATGAAGTTTATGATGCATACTTGATATTGTGGATGAATTATTACTTTTGCATAATGATCATATGACTACATTCATATAAGTTGCTGTTATGAGAATGATCATGATGCCCTCATGTCCGTATTTTTTTATCGACACCTCTATCTCTAAACATGTGGGCATATTTCTCGATATCGGCTTTCGCTTAAGGACAAGCAAGGTCTAAGCTTGGGGGAGTTGATACGTCCATTTTGCATCATGCTTATAAGTTGATATTTATTGCATTATGGGCTGTTCATACATGTTTTGTCACAATACTTATGCATTTTCCCTCTTAATTTGCAAGGTTTACAAAAAGAAGGGGGAATGCTGGCAGCTGGAATTCTTGGCTGGAAAAGGAGCAACCTCTGAAAACCTATTCTGCACAACTCCAAAAGCCCCGAAAATCCACAGAATATTTTTTCGGAAAATGTAAAAAATACCTGGTGGAAGAAACCCACGAGGGGGGCCACTGGCTGGCCTCGAGGGTGGGGGGCACGCCCCCCTTCCCAGGGCGCGCCCCCTGCCTCGAGGGCCAGCCAGTGGGCCCCAGGTGACCATCTTCTCCTATATGAAGCGTTTTGACCTGGAAAAAAAAATCAAGAGAAGGCTTTCGGGACCAGACGCCGTCGTCTCGAGGCGGAACCGAGGCAGAAACCAATCTAGGGCTCCGGCAGAGCTGTTCTACCGAGGATACTTCCCTCCGGGAGGGGAAAATCATCACCGCCGTCATCACCAACAACTCTCCCCCCTTGGGGAGCGCTATCTTCATCAACATATTCACCAGCACCATCTCCTCTCAAACCCTAGCTCATCTCTTATATCCAATCTTTGTATCAAAGCCTCAGATTGGTACCTGTGGGTTGCTAGTAGTGTTGATTACTCCTTGTAGTTGATGCTAGTTGGTTTATTTGGTGGAAGATCATATGTTCAGATCCACTATGCATAATAATACCCATTTGATCATGAACAATATTATGTCTTGTGAGTGGTTGCTTTTGGTCCTGAGGACATGGGAGAAGTCTTGCTATCAGTAGTCTTGTGAATTTGGTCAACGTTCGATATTTTGATGAGATGTATGTTGTCTCTCCTCTAGTGGTGTCATGTGAACGTCAAATACATGACACTTCACCATTATTTGGGCCTAGAGGAAGGCATTGGGAAGTAATAAGTAGATGATGTGTTGTTAGAGTGATAGAAGCATAAACCCTAGTTTATGCGTTGCTTCGTAAGGGGCTGATTTGGATCCGTATGTTTCAGGCTATGGTTAGGTTTACCTTAATACTTCTTTTGTAGTTGTGGATGATTGCATTAGAGGTTAATTATAAGTGGGATGCTTGTCCAAGTAAGGGTAGCACCCAAGCACCGGTCCACCCACATACCAAATTATCAAAGTCCCGAACGCAAATCAGATGATCGTGATGAAAACTAGCTTGACGATAATTCCCATATGTCCTCGGGAGCGCTTTACCTTGCATAAGAGTTTGTCCAGGCTTGTCCTTTGCTACAAAAAGGATTGGGCCACCTTTCTGCTCCTATTTTCTTTTACCGTTTGTCACTTGCTACCAATTATCTTATCACAAAACTATCAGTTACTTATAATTTCAGTGCTTGCAGAAAATACCTTACTGAAAACTGCCTATCATTACCTTCTGCTCCTCGTTGGGTTCGACACTCTTACTTATTGAAAGGACTACAATAGATCCCCTACACTTGTGGGTCATCAGCACCTAGCACTGTGTAGACAACAGTGTACGTAGAGGATGACATGCTGGTCCAGGGGGTCCCAGTTGACCAATCAACATTGACTGGTCAACAGGGGGTGGGGGCCCCTATCATACACACATTAGGTAATTAGTAGACTAATTAATTAGTTTAATTAAACCAATTTAATTAAATAACTAATTTTATATTTATTTTTATTCTATATTTTTCTTTCATTTTTAATTTTCTTTCTTTTTATAACAGGGCAGTGGGGCCCATAGGCCAGTGACTCACAGGCCTAGCGGGGCGTGGGCTTAATGGGCGCGGGCGTGGGTGCACGTTCCCGTAGCCGCCAGGGGCGACGGCCACGGCTGCGGGCCGGAGCCTAATAACCCACAAGTATAGGGGATCGTAACAGTTTTCGAGGGTAGAGTAGTCAACCCAAATTTATAGATTCCACACAAGGGGAGCCAAAGAATATTTGAAGGTATTAGCAGATGAGTTGTCAATTCAACCACACCTGGAGATTAATTATCTGCAACAAAGTGATCCGTAGCAAAGAAGTTTGATAGTTTTGATAGTAGTGACAACAGCAATAGTAACAGTAACAGTGATAGCAGTAATTTTGTAGCAAGTGTAACAGTAGTAGTAGAAGTAGTAACTTAGCAAGATCAATATAGGAAAAATTCACAGGCATTGGATCGGTGATTTGTTGGCTGATATTCATCATGTGATAGTTATAACCTAGGGCTATACAGCACTAGCTCCAGTTCATCGATATAATGTAGGCATGTATTCCGTAAATAGTCATACATGCTTTATTAAAAGAACTTGCATGACATCTGTTGTCCTACCCTCCCGTGGTAGCGGGGTCCATAGTGGAAACTAAGGGATATTAAGGCATCCTTTTAATAGAGAACCGGAACACAGTATTAACACATAGTGAATACATGAACTCCTCAAACTACGATCATCACCGAGAGTGGGCTCGGTTGTTGTCACTCCGGGGTTGTCGGATCATAACCGTATTAGGTTATTATAACTTGCAAGATCGGGTCTAAAACATGGATATAATGATGATAACATAAACGGTTCAGATCTGAGATCATGGCACCCGGGCCCAAGGTGACAAGCATTAAGCATAGCAAAGTCATAGCAACATCAATCTAAGAACATACTGGATACTAGGGATCGGGCCCTAACAAAACTAACTCGATTACATGATGAATCTCATCCGACTCCTCATCGACCAGCGAGCCTATGAAGGAATTACTCACTCCCAATGGGGAGCATCATGGAATTGGCGACGGAGAAGGGTTGGTGATGACAAAGAATGAAGATCCTCCTCTCCGGAGCCGCAAAAGGACTCCAGATCTGGACTCCCGTGGAAGAATAGGAGGCAACGGTGGCTCTGTCTCGTGGATCGCGACAATTCTTTCTCCTCGATTTTTTCTCCAAAAATAGGAATTTATAGGGTCAGGGTTGTCGTCTGCAGGGCCACCAGGTGGGTACAACCCTCCCGGGCGCGCTAGGAGAGGGGGCGCGCCCTGGTGGGTTGTGCCCACCCATGCCCCCCTCTCTGGTGGGTCTTGGCTCCAGTAATTTTCTTTTATTCCATAAAAAATCCTTGCAAAGTTTCGTTTCATTCCGAGAACTTTTATTTATGCACAAAAACAATACCATGGTAGTTCTACTGAAAACAGCGTCAGTCAGGGGTAAGTTTCATTCAAATCATGCAAATTAGAGTCCAAAACAAGAGGAAAAGCGTGACAAAACGTAGATACATTGGAGGCGTGTCAACTCCCCCAAGCTTAAACCTTTGCTTGTCCTTAAGAAATTCAGTTGATAAACTTAAAGTGGGAAAGAAAAACTTTTATGAACTCTTTTTCTCTTGTTTGCATAAATAAGCTTAAACGGCACCCAGGTTTTCAGCCAGCATTATAACTAACCATGTCGACAATAATACTTAAAGATTATATTAACTCATATCAATGACATAATCAGCTAGTTCTTTCTGAGACCACAAAACATAAATGCAGAGCACCTCCAAAGTTCAAGCAGCGACTAAACATTGTAATTCATGTTAGAAAAGATCCAGTCATGCTAACACCCAACATTCACTACATACAATGCATAGGCATGACAACAGTGCTCTCAGATATGGCGCTTATTAGAGAAGATGATGACACAACATAAAAATAAACTAGGAAACATGCCCGTGCATTGCAACGGGAGAAAACATATCACACATCCAAAATCCAATTGATATACGAAATCAGATGATGCATAAAATTAGTTCTCTTCTAAACCTGAAAGATATGTTAAAAAAGCAATATATAGTGATAAGAAAATCATAATTTGATCATTTAATCATATAATTAGTCTTTTTTTGTATGTCTTCTTCATGTTGTTCCTCTGTCACAACTGCTATACTTAAATAGACTCAAATGTTGTGGATACCTAAATTAGTAGGTTGCAAATATAACAATAAGGTTTTAACCTTACTTTCATTCGTGTTGACAACTTCGATAATGCTACTCATGTCGATAGCCCATTGATTAGCTATGTCCAATGACACTGAAAAATTAGGCCGAACACACGTAGTATTTAGTGTATGGAATGTTCATATAAATAAAAGTGGGAAAAATTACGAAATTATTCTTTAAGAAAAACAATTATGGAGAACAATAATAAACAATACATAAATTAGTAGGTCGTTTGGTAAACTGAACCAAGTATAATAAAGAATTATGCATTTAATAATTAGTTCGAAACCTTGCTTTCCATCCATGCTCACAAAATATCATAATGCTTCTGCTACGTATATCACAAAGTTTGGCCAATCACTGAGACAAAAAAATTGGGACTGAAACACATACTCCGTAAATAACATAATATAAGACATTTTTTTAACACTATGACTAGTGTCGAAAAACATCTTATATTAACTTGCAGAGGGACTATTATTTATTAGACCAAAATATTAATGGTGGTGGTGGAAAAAACAATCTTCCAAAAAATACATAATTCACACATTAGCAATGTTGAGGATATCGCTTATCGTTATCGTCTCCGTCACCTGGGATTAGAGATTAATCGAAAAGCGGCTGATTAATCAATTTTATCCGTCGACTATTAATCGGCCATTTTTTTTTCAAATCTCAGGTTCCCAACACTAAAATATGTTATATTCAACACCAAAACAATATTGGACCGAAGTGTTACCTTTAATGCTAGCCTTTGAGTCATGATATAATGACAAACAAAATAGAAAAACATTACATATTGCGTAACAAGGTCCACAAAACACAAATAAACATATTTCTTGCAAACATAGTGCCACGAATAGGCCCGATTTATCATTAGCTTCCTAAGAGTAGCGATAAATCGGCCCAAATGATAAATGATGAAGATAAGGCATAATATTATCGGTCACCCCAAGAGTACCAATAAATCGGACAATAAATCGCTGAATCGGAAGATTTCTTGAACAGTGCACATTAGTAAAAAGCACATGCGTTGCAACGGCATAATGCAATAGACAGAGCCATATATATTCTAGTGGTGCAATACCATTTCAAACATGTATCATTAGGAGCGTCATGCACATCATACAACATCGTCGAGTTTTTTCGCTTCTTCTTCTTCCTTTTCTTCTTCTTTTTCTCCTTCTTCTTCTTCTTCTTCTTCTTCTTCTTCTTCACCCACTATCTCCGCTATTCAAGCTCGTCATTGCTGGCAACGGCACAGCCCACACGAAATATCGGTGGGTTGCAACGATGAATTATAGCAAATAACACAAAATAGAGCATTCTGAGGCTGAACAAAGTTGAGGAAGACGATAGAAAATCTAGGAGATAAAGTGTTCGCGGTTTCAATATTTTTCATGAATTCAGAAAAATGTTCCTATTTTTAAAATTTGTTCACAATTTTAATACATGTTCAAATATATTGTTTTGTTTTAAATATTTTATAGATTTTTTTAGTCTAGCTAAGAAATTTGATAGCCCTGATAGAAACCTCGGTTCTTATGTTATACGCCAATAGAAAAAATCTAGAGCCGTGTCACCCTCAGTCTCACTTGCTCTCTCATCCTTGTCACCCCTTTCCCCTAGATTGATCCACCCACCCTCCTCCCATGTGCAGTCGCCGGCGCGTCATGGTGCACATGCTCACGCCGAGTGACCGGGCGAGGCACCCACCTCGGCGCAACTTCCCACCCCGCGCCTCCCAACCCTCCCTGCCGCCCACCTAGCCGCGTCGTCGCGAGCCGCCCACAGACGCACCCATCAATCAGTGATGTCCGATGAGATCTGGGGGGTGGGGCGCTCTCGCCGACGCGCGTGCAGTCTGGGCGGCGGCATACACAGCGCGGCGCCCCCGCCCCTTGCCGCGCCAGCATCGCGCTAGTCTGAATCTTGTGGTGGCAACGCCTGATGACTGGTGTGCGCCATGCAGCGCGAGGTTCGCTCTGTCCATGCACCCGTGGGCAGTGACGGAGCCAGGAAATTTGTATCACCAGGGCCGAAGGCTGTTAAAACAGGCTGGGGAGGGCCAAGTTAATGAAAAATAGGCTTTTAACAGTAGATAATCACTATTTTTTTGCACTGTTCATGAACAAATTAGCACTACATCCATATTCTTAGGGGGGCAGGGCCCCTGCTGGTCCCCTGTCTCTGCCACCGCCCGTGGGATCAGGCTCCGCGTCCCGGATACCCTGCCCCAAGCCCTGCTAGGCCAGATGGGCGGAGGTCGACCAGGGGTCAAGATGGCAACGGGGATGAAACCCATCGGGTTTTGCCTGCCCAAACCCATCCCCACGAAAAAATCACAAACCCGTCCCATCCCCGTCAGCGTGTGTGGGGCTAGTTTTTTGCCCGTCCCCTAAACCCATCGGGTTTCGTAAACCCACGGGGAACCCACGGGGAAATCGGCATATTTAAGCAAACATAATAGCAGCAAAGAATAGCATTTCGGCAACAAAAAGAGCATATTTCAACAGCTTAACTTGCGAAAATTTCAGTACAATACAATGGTACATGGTTCAATAGCTACCAGGAGCATATTTCACCAGCATAACTTGAGCAAAAAGAGCAATAACAGCAGCTGCAAGGAGCATATTTCAGCAGCATAACAAAAAGAGCAATAACAACAGCTAGAAAGAGCAGTAACAATATCTGCATAAGCATATTTCCGCAACAAACAGGATCAATATTCAGCCATACATAGTTCAACATGATGTTTAATTAGGCTTAGTGTGGTATTTTGGAGGGGATGACAGGTTTCGGGTTCGGGTATTGCTCAAACGGGTTTAAACGCACGAAACGTGTTGGGTTTTATATCTTACCCAGCAGCAGCCCCGCGGGGTTAAAAAGACGCACATCCCCATCCCCTAATACGGTAAAACCCGTGGGGACGCGGGTTTCGGGGCCCCATTGCCATCTTGAACCAGGGGTGGATCCCGTCGTGCACCGCAAGGTCGGGGCTTGTCTGCGCCTCTGAGCTCCTCAATCTGCAAGATACTTCTGCAGGGTCACATCCCCTCCCTCGTCGCCCTGATGCTCCCCTCCTATGTGTCAGGATCAAGGTGTCCAAGGATCTTACTTTATCAAGGACTGCCCCTCTTTCTCCCTCCATGTCATCCATGGGTAGCTGTATTGGATTGGCGCCGCCGTTGAAGTTTTATCTGGAGGTAAAGCACTAATCTCTGTTTTATATTGAATCACAACCCTCTTTTATATACACGGTTTATAGGTGAGCTGATCTAGACTATTACTATCGGCATATGGTTAGGATTGAGTTGTTTTTTTATTGGATAGAAAACATGCATGTGCAACGGGAGAGAACATCACACGCCTCTGACTCAATAAGCATAGGTCAAGAGCTCTCTGATAACCCTCAACCGTAAGGGATCGAGATAGTCTTCGCGGGTAAGAATAACCCAATTTATTGATTCGACACATGGGGAGCCAAAGAGTATTTATAAGCTTTGACAGTTGAGTTGTCAATTCAACCGCACCTGAAATATACTTACTTGCAACAAAAGATAAGTGGTAACAGTGATATGATAGTGATAATAGTGATAGTAAAAGTAAACAGCAAAAGTAAATAGCAAGAGTAAATAGCAAAAGTAGCGACTAGTGACCAGCAGGATTTAAAACACTGTAGGCTAGGGAGACGGATGGTTGGGCGCTGCATGGATGAGATATATCATGATTCTAACTTGTGGCACGGCACACGGAAAAGTAATGATCATCTAGGCAAATATCAAACATTAGGCATGTATCCCGTAGGTAGTTGTGCGTGCTTGCAATAAGAACTTGCACAACATCTTTTGTCCTACCATCCCGCTACGAACGGGGCCAAAAGGAACTTATGGAGATTAAGGTGCTCCTGTCAAAGAGCACCGGAACAAAGCAATGAACTCAATGGATACATGTAATCCTCAAACTACGGACCATCCCCTTTGGTGTCCCAAGCTGTCACTTTTGGGCTCGCCGGTTCCGAACCGTAATAGGTGCTAGCAACTCATAGGTAGGATCAAGAACACAAATATATTCATGCAAACACATATGGTTCAGATCTGAAATCATGGCACTCGGGCCCTAAGTGACAAGCATTAAGAATAACAAGTTGAAGCAAAGATGATAAACACCATAGTAGATGATAGGCAACATGCCCCCAACGATCTGACAAACTATTACATGTTCTAACTCATCCAATCCCTACCATCCCCTTCGCCTACAGCAGGGATTACTCACACATGGAAGGAGAAGTCATGGAGGGATGATGGAGTGGTGATGATGATGACGATGGCGACGATCTCCCCTCTCCGGAGGCTAATTCAGCCTCCAGATTAGCCCTCCCGAAGAAGAACAGAGGGTGGCGGCGGCTCCGCGACGAAAACTGGGAAAAGAACTTCTGATCTGAGGTTTCTCCGTCACGAGCTAAAATACGAGTCAAGGTAGGGCACCAGGGGAGGTGGGGCCCACCCAGGCGACCCCCCGGCACGGCCAGGGGGTGGGCCGCGCCACCAGGGCGCCTGGGGCCCCCTGGCCCCCCTCTGGCCCCTCTTCTGGCTCCGGGTTCCTTCGGGTGCATGGATTTTCTGTGATTTTTCGTGGATTTTTCTGAGATACCTAAAAATCTGTTTTCCTGCACACAATAAAATCATACAGGCAGCTCTGCTGAAAACAGCGTCAGTCCGGGTTACTTTAGTTCAAATCATGCAAGAATGAGGTCAAAACAATATCAAAAGTGTTTGGAAAAGTAGATACGTTTGAGACGTATCAACTCCCCCAAGCTTAGCATATTGCTTGTCCTCAAGCAATTCAGTTCAACGAACTGGACGCGACGAAGAAAACTTTGACAAACTATTTTGCTTCATTAGATGTATATAAGCATGTACTACGAAAAGAGTCTAGCAAGTATTGAAACAGTACTATGAGGACAATGCACGGAGCAATCCTTCTTTCAAGTGACCAATCACAAATACCTAAAAGTAAATAGTATACTACTGAAAATCAAGACAAGATCACATTGCACATAGCTTGAGCATATTAGGGTGGTATCTCGCTAGCCTCCATGAGTGAAGCAAAACATAAATGCAGAAACTCCTCCAGAGTTTTAAAGGAGACTAGAACTAAGAATTTCAGAATAAATCATACCACAAGCATGCAGAAGACAATGTAATACTTTGGGACAATGCACATTACACTCAGAATGACAATTATGCTCTCCTAGTTGGTGCTTTGAAGAAAGAAGGTGGAGACTCTCGAACCGTGGCTTTTGTTGGCAAGGTTGAAAACCCGTGGTCGAAACAAAAACTAAACATGTACCAGAGCTCTTGGTTTTAAAAACAGAGGTAAAAACGTTTTTGAGAGGTGCATATTTCGTCAACGAATGCTAGCAGATAACTCAATCACTTCTTGAGCTTGACAAGTCTCGAGGAATGGCTCCCGCATGAGGACGATCACATCCTCTTAATCTCCTTTGTTTATCACTTCCAAAGTTTTCTGATTTCTCATGAACAAAGCGTGAAGGAGGGTTTGTTTGTTGTATTATCTTTTATGAGCCGGGCGCACTCTATGCCAGTTCCTTCTCGTATTAGGGGTTTGCACATTAGACATGCAATCCAGGGGTGAGACTTGTCCAACTTAAAAAGATCATGAATTAACTACTACTTCCTCATGAGCTAAAACAGAGGCACAAAAAGAGAAATGCTTTTGATTAATTTCAAGATGGAACACGAAAGTCTTCGTTAGGAATGGCAGGTAAATACCATGTATAGGAAGGTATGGTGGACTCATATGGCATAACAGGTTTCAAGGATTTTGGATGCACAAGCAGTCAGTCCGCTTAGTACAGGTGGAGGTTAGCAAAAGACTGGGAAGCGACCAACTAGAGAGCAATAACGGCCATAATCATGCAGAGAGACAAAGCAACATTGAATCAGGCATTAAAGTGATATAACTATTCTGAAACTCAAAGATCATCAAGGCAGAGCAGACTTTTTAGTCTTAAATATGTGTAAACATGTGCCAAGTCAATCCAAAAATTCTCTAAAGGGAAATACCACCTTAGTATACCGAACTATGAACAATGCAATGCATGTAGATCATTTCAATAACACATTATATACTCTAGCTATTCGAGACTAGCTACAAGGAAAGCATGAATCACTAGAAGAGCATTGTAAACATAGCACTATGTCGCTACAAGCTGGTCTCTAGATCATAAGTACAGGCATATGTACAAAAGTAGAAAGAAGAAGAGTTCATACCGGTCTTCCTTGTTGCTTCCTTTCAGTCGATCTTCGTCATTACTGCCTCGTCACTTGCACGATCAAACGTAGGAAATATAATTAAATGCCATCACGGACTCGAGCTGAACTCTGAAAACAAAGCAAACTAGAGAGAAAAGGAAATCTTTTTGGATTATTTCAAAGGTTGAACGAAAGCAAAAGAAAGAGAAAATATTTTTGTTGTTTTTGCAAAGAGAGAAATAAAGAAGAACGGTCAAAAGCTTCGAAAAGATCAAAGCGAATAAAACGGATAATACAATGGAAAAGTGAGAGGGGCAAGTACTCCCCCAAGCTTAGGCTTTTGGCCTAAGTTGGTAGCAGCTACTGCCCCCAGGAGCCTCCTGCTCCGGGGGTATGGTGGTGAGTCCAAGGGTCGTAGAAGGATGCCAACGCGTACACCAAACTCCTCGGAGTCTCCCACGAGGAAGGGTCCGTACGCCAAGCAGAGGATGACCCTTCACCAAACTCGGTGGCGGTATCTCCCTGAAAAGGTGGTAACTCACCGAGCTCCTCCTCGTCGGGCACAACCCCCTCCATGGGGTTATGAAACTGATACTGGGCCATGAACTCATCGAACTGGACAACATCAAAGGACCATCCGTTCCTGCGAGAAAAATCAAACAAAAGAGGTGCAGGTAGACGGATCTCGCGTTCCGCGGTAGTTCCGAAACGTAAGATATAAACAAGATTATCCAGCTCAGAAGCCATGGTAACAAACTTATGCCTTTTCATAGCAGCAAGATCAAAGCTTAAATAAGTAAAAGGATTATCATCAGGGTGTGGGGTGCCTCCAAGATGTTCTAAGATAAGTGTGGCATAAACGCCACCATATAAGTCTCCCTTGTTACCGTTCATAGCAAGGCGTCAAGAAATTAAGGCACCCAGATTATAATCAGACCTCCCTGAGAGGGCTGCTGCCAGGATAGCAATATCCGGAGCAGAAATGTTGCTCGTGTTGTCACGAGCTAACACCCCTCTAGCAACATAATATGCAAAATACCTGAGGTGAGGAAATAAGATGCTGGAGATCTTCGACCAATGAATATCCCTCGTACCCATGCTGCAGAGAGAGTTGATGACGGTTTTCAGCTCGGAGGGCTGAGTGGCCATCCTAGCCGTCCTCCCAACGTTTGGCACACCTATTATTTCACAAAACTTTCCCAAAGTCATGGTGATAAGATCATTGCAAATTTTAATCTCAATAGCACCTGAATCAGGATTATATCTAAAACTGTTAATGAAACTGGAGGTGAGTTTTTGATACTGAGTAACACGGCACGTGACGAGCCGTGTCAGACCTGCATTAGCACAAAGATTATAAAACTCATCCTTGATTCCCGCAGCTTCAAGGAATTCATCACATGGAAACGTCATAGCACGTGCTGGACTTGTGTCTTCCAACAACTCCAGGGGCACATGATCTTCATTATAGCTCACCCTAGCAGTCGAGGGTGAAGCTGTGGCTCTAGTAACTCGATCGGAGTGCGTGGGCCTCCTCTTCTCAAGCCACCCTTTTGCCCTTCCTAACAAACTCATTTCTGAAATTTTTGGCAATTTACAAAAACGAGGATTAAAACAAGGTGAGTTAAGGCAAACTACTCAACTCACTTGCCCAAGGCATAAACTTGCATCAAAACTTGGAAAATAACTTTCTACACATGCATGCAAGCTCATCTATACAGCACCAAGAACTACTAAATACTCACAAATGAAGCCACCAATCAGAAATCTAATTGGAGGGGTGGAGGAGTCACATACCAGGGAGTATTTATTCAAAATCTCAGCTCAAATGGTGGGCTATAGAGAGAGATCGAAGAATCGCCTCCAAGAACAGCAAGAACACAAGAACAAGTGCAGAACTCGCGTTTTTTGGAGAAAAAGAGAGAGGGAGGAAGAAGACATACCTGGAGGGGGGCCTTGTGGGCCCCAGGCGCCCTGTGGGCGCGGCCAGGGGGCAGGCCGCGCCAGCTGGCCGCCTGGGCCACTGGTGGGTCCCCCTGGCTGGCCCCAGGTCCCTCTGGGTCACTCCCGACGTGGAAATTTTTATTTTAATTTTTCTGGAATTTTTCTGAAAACTTCACTGTTGAAATTTTTTCGAAGTTCAAAAAGCTGCGAAACTCTCTGAAAACTTGAAGCAGTGAGTAGTATTGTGAAGCTTCGAAACATAAACACTTGGTACAGCAAGTAGGACAAAAACTAAAAACAAATGAAAACATAACAAGCTCAACTTTTTATCTATATAAAACATGTTTACTAGTAAGGTTGATCAAGTCTTACCAACAAACAGGCGATATATAGAGCAAAAAGTCTCACCTCTTACGAAGTAATCACTAAACCTTTACTTTGATGGACATTGTCCCCACCATGATAGTTTTGTATTTGTGAGGCACATGTAGTGGACAGTCCCATTCTCCAATCTTCACGGTCTCGATATTTTCAATAGATTTGAGGCCATGCCTCCTGTCGGTCTTCTTTGGAAAATATACTGTGTGTTCTTTATCATTCACATTGAAGGTAACCTTCCCTTTATTGCAATCAATAATAGCACCTGCGGTGTTAAGAAAAGGTCTACCAAGAATAATGTACATGCTCCCATCCTCGGGCATGTCAAGCACAACAAAATCAGTAAGAATCAAACAATTAGCAACTTCTACGGGAACATCCTCACAAATACCTATCGGAACGGTGGTTGACTTGTCAGCCATCTGAAGGGAGATATCTATAGGAATTAGTTTCTCTAAACAGAGCCTCTCGTAAAGAGAGAGAGGCATAACACTTACTCCTGCTCCAAGATCACATAAAGCAGTTTTGACATAATTATTCTTTATGGAGCAAGGAATGGTGGGTATACCTGGATCACCGAGCTTCTCAGGAATCTTGCCACTGAAAGAGTAGTTAGCAAGCATAGTAGATATTGCTTCATTAGGAACTTTTCTTTTATTAGTGACAATATCTTTCATATATTTTGAATAAGGAGGTAACTTAATAGCATCAGTCAAAGGGATTTGAAGAAAAAGAGGTTTAATCCACTCACAGAACTTATTGTAATGCTCTTCTTATTTAGATTTGATGGACTTACCTGGAAAGGGCATGGGTTTCTGTACCCATGGTTCTCTTTCCTTCCCATGTTTTCTTGCGATGAAGCCTTCTTTAGTGTACCTCTTACGTTTGTCAGGTGCTTCTTCTTCTCGAACTTCAGGCGGATCATTCTTCTCATTATCCTTACCTTCAGGTTCAGCATCGTCTTCAGTCTCAGCATCGGAGATAGATACACTGTTGGGATCAGCAGCTGGCTCTTCATCTGCAATAGGACCATTAGAATTGTCAACCTCCTTATGTTTCTTCTTCTTCTTTGGAGAGCCAACAATTTCTTCTTCCTGCATTTGAGAATCTTGCTCTATTCTCCTCGGATGCCCCTCTGGATAGAGAGGATCTTGAGTGCTAGTTCCTCCTCGGGTCTTAATCCCGAAAGCCTGCAAATTATCTTGTTTGGCATTGTTAGCAAGCAAATCTTTTTGCACATCAGAAATTTGGTCAAGCTGAGTTTTAACAATATGAAAATGTTTCACAAGACATTGAACATCATTAACCGTTCTACCTAGAACATCAAGCAAACTTTTGATAGCAAGGGAATTATCATGCAACTGACTTTGTATCCTCTCATTAAAATGATTTTGTTTCATAATAAAATTATCAAACTCATCTAAACATTGATCGGGAGGCTTACCACGAGGGATGTCACTTGCGTTGAAATCTAAAAGAGAGTGTACCTCTACCATAGGAGGGTGAGTGGTAGGCTCACACAGCTTCTCAATAGGGGGTAGATTCTTCACGTCTTCAGCTCTAATACCTTTCTCTTTAATAGACTTCTTTGCTTCTCGCATATCTTCGGGTCTTAGAACAAACATGCCCCTATTCTTTGGTGGTGGAGGTGGTTCAGGGACGGACCAATCTTCATGGTTTTTGGCAATCCTGCCCATCAAATCTTCTGCATCTTCCGGCGTCCTTTTGCTGAAAACACAACCAACACAACTGTCCAAATTGGACCTGGATTCATCAGTTAGACCAGCATAGAATATATCGATTAATTCGTACTTAGGTACTTCATGTCCTGGTCTAGCCCGAATCAGACCGCAGTACCTCCCCCAAGCTTTAGGGAGGGACTCATCCTGCAACTGTTTAAAGTTATAAATTCTTTGTAAAGCAGCATGTTGCATGTGAGCAGGAAAGTACTTATCAACAAAAGAGTGAGCTAAGTCTTGAGGACTCTTAATGGAACCGCATGGGAGTGAATCATACCATGCTTTAGCACCTTCCTTCAAGGAGAAAGGAAGAAGCTTGGTCACGTAAAAGTATCGTATCTTCTCATCTGTGGTAAACAGGCCACCCAACTCACCGAGTTTAGTCAGGTGTGCAATAGCATCATCATTTTCTCTACCATAAAAGGGGTCAGCTTCAACCATAGGTATAAGTGAAAGATCAACAGAGAAATCATAATCAGGATCATCAATGCATATAGGAGATGTAGCAAATTCAGGATCAGGAACGGTTTTGTTCTTCAAAGAGTGTTTTTTAAATAGTTTCTTAATAACTTCAGTGTCAGAGCCAGAAACTCTGTCAGTTCCCTGCATAAATCTTCATCAAGCATATATAATCATCATCAAGGAGTCTCTCCTTGAGTTTACTCAAATCAGGATAATCATAAGTTTCACCAATAGGGTAGCGAGTAACAGGAATTTCAATTCCAGACTTTTTAGCAGCAGCAGCGATCTGTTTCTCAAGAGCATAACCAAGTGAACTAATATCATCAACAGTAGTAGAAGCATCATCAAGCGTATCGGACATAGTAACAGATTTAGTAGGAGCATCATGTGGTGGTGGTGAGGCAAACTTACTCATAACAGAAGGTGAATCAAGTGTAGCACTAGTGCTCAGAACAGTACCTCTTCTTGTAGTGGATAGTAAGATCGGAACCTTGGGGTCTCCTTTCTTACCCATAGCGGATGAAGTGCAGCAGGTAGGATACTTCAAGTAGACTTGTAAATATTGCTATGCTCCCCGGCAACGGCGCCAGAAAACGGTACTTGATAACCCTCAACCGTAAGGGATCGAGATAGTCTTCGCGGGTAAGAATAACCCAATTTATTGATTCGACACACAGGGAGCCAAAGAGTATTTATAAGCTTTGACAGTTGAGTTGTCAATTCAACCGCACCTGAAATATACTTACTTACAACAAAATATAAGTGGTAACAGTGATATGATAGTGATAATAGTGATAGTAAAAGTAAACAGCAAAAGTAAATAGCAAGAGTAAATAGAAAAAGTAGCGACTAGTGACCAGCAGGATTTAAAACACTTTAGGCTAGGGAGACGGATGGTTGGGCGCTGCATGGATGAGATATATCATGATTCTAACTTGGGGCGCGGCACATGGAAAAGTAATGATCATCTAGGCAAATATCAAACATTAGGCATGTATCCCGTAGGTAGTTGTGCGTGCTTGCAATAAGAACTTGCACAACATCTTTTGTCCTACCATCCCGCTACGAACGGGGCCAAAAGGAACTTATGGAGATTAAGGTGCTCCTGTCAAAGAGCACCGGAACAAAGCAATGAACTCAGTGGATACATGTAATCCTCAAACTACGGACCATCCCCTTTGGTGTCCCAAGCTGTCACTTTTGGGATCGCCGGTTCCGAACCGTAATAGGTGCTAACAACTCATAGGTAGGATCAAGAACACAAATATATTCATGCAAACACATATGGTTCAGATCTGAAATCATGGCACTCGGGCCCTAAGTGACAAGCATTAAGAATAACAAGTTGAAGCAAAGATGATAAACACCATAGTAGATGATAGGCAACATGCCCCAATGATCTAACAAACTATTACATGATCTAACTCATCCAATCCCTACCATCCCCTTCTCCTACAGCAGGGGATTACTCACACATGGAAGGAGAAGTCATGGAGGGATGATGGAGTGGTGATGATGATGACGATGGCGACGATGTCCCCTCTCTGGAGGCCAATTCAGCCTCCAGATTAGCCCTCCCGAAGAAGAACAGAGGGTGGCGGCGGCTCCGCGACGAAAACTGGGAAAAGAACTTCTGATCTGAGGTTTCTCCGTCACGAGCTAAAATACGAGTCAAGGTAGGGCACCAGGGGAGGTGGGGCCCACCCAGGCGACCCCCCGGCGCAGCCAGGGGGTGGGCCGCGCCACCAGGGCGCCTGGGGCCCCCCTGGCCCCCCTCTGGCCCCTCTTCTGGCTCCGGGTTCCTTCGGGTGCGTGGATTTTCTGTGATTTTTCGTGGATTTTTCTGAGATACCTAAAAATCCGTTTTCCTGCAGACAATAAAATCATACAGGCAGCTCTGCTGAAAACAGCGTCAGTCCGGGTTAGTTTAGTTCAAATCATGCAAGAATGAGGTCAAAACAATATCAAAAGTGTTTGGAAAAGTAGATACGTTTGAGACGTATCACTCTCACAATTGCCATCTTCTATTTTATAATTAGCAGCTAAACCCATTCCAAAAATAGTAGCTAGTTCAAAGTTATTCACTCAGATATACTGATTCCTCTAAAAGAAATTAGCAGATTAATTCTTAATCCCGTTGAATAATAGTGCTCAACTTTTGTGATGCTTGGATTGGATGATGAACTTCAGAGACTCGCCTCATATCTTCTTCCAGATCTGCCAATTTTTCTAGTCAAATAAGTGAAAATTACAAAGAAGATTATTTTGTTGGAATGGGCAACAAATCACTGGTATTAGACTATATCATGAATAATACGAATATATCTCATCGGATATATCTGGATGCAAGAAGCTCTGGTATGTAGCATACACGCAGAAGCAAACACAACCTTAGTGTCAATCACACACAGAAATGTATCAAACATTCCACAGAGAGAGATTAAGCTGCTCCAATATTTCTGATATGTGAAATTACTTTCCATATGCCAACCAGAAAATCTTAGAACACATAGCATTAATAGCACATGCTCCTTAGATGGTGTTGCATCAAAGTTGGTAACATCCAGTTCTTGCCTGCGGATGGCATGGACCATGTGTGAGCGACCAATGACAACAATAGGCCGATTGACCATGTCTAGGAGGTTGGCGAAATCCATATGCGTAGATGGGTGCGGGTAATTTGAAATTTTCTCACCAAGCGTGACGTGCGATTTTGGTGGTCATAGGCAGATTGAACGTTGAAATTCGTCCTCCATCATACACAATTCAAGCAATTCTTCATCTGAATTGATTCTTCGCACCGGTGCATCCCTAGTGGTGTGAGTGTTCGACCAGGTGTGCTCCGGTGTGTCAGGGATGATGACGGAGTTTGATGCCGGTGATGCCAGCCTATGGTGTAATTTAGGGAAACTTACCTGAAAGAAGAAAATAGAGAGGATGATTATTGTACATTAAGTCGTGATGACATACAGCTTAGTTCTAATCTGACACGAATAATAAGACATTTAAATATATTTTTCAAAAATAAATAAATGATAAGTTTCCTTTTTCGACATGTTAGTTGCAAGGCATGTTGGTCTATATTGTCTTATGTGTTCGAGCTGTAGCGACTCAAGTTTTTTTTTTAACTACTACCTTTTTTAGGATCTTCTAAGGGCAGCGACGCAACAACAGCCTGGAGGGCCGGCCCATGTGTGGCGCACGAGACATGGAACTCGTGTATAGAAAAATAGGTCGTGATCCCCTAGTATAGAAAAAACAGATCATTCATGATACATGGAATGGACAGGGTAGGTCTCAGCCCAGGAGACAACCGGTCGGTGGCATTGGTACGCGATATGGTGGCGTTCGTACGGGTACGGGCAATTATGTTTGGTAGATCTATTTTTAAATCTGAGCCATCTATCTTTATGTTTACAACAAAATTCATGGATATAAAGAATGACGGGTGGAGAACTATGAATTTATCCGTCCTTTGTTATTAGGTAGGTATAGATAGATAGTCCCTTCGCAGATGGAAGCAGTGATTTGCAGAGGTTCTAGAGCTCAAGTTTTTAAAACAGAGGTAAATGATATTTTTGAGAGGTGGACCCTTCTCATTCACTTCACGACTATCAGCTATTGACATCTCCCATGCTAAACGAGCTAGTGGCAGTTCCCAAGCAGAAAAGTAAATGTTTGAACTCCATTGGGAGTTTTCGTTGTTTATTTGTAAGCTTTTTCTTTTTGCAATTTGGGACTAGGAATCCCTATTACCTCACTTTTCTCATGCAATGGCGAGTGAATAAACACTCAACCTGAGAATAACCAGCTTAGCATGGAAAATACCAACCACCTCATGTCATTCCATGAACAATCCAGACACACAAAAAGGATATTTATTTGAGGTTTTTAGAGGTGGCACGTGCAAATTTACTTAGGACGGCAGGGTAATACCGCATATAGGTAGGTATGGTGGACTCATCTGGAATAACTTTGAGTTTTAGAATTTGATGCACAAGCCGTATTTCCGCTTAGTATAGGTGAAGGCTAGCAAATAGGTTGGGAAGTGGCCAGCTAGAGAGCAACAATGGCCATGAACATGCGTCATGCATAATAAACATTAGACACCCACATGAGTAGGATATGGACACCATGAACAAAAATATCCTACAGGCTATGTTGGTTTTGATTCAACTACATGCATAAACATGTGCCAAGTCAAGCCACATGAACATTTAGAGGAGGATACCATATCATCATACTATATCACAATCATTTTAACCTATGTTGATATCCAAGATAAATCATTATTAACTCCTAGCTACTTATGCATGGCATGAGAAACTATAATCTCTAATTGTCATTGCAAACATGTTTAATCATAATGGGCTGAATCATGGGTACTAGGTTAAACATATTTACACAAACAGAACTAGTCGAGTTCATACCAGTTTCTCCTTGCCACGACCATTTCATCGAATATCGTCATTATTGCCTTTCACTTGCATGACCGAATGATATGAAAATAATAATGGTGCAAGAGTGTCGTGGACTAAGCTGGAATCTGCAAAGCATTTTATTTAACATGAGAATACAATGTAAAATGTGCGCTTTATTAGTTAAACAATTATTCATATGAGAGCCACTCAACATTTTCATCGTGGTCTTCTCCTCGGTACAACTCAAATAAAAAGGAAAATAAGTTCAGAAAAACACACTGAAATATTTTTGGGGTTTTTGGTTTTCTTGAACACGCAAATACAAAGGAAAAGAAAAAACTAGAAAAACTAGTTACACGGGAAAGCTCCCAACAAGCAAAAGAAGAACAAGGAAATCTTTTTGGGTTTTATTTTTATTGCTACTACTAAGCATACATAGAAAGTAAATTACTACAAATATTTTTTCTAAAGTTTTTCAAACACACAAGAAGAAAGTAAGAAAATAAATCTAAGCATGGATGATACAATGAAAACATGTGAGCAACGACAAATAGAGTGACATGTAAACATAAATATAATGTCGATGAGAAACGCGTACTCCCCAAGCTTAGGCTTTTGGCCTAGCTTGGTAGTCGATCAGTAGCCTGGAGGATAGTAGGGATCCTAAGGAGCAGGCATCCACTCATACCACTGCTAAGGCTCCTCCGCAGCTTCTGTAGCAGCGTGGGCATTCCAGTAGGCGATGATTTTGCACGCATAATCTGGTATCCGCCCTGGCAGCCGAATCAAACAAAGTGGGTGTAGGTAATGGAATAACAACACGAGTGTTACCGCTATAGACCAGGTTGTAAGGAATGGCAATATCAGGACGATCATGTGATCCATGGCTGCACGGTATAGGTATACCTTAGTCAGAGGGTAATCATGAGGGCGTCTCACAACCCCGAAATAATCTGCCAAACGAGTGGCAAAAATCCCACCATGTATTTTACAATGGGATTTATTAAGATGCAAGCGATGAGCCACGATAGCTCCCAAGCTATGCATGTTGTCGCCCTCCAATGCATGATGCAAAACAACAAGGTCTGGTGAACTAAGTGCGCCCACCTTCTCCCTAGCAAGCAAGCATTTGGTAATAAAAATGCAAAACAATGAACATCAGGAAAATGTAAGCTAGCGGCAGTGATGGCTGACACTCCTCTCTCATCACCCACTGTTAAAGTGCGATAAAAGGCCTCAAACTCGGCCGGCCTAGGCTTAGCCAAGTTCCCATCAGATGGGATCATGCATATGTCACAAAACTCAGTAAGTGGTATCTGATAGTTTCCAGCATAAAAATCAAAGCTCACTTAGGGAGGATTATTTGTAGGCAGGAAAGTAAAACTTTGAACAATGACGTTTGTGAGGATTTGGTGTTGGTCACACTCATCTGCAATGAAGTCAGTGAGCCCGACATTAGCAATATATTGCATGAACTCCTCAAGAATTACAGCCTCTTGCAGGAACGGGATGTGCGACCATTCACACGGCCGCACTTCCGCCAACCTCCGAGGGTGGAGATCACTGTCAGAAGATTCCCCAATAACACCCTTGGAGTTCTTCTTTGAGCCAAACTTCCTAAAGATATTCATGTTCGCATACAATTTTCAGAAAATAAAAAATTCGGGGTGACAAAACATTGTCAACAAAACTTTATAAAATTGATAGCAACTACTCATAGGGATACATAGAAGCCTTAGCAAGCATTCAAACTACTTAGAACACTAAGAATTGATCATGCAAGCACATCTACAGCTGCACCAAGAGTAGTTAATTATTCCAATTATAAACAACAAAAACAAAAACTAATTGGACAAAGGGTGGAGTCACATACCAAGCAACAATCCCTCGAAACAGTTTTGGAAACGGAGCTTCGAGCAAAGAGATCAAAATCCGCGGGTTTGAGCCCAAGAACTCGGGAGAGATGGCGATGGAGACTTTTTTCTGGAGGTAAAAGATGATTTGTGCTAAAGAGGTAAGTGAGAGGGCCCACGTGGGGACCACAACCCACCAGGGCACGCCTGGGGGTCCTGGCGCGCCCAGGTAGGTTCTGCCACCTGGTGCACCCCCCACCTCTGGTATTATTTGCACCAAAAATTTATAAATATTCAGAAAAAAATCGTGTTAAATTTTCAGGGCATTCTAAGAACTTTTATTTTTGGGTCATTTTTATTGCACATGAAATTCAGGAAACAGACTAAACATGGCATTTTATTTTATTTAACTAGTAAAAACGGAAAACAAAAGGTAAGGACAATAGGTAGTGCTTACTAAATTCATCAACTTCATACTGCTAAAAATGATTCATTAATTAGGTTGATCAGGTCTTATTAACAACCACTTTCGGTTAGAATGAAACCAAAGAATTTTCATAAATCACTAAGTTACCTCAATGGGGATATGGATATCCCCAACAATAAGCATTTCATATTTATTTTTGACAGTAGGTAGAGGTATTTGAAAACTTCCAATAGTGATTAACGGAGATTTTTCAATAACATTAATACCATTCACTTGGAATTGTTTCTTCGGAAAGTGCACCGTATGCTCATTACCATTGATATGATGAGTGACCTTGCTTTTATTACAATCAATAATATCCCCTACAGTATTTAAGAAGGGTCTACCAAGAATAATAGACATATTGTTGTCCTCGGGCATCTCAAGTATAACAAAGTCAGTGAAGATAGTAACATTAGCAACAACAACGGGCACATCCTCAGAAATACCGATAGGTATGGCAGTTGACTTGTCAGCCATTTGCAAAGATATCTCAGTAGGTGTCGGTGTACTAAGATAGGGGTACCTTAGTACCCCAACTTGTGCACGGGCAGTAGTAGCTTCCCGCGGCAGGGTTTACCACGTGCTCGCCAAGTACATTTTCGGTCCTTATAAAGCCATTCAAGAACAAAGTATACAAGTCAGAAGACCAAGACCCCGGCAAGTGGAGCTTGCCGGGAAGGCCGTACCAGGCTTAGAGTTATCACTTTTACACAAGGCCCTGGCAAGAGGAGCTTGCCAGGAGGACCAAGGAACACATATCTCAAGAAATGCCTCGGCACACCATGCGCCCCGGCGAGACCCGGAGAGCGATAAGCATCCGGGCCCGGCAAGATCGTTCCCCCGGCAAGGTGCTTGCCGGGGAAACCTATGTTGTGTGCCCGCGCTCCAGCTCATCAGCCCACGCGTCGCCCTGGGGCCCTTCCAGGGGCACGTGGCAGATGGCTGTGCAGCCTGGGGTACACGGTGGCGAGCCACGGTGATGAGGCTACCGTCGTGGCGAACGGAGAAGCATGGACGGACACTTTTGGGGTCGACGGCGACGGGCATTTAATGCCCTTGTCCCCCACTGTCAAGGTTAGGTGAAGACCACTGTTCATCCACTGTTCACGCACTATTCCCGCACTGTTACAACTACCACCAAAATTACACTTTTGCCCTCCTCTACGTTGACACCTGTCGGTGACCCCTTGAGCTATAAAAGGAGGCCCATGCACAACGTAGAAAGGGTTCGAATCCTAGACAACTCTCTCGCTCGGTGTAGCTAGTACTGTAGCTCTTCCAGCTCCCGAGCTCAAGAACTCAATACAACCTAAGGCAGGAGTAGGGTTTTACGCGTCCGCGCGGCCCGAACCTGGGTAAACTGCCCGCGTGTGCCCCTCGATCCGCTCTCCGTGCTCCCTCCGCTCCCTTACCGCAACGTAGAAGGGGCTCCGGTCCCATAGGTGCTCGTGTGAGGAAAGTTTCCCCCAACATCTTTGGCGCGCCAGGTAGGGGGCGTCGAGGTTGTGCGAACCTGATCCGGCGCTCACGCGGGCGCATTCTTCATCAACCTCTCCAGCTTCATCAACTTCATCAGCTACAACAACATGGCTCCGAAGAAGAAAGCTTCGGAAGTCGGAGGCCCGTCTGCGTCGATTCCGCCGCCACCAGAACCAACGGTTGGTGGAGGAGACGCCGGCGGAAGGGTGGTCGCCGGCGAGGAAACTCACGGCGCCACCAAGTCCAAGGACAAGACAGACGACCGGGCAAACTCCAAAGCCTCGGTGTCCGTGGACGCGCCACGTCTCTCTCGGGACGTACAAGACCCGCAGCGGCGTGGTACAGGAGGTACCATACGCCTGCTGGGGCGAGGACAAACCGGAGGATTGCGGGATGCTCAAGGCCATCGTCCTGGCACGAGCAAGGCGCGGTCGCCGGGGCGAGAAACTGCTCCTTCTAACCCTGTTAGAAGTCCGAGCATATCTCGCTCCTCGCACCGCTCGCCGCCGCTCCCCTCCTCTCCAGCAGAAGCTCTAGCAAGAGCGCAACTGCTCCTCGATTTTCCTCCAGTGGCAGAAAGGTCCGAAGACTGGAGGGCGACGATTCAGAGCCTCATCGCCTTCGCCAACAACGACACGCCGCAGCAGCCGGCGACATCGCGGCCGCGGCAAGTCGACCAGACGAAGGCCGATGGAGACAAGACCGCCGGGGGTGCAACCACCGTGCACTCCCCGCCGCGGAAGCAGAAAACGCCACCCCGCCGGATTAACGTCGACGACGACTCCACGGCGTCATCGGATCCGCGGGCTCGTCGTGACCAGCGCCAGGTCCTCGACGACAGGCGGCAAGAAGACGCTCGGACGCGCATCGAGCGCCGACGAGAAGCCCGAAGACAGTCAGACCACCATGCTGGGACCGCTGTCGATGCGCACGCGCCCGGTGAACCAGGCGACTTGCCGTACGCGGCAGGTTGCCCAGCGTTCACCCGTGAGCTGCAGCAAGTCCAGTGGCCCAGCATGAAAAACTTCAAGCCCGACGTACCCGAGAAGTACGACGGCAAGACACACCCCTCGGAGTTCCTCAGCATCTACACTATAGCAGTGCAGGCTGCCGGGGGGCGCGACGAGAAGATACTAGCCAACTACTTCCCGCTAGTGCTTAAGCCAAACGTCCGCTCTTGGCTTATGCACTTGCCGGAAAACTCCATTTCTTCGTGGGCAGATCTGTGCCACCAGTTTGTTGGCGCCTTCACGGGCGGCCACAAACCCCACGGCCAGGAGAGCGATCTCCACATCTTGGCCCAGAAGGTGGGAGTGTCCCTGCGCAAGTACATCCAGAGATTCAGCCGCGTGCAACACAACATTCCCGACGTCCACCCTGCCGCGGTCATCAGCGCGTTCCACCAGAACGTGCGTAACCGCCGGATGAGGGAAGAGATGGCCATGACCAAGATCCGGGATGTCAGCGAGCTCTACGCTCTGGCCGACAAGTGTGCGCGCGCCGAAGAGGGGAGCAAACTCCCCGGAGAGGATGCTGGCGCGGGAGGAAGCGACAGCGAGGATGCCGCCCCGGCAAGGAAGAGCCGGCGGCGGAACAACAGAAAGAAGAAGAACAAGGAGGTGCTGGTTGTCGAGCAGTCCAGCAAGAAGGCTCCCGCCAAGACAGCACAGGCTGGCGGTTTCGGCAAGGAGCCTGCCCCTGTAGCGGCAGCCGACAAGCAGGACGGCTCCGACAAGCAGTACTGCAAGATCCACCGCACCAAGGGCCACGATCTTCAGAACTGCAAACGAGTCGAGTACCTCGTAGAACAGTAGAAGGCTGAATACGAGCGTCGCGACAAGGAGAAGGCCCAAGGTGGCGGGGGAGAACCCAGCAAGAAGCGGCCGTTCAATGGCCGGGGAGGACGCCGCGGCAAGGCCAAGCAGCGGCAAGGTGATAGACCTCCCCGGGGCCGCGACAAGGATGAGGAAGAAGACGACGACGACGACATGGAAGAAGGTGATAACAGCGAGCAGGAGTTCCAGAAGGCCACAGAGGTCCTGTGTATCGATGGAGGCGCTTCTCTGCCCACTTCCCACCGCCAGCTCAAGCAGTGGGTGCGCGAAGTGAATGCAGCGGAACCGCCCGTCGAGTCACGCAGGCTGCTGAAGTGGTCCGGCACGCCCATCATCTTTGACCTTGAGGACCACCCTGACCGCACCACGGCGGTCGGGTGCTTGCCGATGTTGGTCTCGCCAACTATCCGCAACCTCAAGGTCACCAAGATGTTGGTTGACGGCGGGGCTGGCCTGAACTTGATCTCCTCAGCTGTGATCAAGAAACTACAGATCCCAGACGGCGAGCTCGAAGAAACCGGGTCGTTCCGAGGGATCAACCCGGGAAGGAGCAAGCCGAAGGGCAAGATTACTCTGCCAGTGACCTTTGGCGGGGAGCTCAACTTCAGGACGGAGAGGATCACATTCGATGTTGCCGATATCCCATTACCATACAATGGGATACTTGGACGTCCTGCCCTCGCCAAGTTCATGGCAGCTTCCCACTATGCCTACAACGTACTCAAGATGCCGGGGCCGATAAGCGTCATCTTTGTCCCTGGCGACAAGAAGGACGCGCTTATCTACGCCGACAAGATCTACCGGGATGCAGCAGCCGCAGCAGAAAGCAACACACTTGCCGCTGAAGCTCCCGGGGGGAGGACCAAGACCAAGTCCGGCAAGAGTTCTGGGGCCCACTCCGGCAAACGCACCTCTTCGGAGTGCTGCGCTGCCGTCGAGGACGCACCATCGAGCTCCACCGGCAAGTGTAAGAAAGGAATGGCAGCTCCACCGGCAACCAAGAAGGTGTCCGTCAAGGAGGACGGCACTGGTGGTACCTTCACCATCAGTGCTACGCTCGACAACAAATAGGAAAGCGCGATCGTTGCCTTCCTGCGGGCGAATGTCGATGTATTTGCGTGGCAACCATCTGACATCCCCGGCGTTCCCAGGAAGGTAATTGAGCACAAGCTTGCTGTTTGTCCTCATGCGCGGCCCGTCAAGCAGAAGGTCAGGAAGCAAGCCGTGGAGCGCCAAGAGTTCATCGCTGAAGAGATAAAGAAGTTGGAAGCAGCAGGCCTAGTTAGAGGCGTGATCCATCCCACGTGGTTAGCAAATCCAGTTGTCGTATGCAAGGCCAATGGGAAGTGGAGACTTTGTATAGACTTCACTGATGTGAATAAAGCATGTCCCAAGGATCCATTTCCCTTGCCGCGTATTGACCAGATTGTCGACTCAACCGCCGGATGTGAGCTGCTTTCCTTCCTTGATGCATACTCAGGTTACCACCAGATTTTCATGGCCAAGGAAGATGAAGAGAAGACTGCATTCATTACTCCATGTGGCACATATTGCTTCATACGCATGCCCTTTGGATTGAAGAATGCAGGCTCGACATTTGCAAGGGTGGTGCACACTGCTTTTGAGCCACAGATACACGGAAATGTGGAAGCCTACATGGATGATATAGTGGTCAAGAGCAAGAGCAAAGATACCCTGATCCAAGACTTAGAAGAAACCTTTGAGAATCTGCGCAAGATCCAACTTAAGCTGAACCCCGAGAAGTGCGTCTTCGGAGTCCCCTCCGGCAAGCTTCTCGGGTTCTTTGTGTCCCAGAGGGGGATCGAAGCCAATCCCGACAAGATAAAAGCCATTGAGCAGATTGAAGCCCCGAAGCTCGTCAAGGACGTAAGGAGACTTGCTGGTTGTGTGGCTGCCCTCAGCAGGTTCATTTCAAAGTCTGCAGAACGCGCCCTGCCTTTCTTCAAAATCTTGAAAAAGGCAGGTCCTATGAAATGGACTCCGGAAGCGGAGGCAGCGCTGCAAGACTTGAAAGGATACCTGTCCTCTACTCCGATACTTGTCGCACCTAGGCCACAAGAGAAGTTGCTGCCGTACCTAGCGGCAACCAATCAAGTGATTAGTGCTGCGTTAGTAGCGGAGAGAGAGACAGATGAGGAACCCACACCTCCGGCAAGCGAATCTAGCGACAAGCAGGGGGCTGCTCCGACAAGCTCTGGCCTCGACAAGGACAAGTCTGCGCAGGAACAGGAAGAAGTGCGAAAGAAGATGGTGCAGCGCCCAGTGTATTTTGTAAGTTCCCTCTTGCAGGGGGCTAGATCAAGATACTCTGGGGTGCAGAAGTTGCTGTTCGGCCTCCTCATGGCCTCAAGGAAGCTGCGCCATTACTTCCAAGCACACGAGATAACGGTGGTCACTCGCTTTCCATTGAAGAGGATATTGCAAAATCGAGAGGCAACAGGCAGGATCGTCGAGTGGGCACTGGAACTGTCAAGCTTTGGTCTCAAGTTTGAGAGTACTTCAACCATACAGAGCAGAGCTTTGGCAGAATTTATAACGGAATGGACCCCAACGCCAGATGAAGAATTCCAAGAGACAAGCGTCCCCGTCCAAGAAGCGACCAGCGAATGGATGATGTACTTTGATGGTGCTTTCTCGCTGCAAGGCGCCGGTGCCGGCGTGGTACTCATAGCGCCCACCGGAGAGCACCTCAAGTATGTCGTCCAGATGCACTTTCCCAAGGAACAAGCGACAAACAATACTGCTGAGTATGAAGGTCTGCTTGCCGGCCTCAGAATTGCAGCCGAACTTGGGATCAAGAAGTTGATTGTGCAGGGAGATTCACAACTGGTGGTCCGACAAGTGAATAAGAGTTATCAGAGCCCTTTGATGGAAGCTTATGTCGATGAAGTGAGGAAGCTTGAGGAGCACTTTGAAGGTCTGCAAATGGAGCACGTCCCAAGAGCTCAGAATGATATTGCGGATGGCCTTTCAAAGTGTGCTGCAATGAAGCTACCTGTGGAACCAGGGACCTTCCTGCTCAAGTTAACTCAGCCATCCGTTACACCATCAGTTGGGCAGAACAAGAAGAGAAAGTTGGTCTCCGGCGACTACTTGCCGGCGGATCTTCCCGAAGCCGCCGCCAAGGTCCCCAAGATCAGCGGCCAAGATGCTGAGGGACAGTTTGCTCCTGCAGATCCAAGGATCTGTACAGTTGAAGCAGGCGTTCCCGACAAGCCCTGCCCCGGCAGGCTTGCCGGGGGACCATCAGCTCCGGCAGAGCCGGAGGTTCTTGCCGTAGAAGCTGGGGTTACCGCAGCAGCACTCATGCCTTTAGTCCTTGCCGTTGAGCCACGGGCTCCGGCATGGGCACAGCAGATCGTCCGTTTTCTGCAAACTGGAGAACTTCCCGATGAGCCAGAAGAGATAGAGAAAATAACCAGACAGTCAAGTATGTACCAGTTCATTGACAATGAACTGTACAGAAGAAGACTCAATGGTGTCAGGTTGAAGTGCATTTCCAGAGAAGATGGACAGAAGCTGTTAGCAGAGATACATGGAGGCATATGTGGCCACCACATTGGCGCAAGGGCACTTGCCGGGAAGGCGTTCCGGCAAGGGTTCTTCTGGCAAGAAGCCCTCCAAGATGCAACTGCACAAGTAACCAAGTGTGAAGCGTGCCAGTTCCATGCCAAGCAAATTCATCAGCCAGCTCAAGCTCTCTAGACGATTCCTTTGTCCTGGCCCTTCTCGGTCTGGGGGCTCGATATCCTCGGCCCCTTTCCCCGCGCTGTCGGGGGCTTTGAGTACTTGTACGTAGCAATCGACAATTTCACAAAGTGGCCAGAAGTGGAACCAGTGAGAAAGGTGACAGCACAGTCATCAGCCAGGTTCTTCAGAGCGATTGTTTGCCGTTTCAAAAACCCTAACAGGATAATCACCGACAACGGCACACAATTTACAAGTCACACCTTCATGCAGTACGTCCAAGACCTTGGCGCCAAGGTCTGCTTCGCTTCTGTTGCTCACCCGAGGAGCAATGGTCAAGCGGAGAGGGCCAATGCTGAAGTGCTGTGCGGGCTCAAGACAAGAACCTTCGACAGGCTGCGCAAGTGCGGAAGAAACTGGATAGAGGAGTTGCCGGCGGCTCTTTGGTCAATCAGGACGACACCAAGTCGAGCCACCGGACAGACACCCTTTGCTCTTGTCTATGGAGCCGAGGCAGTTCTCCCCACGGAACTCGTATACGGATCTCCTCGAGTGCTCGCTTATGATGAGCTCGAGCAAGAGCAACTGCGACAAGATGACGCATTGCTCCTCGAGGAGGAACGTCTCCAGGCTGCTGTACGAGCTGCTCGATACCAGCAAGCCTTGCGTCGCTATCATAGCCGCAAGGTCAAGGCCAGGAGTCTCGAGGAAGGCGACCTTGTTCTTCGGCGTGTTCAGTCCGCCAAGAATTCCAACAAGTTGATGCCGAAGTGGGAAGGCCCTTATCGGGTGAGACAAGTCACAAGGCCCGGAGCTGTCCGCCTTGAGACCGAAGAAGGCTTACCGGTGAGCAATTCCTGGAACATAGAGCATCTTCGAAAGTATCACCCATGAGGCGCGGTTGCCGTGATTCGCTCCGGCAACCACCTTTTGTACGAGTGTTGCCGCTGTTGCATGTAAACCTTTGTACAAAGGCGGGTGCAGATCCCGTGCATCAGTAAAGTTTCTGTGCTTTGCTTTATTTGCTATTTCCATGCTCTTCTTTGATATTTGCATGCATTGTTTGGCACCATTGTGCAACGCACAACCCCGGTAAGCATTGGCAAGCAATGGGGCACTATACTTGCTTTCCCTCCTCTTTTTTCTTTCCCTCTTAAGCAGAAGGAATATTCCTCGCGCACAAGTTTGCCGGGGGGGAAGGAGGTGGGGGACGAACCAAGTGCTGTTCAAGAAAGAGAAGCCTTGTCGGGGAACGAGCAATTTATGAAAGCTAAGTTACCAAAGTTTGAGTAATTCAAGTTTTAAAATTATAGTTGTCTTCCTGGAACAACCACACTTTGTATGGAAAACCCGTGCGCGGAGGAACCTACCCTCGGCTAGCCGCGCCCTTACTCTGTTTCGAGCACGCTCAACGGCTTAAGTGAGCTGCGACAAGTGTCGCGCCCTTACTTCGTTTTCGAGTTCGCTCAGCAGCCTAAGTGTGCTGCGACTAGTTGCGGCAAGGTTACTTGCCGACAAGGTCTTTGCCAGCAGGCTGCTAAGAGTCCAGCACTCAGCGCTCGCGGCAAGGGCCCCTTGCCGGCAAGTCCCCTAAAAGCGTAGGGAAAAAAGCATACTAAGTGGAGGACCAAAAACAAGGGAGATAACACTGCATTGATTGTTCAAAAACAAGATTGTATATTACAAGGATAGCTTGCCGCTGTTCTAATCAACTACTGCCTATAACTTAATTGGCAGCGGCGAAGGAAGAAGAAACAAAGGAATCTAGTCTACGCGATCGCCCTCACGCCTTGTGATCTTGCTCACCTTGGCGACAATGTGAGCAACCTGTGCCTTCAACGCCTCTTGGTCAGCTTCGGGCGGCAAGGTGCGGAGGACGTTGACGAGGTTGATATCGGGGTTGCGGTAGACGATCTTCGACAAGACGCGCTCCAGAGTGCCCATACAGAGCCGGCGCGCCTCGTCGGCCAGCTGCGCGGAGATCTTCTCCCGCAGCCGCTAAAGTGCCGGCGCAATTCCCCGGAAGAACAAACTTAGCTTGGCGCTGTGGGGGAGGCTCTCGTCCGGGGAGTACACAAGACGTTCAGCCCTCAGCGCCATCATCTCCGCGTCGATATTGGCGGCGGAGGTGACCAGCTCATCGGTCCACTGCTCCACTGCCCGGCTGAATTGGTACGCCGAGATGGCGGCGCTCTCCACCAGGCCTCGTTCCTTGCGGAGCTCGTCCATCAGCTTCGTCTCGCGGTCCCGGGCAGCGTCGAGCGAATCAGTCAGAGTGGAGACCTTCAACTCTAAGTCAGCAATGGAATCCTTGGCGGCAGTGAGCTCGTCGCCTTTCTTGGAGGGACGTACCTGCAGGTCAGAGTTGGTGTGGGTATCTTTCTCCCGCTCCACATCGAGCGCGGTGATTCTGTCCGCACTCGCCTTCAGGTACCGCTCCAGCTGCTCCACCTTGGCCTCAAGGTCCTTCATGGCGGTCTCCGCGGTGGCTGCGGCGGCCTTCGCCTCCTTCAGGGCCCCACCAATGGCCTGCTCCCGGGCGGTGAGGTCGTCCTCGTGGGCATCGAGGTCGACCTTCCACTGGTTGAGCACTCCTTCTCGCCGGGACAGCTCCTCGGCGGCCAACCATTGCTACTCGTCCACCTCGGCCTTCTCCAGGAGGAAGGCTTGCTGCGCTCCGGCAAGCTCGTCGCGCTCCTCAACCAAGTGGCGGAGGGCTGCTTGGTAGTCGGCGCGAAGCTCCGCGGCGCGCTTCTCCAAGTCTACTCCAGCCTTGGCGGCAAGAGCTTCCCGAGACTCCAGCTTCGCCTGCCTGGCCCGGTACAGGGCCAGGAGCCGGCGAAGGAGTTTCTCCTCTTCGGGCTCGTCGCTGCCGCCGGGCGCTTCAACGACCTTCAACCCCGCGGAGGCGAGGACCTCCCCGTCAAAGGTCTCTCGCTCCACGAGGGCTCGAGATGAGGACCCCCACGGGACTTGTATGAAAACCCCGTTGGGGGCCTCCAGGTAGACGCCCTGCGCAGCCGCAGAGGCGGAAGGGTCGGCGGCCGGTGCATCGCTTGACGCTCCTGTTGCCTCCGGGCCAGCAGTTTGGTCGCCGGTCCCTTCCCCAGGCGCGGCGTCTGCGGGCGGGGCGGTCTCTTCAACGGCAGGCTCGTCGGCTCCAGCCATGCCCTCAGTGGCAGTGGCGTTGCCGCCGTCGCCGTGCACCTCCTCTTCAACGGTGGCCTCCGTCTCCATCCGCTCCGGTGCAGGAGGATCTAGCAGAGGAAAAAGAAAAGAAAGAGTCAAGCAAAAATCCAAAAAGACAAGTTCAAGAAGAAGAAGCTACGAGACTCACCTTCACGGACTTCTTCAACGACAGGCTCCCTCGCCGGGGAATCCATCCTTGGCGGTGGAGTGGTGGCCCCTGCTGGCGGAGGGCCGCCCGTGCCCTCGCTTGGCGGGGTGCTCACCCTCGTCGGGCTGCTCACCCTTGGCGGGGTGCCCGCCCTTGGCGGGGTGCCCGTCCTTGGCGGAGCGTTCTCCCTCGCCGGGGAGTTCACCCTTGGCGGGGATGGTGGAGCAAGTAGCTCGTCGGGGGCGACCTCCGGGCGCTCCTGCGGCTGCGGCTCCACTTCTGCACAAGACAACAAAACATCAAGATATCAGTACAAGCGACAACCTCAAGCGCGCCCGTCAAGCAGAAAGATAAAAACCAGACTTACGCTGGGGGCTGCTCCTCGGAGCAGCAGGTTGATCCGGCAAGCTTGCCGCTAGCGCGTCTCCGGTCGCCGCGACGGGCGAGTCGTCCTCAACCTCGACCACAGGGATCTTGGCCCTCTTCGCCATCCGCTGGGTCAGGGTCCTGAAAGCAAAGCAAAAACAAGATCAGAATCAACAAGGAAAGTCAAGACAAAATCGAAGAAAATAAAGAAGTACAAGTACTTACTCCTCTTCCTCGTCGTCGGAGCTGAGGGTGGAGAAGTCGAACTCCGCCTGCTTTGCTCCCGCGCGAGGAGCTGGAGGAGAAGGTTCCCTCGGGCGCTTGGTGGGCTCCGGGGCTGTGGGCTGCGAAGACCCAGCCCCCGTCGTCGCCGGGGCCCGAGGAGGAGACGGAACATCCGTTCCACTCCGGGAGGATCCTCCCCCGCTTGGCGCACGGGCACGGGGCGCCTCCTTGACGACTTCGCTCGTCCTGGTGGCGCGCGTCGCCCGGCGCTCCGGCTGCTGTCGAGGCGCCTGCGGCCTCGTCGCCGCAGCCGCCTTGCGGAGGCGCTTCCTCGGTTGTTGCGTAGGGCTTGCTGGAGGCGGGGAGTTCTCTGAGGACGAGGAGGCGTCGTCATCGAGTCCCAGATATCCACCAGAGTCTTCCTCAGCCTCGACGTCCTCCTCCTCCCTGGCAGGCCCGCTGGACCCAGCGCCATGCCCGGCGGCCTCGCTCCCTCCGGTGACCTCACTCCCTCCGACGATTTCGCTCCGTCCGGCGACCTCACTTGTCCCGGCAAACTGCACGGAAGGCGTCCCGGCAAACTCCTCGGGCGGAAGCTTGAGCAGCCGGAGGATTTCCGCCTCCTCTGCTTGGCTCACCGCGTCCGCGGCCTGTGCCTCATCCACAGTGTATCTAAAGTCACCCGCTGCTGCAGCTACAGCGGCCTCCTCCATCCTGGAGGCGATGTAGGCGATATCTCGGCCAGTAGTGGCCCGGGTGAGGCCCCTGTTCTCCTCGGTGTTCTTGGGCGTTTCGACCAAGTTGTCGAAGAAGCTCAACACAGTATCCGGCGGAGGCTCGATCCAGGTGGGGATGACACCATGAGAGTCGCACACAGGCATCATCGCGCGCAAGGAATCTCGGGCAGTGCTGTTGCACAGCGGCACCACTCCCCGGGGAGGTTTGAACCACTCCGGATGGGCCGGGTCGTGCTTGAAAATCTCTCGGACCATCCCCTTCAACTCCAAGGCAGTGAAGTTATAATTTAATCCAGGGCGCAGCCCCATGATATCCGCCACATTACCGAATTCCCAGGCGGCCCTTTTCCTTTCTTGTAAAGGGGCAATGCGGCGGCGGAGGAAATCTGCGCCAACCTCTCCGATGGTCAGATAGGCTACCCGGAGACGAATAATCCTAATGAGGGCGATGCTGAGCTTGTTGTCCTCCGGGGTCAATTCGCTCCAATCTCTGCCGCGCACTATGGCAGTTGTGCGGGCTCCGGCTTATCCTCCACCACCCAACACCAATCAGCTCTCCATTCTTCCCACTTGCCGCGGAGTTCTCCCTTCGGGTACGATTCCTTCTTGTTCAGCCTGAAGATCCAGGAGATGCCGCCGGAAAGGGGAGCGCCAGCCTCTACTCTAGGCATAAAGAAATGGCGAAAAAGGGCTACGTTTGGTTGGATCCCAACATAGTTTTCGCACAGATGTACGAAAACGGCCATCGTAAGGATGGCGTTGGGGGTGAAATCTAGGAGGTGGAGGCCATATGTGTTCATGATATCACAAAAGAACTCCGAGAACGGAGGGCACCGTCCACAGTGGAAAAATGCAGCGAAGAAGAAATACCCGCCGGGGAACATATCTTTGGCGACGGCGGGGAAGGCTCTGGTGCGGGGATGAGCTTTGGTCTCCCTCGCCCAGAACAGATAATATTTGTTCCGCAGCTCCCTCGCGCCAAGTCTCGGCGCGAAGACCACAGACCTCTTCCGCAGGGCGGCCAGCTTCGCCGCCTGCTCGGACTTCTCCTTCTTGGCGTTGTCGTTCTTGGCCTTGTCGCTCTTCGCCTTGTCGCTCTTCGGAGCCATGGCGGAGGCGGCGAGGGAAGAGGCAAGGAGCTCGACGGCGCCGCGGATGCGGAAGACGGCGGAGGAGGGGCGGATGCAAGAAGCAGCGGAGGTTTCTGGAGAAGAAAGGCGCAATGAAGACGAAGGAGGGGAACTGTCCCTGCTTCCTCTGCTTTTAAGGGGGAAGTGGGGGACGTTCCGCATTTCCCATTAAAGAACAAGGCCACGATCTCTCCCACGACGCCGCAATCGACGCGTGCGGTTAGGGAGGGATGCGGCGGATACGGAAGGAGATACGGCGTGCTGTGGGCCGCGTGTGCCCGTGCACTTTTTTGGGCCTGGCCCAACAGCGCTCGGCATCGTGTGTGGCCCAGGCCCGGGGGCTCCTGTCGGTGTACTAAGATAGGGGTACCTTAGTACCCCAACTTGTTCACGGGCAGTAGTAGCTTCCCACGGCAGGGTTTACCACGTGCTCGCCAAGTACATTTTCGGTCCTTATAAAGCCATTGAAGAACAAAGTATACAAGTCAGAAGACCAAGACCCCGGCAAGTGGAGCTTGCCGGGAAGGCCGTACCAGGCTTAGAGTTATCACTTTTACACAAGGCCCTGGCAAGAGGAGCTTGCCAGGAGGACCAAGGAACACATATCTCAAGAAATGCCTCGGCGCACCATGCGCCCCGGCGAGACCCGGAGAGCGACAAGCATCCGGGCCCGGCAAGATCGTTCCCCCGGCAAGGTGCTTGCCGGGGAAACCTATGCTGTGTGCCCGCGCTCCAGCTCATCAGCCCACGCGTCGCCCTGGGGCCCTTCCAGGGGCACGTGGCGGATGGCTGTGCAGCCTGGGGTACACGGTGGCGAGCCACGGTGACGAGGCTACCGTCGTGGCGAACGGAGAAGCATGGACGGACACTTTTGGGGTCGACGGCGACGGGCATTTAATGCCCTTGTCCCCCACTGTCAAGGTTAGGTGAAGACCACTGTTCATCCACTGTTCACGCACTATTCCCGCACTGTTACAACTACCACCAAAATTACACTTTTGCCCTCCTCTACGTTGACACCTGTCGGTGACCCCTTGAGCTATAAAAGGAGGCCCATGCACAACGTAGAAAGGGTTCGAAACCTAGACAACTCTCTTGCTCGGTGTAGCTAGTACTGTAGCTCTTCCAGCTCCCGAGCTCAAGAACTCAATACAACCTAAGGCAGGAGTAGGGTTTTACGCGTCCGCGCGGCCCGAACCTGGGTAAACTGCCCGCGTGTGCCCCTCGATCTGCTCTCCGTGCTCCCTCCGCTCCCTTACCGCAACATAGAAGGGGCTCCGGTCCCATAGGTGCTCGTGGGAGGACAGTTTCCCCCGACAGTAGGTGTGAGTTTATTCAATGGCAAGTGTTTTATATAAAGAGAAAGGGCTAACACTAACACCAGCTCCTAAATCACACAAAGCAGTTTTCACATAATTCTTGTTTATAGATCAAGGTATAGTTGGTATACCCGGATATCCAAGATTATTAGGTACTCCATCTTTCAAAGTATAATTAGCAAGCATAGTGGAGATTTCAGCTTTCGGTATTTTTCTCTTATTTGTGATGATGTCTTTCATATACTTTGCATAAGGAGGCATTTTTAAGATATTAGTCAAGCGAGTACGCAAAAAGACTGGCCTCGGCATTTCAGCAAAGCATTCAAATTCTTAAACATCTTTCTTTTTAGTTAGTTGGGGTGGAAAAGGCATAGGTTTTTGTAGCAACGGTTCTCTTTCTTTACCGTGTTTTCTAGCAACAAAGTCTCTTTTATCATACCTTTTATTCTTAGGTTGTGGGTTATCAATGTCAACAGGTGGTTCTATCTCAACAACATTATATGGTTCTTTATCATTGCTTGGTTGAGAGTCTTTATGAACCTCATCATTATATTTTTCATTATAACTAGGTGAGTGTTCATTACCAGATTGAGTTTCAGCATCAGACATAGAAGGTACATTATCATTATCAGGAGGTTTTTCTATTTCAGGTTCACTAGGAGTGTGAAAAGTCCTATCATTTTTCCTTTTCTTTTTCTTTTTAGAAGAACTAGGTGCACTAGTGCTATTTCTTTGTGAGTCTTGTTCAATTCTGTTAGGGTGTCCCTCAGGATAAAGTGGTTCTTGGGTCATTTTTACCTCCTCTAGTTGCAACTCTAACAACAAATTCATGCATATTATGATTCATTTCATCAAGTAATTCTCTTTGAGATTTAGCAACTTGTTCTAGTTGAGTTTGAAGCATAGAAGCATGTTTTCCAACACCTCTAACATCATTTGAAATTCTAAATAACAAGTCACTCAAGCGAGCAATCATATCAGAATTGTATTTCATTTGCTTCATAACATTTGCATTGAAGTGATCTTGTTTTCTAATATAGTTTTCAAACTCATAAAGGCATTGGCTAGGATGCATATTGTGAGGATTATCATTATCATTGAACTTCATAAGAGAATTTACCTCTACCACCTTAGGCAGTGGTGGCATATTAAGCCCATGTATTTCTTCAATAGGAGGTAAATTTTTAACATCCTCGGCTTTAATACCTTTTTCCTTCATAGATTTTTTTGCCTCTTGCATATCTTTAGGACTGAGATATAATATACCCCTCTTCTTCGGAGTGGGTTCAGGTGGTGGCTCAAGAAGGGTCCAGTCATCATAATTTTTCAACATGTTTGATGTGTACTACGTACACAACCTTATTCTTGTAGACGTTGTTGGGCCTCCAAGTGCAGAGGTTTGTAGGACAGTAGCAAATTCCCTCAAGTGGATGACCTAAGGTTTATCAATCCATGGGGGGCGTAGGATGAAGATGGTCTCTCTTGAACAACCCTGCAACCAAATAACAAAGAGTCTCTTATGTCCCCAACACACCCAATAGTATGGTAAATTGTATAGGTGCACTAGTTCGGCGAAGAGATGGTGACACAAGTGCAATATGGATGGTAGATTTAGGTTTTTGTAATATGAAAATATAAAAACAGCAAGGTAACTAATGATAAAAGTGAGCATAAACGGTGTTGCAATGATAGGAAACAAGGCCTAGGGTTCATACTTTTAGTAGTGCAAGTTCTCTCAACAATGATAACATAATTGAATCATATTACTAGCCCTCAACATGCAACAAAGAGTCACTCCAAAGTCACTCATAGCGGAAAACAAACGAAGAGATTATGGTAGGGTAAGAAACCACCTCAAAGTTATCCTTTCTGATCGATCTATTCAAGAGCCCGTAGTAAAATAACAAGCTATTCTTTCCGTTTGATCTATCATAGAGTTCGTACTAGAATAACACCTTAAGACAGAAATCAACCAAAACCCTAATGTCATCTAGATACTCCATTGTCACCTCAAGTATCTGTGGGCATGATTATATGATATGCATCACACAATCTCAGATTCATCTATTCAACCAACACAAAGTACTTCAAAGAGTGCCCCAAAGTTTCTACCAGAGAGTCAAGACGAAAACATGTGCCAACCCCTATGCATATATTCCCAAGGTCACGGAACCCGCAAGTTGATCATCAAAACATACATCAAGTGAATCACGTGATATCCCATTGTCACCACAGACAAGCACATGCAAGACATACATCAAATGTTCTTAAATCCTTAAAGACTCAATCCGATAAGATAACTTTAAAGGAAAACTCAATTCATCTCAAGAGAGTAGAGGGGGAGAAACATCATAAGATCCAACTATAGTGGCAAAGCTCACGATACATCAAGATCGTGCCATGTCAAGAACACAAGAGAGAGAGAAAGAGAGAGAGAGAGAGAGAGAGAGAGAGAGAGAGAGAGAGAGAGAGAGAGAGAGAGAGAGAGAGAGAGAGATCAAACACATAGCTACTGGTACATACCCTCAGCCCCGAGGATGAACTACTCCCTCCTCGTCATGGAGAGCATCGGGATGATGAACATGGCCACTGGAGAGGGATTCCTCCCTCCGGCAAGGTGCCAGAACGGGGTCTAGATAGGTTTTCGGTGGCAATAGAGGCTTTCGGCGATGGAACTCCCAATCTAGGTTATTTTCCAGAGGTTTCAGTATTTATATGATTTTTTGGCATAGGGCACAAGTCAGGGGGTCTCCGGGCTGTCCAGGAGATAGAGGGCGCCACCACTTGGGGTGGGCGCGCCCCCACCCTCGTGGGCAGCCCGTGGCTCTCCTGGCCCAACTCTTTTACTCCGGGGGCTTCTTTTGATCCAGAAAAAATCATCAAAAATTGGCTCGCCAATTGGACTCTGTTTGGTATTCCTTTTCTGTAAAACTCAAAAACAAGGAAAAAACAGAAACTGGCACTGGGCTCTGGGTTAATAGGTTAGTCCCAAAAATCATATAAAAGTGTATAATAAAGCCCATAAAACATCTTAGAAGGATAATATAACAGCATGGAACAATCAAAAATTATAGATACATTGGAGACGTATCAAGCATCCCCAAGCTTAATTCCTGCTCGTCCTCGAGTAGGTAAATGATAAAAATAGAATTTTTGATGTGGAATGCTAACTAACATAATTCTCAATGTAATTCTCTTTATTGTGGCATGAATGTTCAGATCCGAATGATTCAAGACAAAAGTCTATATTGAGATAAGAATAATAATACTTCAACATACTAACAAAGCAATCATGTCTTCTCAAAATAACAAGGCCAAAGAAAGTTATCCCTACAAAATCATATAGTATGGCTATGCTCCCTCTTCATCACACAAAATAGTCATATCGTGCACAACCCCGGTTTCAGCCAAGCAATTGTTTCACACTAAAATTCTTTCAAACCTTTCAACTCTCACGCAATACATGAGCGTGAGCCATGGATATAGCACTATAGGTGGAATAGAGTGGTGGTTATGGAGAAGACAAAATGAGGAAGATAGTCTCACATCAACTAGGTGTAGCAATGGGCTATGGAGATGTCCATTGATAGATATCAATGTGAGTGAGTAGGGATTGCCATGCAACGGATGCACTAGAGCTATAAGTGTATGAAAGCTCATCAAAAGAAACTAAGTGGGTGTGCATCCAACTTGCTTGCTCACGAAGACCTAGGGCATTTGAGGAAGGCCATCGTTGGAATATACAAGCCAAGTTCTATAATGAAAATTCCCACTAGTATATGAAAGTGACAAAACAAGAGACTCTCTTTCATGAAGATTATGGTGCTACTTTGAAGCACAAGTGTGGAAAAGGATAGTAGCATTGTCCCTTCTCTCTTTTCTCTCATTTTTTGGAGGGGCTTTCCTCTTCTTCTTTTTTAGCCCCTCTATATTTTTTTGGGCCACCTCTTTTTTTATTTGGCCTTTATCTTTTTTTCTCGCACGGGACAATGCTCTAATAATAAAGATCATCACACTTTTATTTACTTACAACTCGATAGTAGAACAAAGTATGACTCTATTTTAATGCCTCCGGCGGTGTACCGGGATGTGCAATGAATCAAGAGTGACATGTATGAATGAATTGTGAATGGTGGCCTTGCCACAAATACGATGTCAACTACATGATCATGCAAGGCAATATGACAATATGAAGCGTGTCATAATAACGGAACGGTGGAAAGTTGCATGGTAATATATCTCGGAATGGCTATGGAAATTCCATGATAGGTAGGTATGGTGGCTGTTTTGAGGAAGGTATATGGTGGGTGTATGGTATCGGCGAAAGTTGCACGATACAAGAGAGGCTAGCAATGGTGGAAGGGTGAGAGTGTGTATAATCCATGGACTCAACATTAGTCATAAAGAACTCATATACTTATTGCAAAAATCTACGAGTTATCAAAACAAAGTATTGCACACATGCTTCTAGGGGAAGGGTTGGTAGGAGTTAACCATAGCGTGATCCCGACCTCCACACAAAGGATGACAATCAATAAATACCTCATGCTCTAACTTCGTCACATAGTGGTTCACCATACGTGCATGTTTCGGGAATCACAAACTTTAACACAAGTATTTCTTGAATTCATAATTACCCCACTAGCATAACTCTAATATCATCATCCTCATATCTCAAAACAATCCTCAAGTATCAAACTTCCATCATATTCAATGCACTTTATATGAAAGCTTTTACTATATTCATCTTGGATGCATATCATATTAGGACTAGTTTTATAACCAAAGCACATTACCATGCAGTTCTAAAAAGAATCTCAAAATAATGTAAGTGAAGCATGAGAGTTCATCTATTTCTTCAAAATAAAACCACCGCCATGCTCTAAAAGATATAAGTAAAGCACTAAAGCAAACAACAAACTACTCCAAAAGATATAAGTGAAGATCAATGAGTAGTTGAGTAATTATGAAACTATGTGAAGATTCTCTAACATTTAATAATTTCAGATCTTGGGATATTATTCAAACAGCGAGCAAAAAAAACTAAAATAAAATGACGCTCCAAGCAAAACACATATGATGTGGTGAATAAAAATATAGCATCGAGTAAAGTTACCGATAGACGAAGATGAAAGAGGGGATGCCTTCCTGGGGCATCCCCAAGCTTAGGCTTTTGGTTGTCCTTGAATATTACCTTGGGTTGCCTTGGGCATCCCCAAGCTTAGGCTCTTGCCACTCCTTATTCCATAGTCCATCAAATCTTTACCCAAAACTTGAAAACTTCACAACACAAAACTCAACAAAAAACTCGTAAGCTCCGTTAGTATAAGAAAATAAAACCACCACTTAGGTACTGTTACGAACTCAGTCTAAATTCATATTGGTGTAATATCTGCTGTATTCCAACTTATCTATGGTTCATACCCTCCGATACTACTCATAGACTCATCAAAATAAGCAAACAACACATAGAAAACAGAATATATCAAAAAACAGAACAATCTGTAGCAATCTGTAACTTTCGAATACTTTTGTAACTCTAAAAATTCTCAAATAATTTGGTAGACATGAGTAATTTGTCTATTAATCATCTGCAAAAAGAACCAACTAAAAAGAACTCTCCAGTAAAAAATGGTTGCTAATCTCGTGAGTGCTAAAGTTTCAGTTTTTTACAGCATGATCGCATAAACTTCACACAAGTCTTCCCAAATGTTCTACTTGGCACAAACACTAATTAAAACGCAAAACCACATCTAAACAGAAGCTAGATGCAATATTTATTCCTAAACAGAAGCAAAAGCAAAGAAAATAAAATTGGGTTGCCTCCCAACAAGCGCTATCGTTTAACGCCCCTAGCTAGGCATGATGATTTCAATGATGCTCGCATAAAAGATAAGGATTGAAACATAAAGGGAGCATCTTGAAGAATATGACTAGCACTTTTAAGTATAACCCACTTCCTATGCATAGGGATTTTGTGAGCAAACAATTTATGGGAACGATAATCAACTAGCATAGGAAGGGAAAACGAGCATAACTTCAAGATTTTAAGCACATAGAGAGGAAACTTGTTATTATTGCAATTCCTATAAGCATATGATCCTCTCTCATAATAATTATCAGTCGCATCATGAATGAATTCAACCACATAACCAGCACATAAAGCATTCTTTTCATGATCCCCAAGCATATAAATTTTATTACTCTCCACATAAGAGAATTTCTTCTCATGAATAATAGTGGGAGCAAACTCAACAAAATAACTATCATGTGAGGCATAATCCAATTGAAAACTAAAATCATGATGACAAGTTTCATGGTTATCACTATTATTAATAGCATACAAGTCATCACAATAATCATCACAGATAGCAACTTTGTTCTCATAATCAATTGGAACCTCTTCCGGAATAGTGGATTCATCACTAAATAAAGTCATGACCTCTCCAAATCCACTTTCATCAATATAATCATCATAAATAGGAGGCATGCTTTCATCATAATAGATTTTCTCATCAAAAGTTGGTGGACTAAAAATATCATCTTCATCAAACATAGCTTCCTCAAGCTTGTGGCTTTGCATGTCATTAGCATCATGGATATTCAACGGATTCACACTAACAACATTGCAATCATGCTCATCATTCAAGTATTTAGTGCCAAGCATTCTATGTAATTCTTCTTCTAGTACTTGAGCACAATTTTCCTTCCCATCATTTTCACGAAAGATATTAAAAGGGTGAAGCATATGAGGTAACCTTAATTCCATTTTTTTGTAGTTTTCTTTTATAAATTAAACTAGTGTTAAAACAATAAACTAAAAGATTCGATTGCAAGTTCTAAATATATACCTTCAAGCACTCACCTCCCCGGCAACGGCGCCAGAAAAGAGCTTGATGTCTACTACGCAACCTTCTTCTTGTAGACGTTGTTGGGCCTCTAAGTGCAGAGGTTTGTAAGACAGTAGCAAATTTCCCTCAAGTGGATGACCTAAGGTTTATCAATACGTGGGAGGCGTAGGATGAAGATGGTCTCTCTCAAACAACCCTGCAACCAAATAACAAAGAGTCTCTTGTGTCCCCATCACACCCAATACAATGGTAAATTGTATAGGTGCACTAGTTCGGCGAAGAGATGGTGATACAAGTGCAATATGGATGGTAGATATAGGTTTTTGTAATACAAAAAATATAAAAACAGCAAGGTAACTAATGATAAAAGTGAGCATAAACGGTGTTGCAATGATAGGAAACGGCGAAGAGATTACGGTAGGATATGAAACCACCTCAAAGTTATCCTGTCTGACCGATCTATTCAAGAGACTATAGTAAAATAACACGAAGCTATTCTTTTTGTTCGATCTATCATAGAGTTCGTACTAGAATAACACATTAAGACACAAATCAACCAAAACCCTAATGTCACCTAGATACTCCATTGTCACCTCAAGTATCCATGGGCATGATTATACGATACGCATCACACAATCTCAGATTCATCTATTCAACCAACACAAAGTACTTCAAAGAGTGTTGGGGATCGTTGCAGAAAATCAAAAAAAATCCTACGCATCACCAAGATCTATCTATGGAGATTACTAGCAATGAGAGGGGAGTGCATCTTCATACCTTTGATGATCGTGATGCAGAAGCATTGCAAGAATGCGGATGAAGGAGTCGTACTCGTAACGATTCAGATCGCGGTTGATTTCGATCTAAGCGCCGAACAACGGCGCCTCCGCGTTCAACACACGTGCAGCCCGGTGACGTCTCCCGCGCCTTGATCCAGCAAGGGGAGAGGGAGAGGTTGGGGAAGACTCCATCCAGCAGCAGCACGATGGCGTGGTGGTGGTGGGGGAGCGTGGCACTCCAGCAGGGCTTCGCCAAGCACCGCAAGAGATGAGGAGGGAGAGGAGTAGGGCTGCGCCAAGAGGGAGAGGTTCTCATGTATCTGGCAGCCCCGAAACCCCACATATATATAGGGGGAGGGGAGGGGCTGCGCCCCCATCTAGGTTTCCCTCCCTAGGGGAGGCGGCAGCCCCTAGATCCCATCTAGGGGGCGGCCAGGAGGGGGAAAGAGGGGGGCGCCCTAGGTTGGGCCTTAAGGCCCATCTGGACCTAGGGTTTGCCCCCTCCCTCTCTCCCTGCGCCTTGGGCCTTGGTGGGGGGCGCACTAGCCCAACTGGGGCTGGTTCCTTCCCACACTTGGCCCACGCAACCCTTTGGGGCTGGTGGCCCCTCCCGGTGGACCCCCGGAACCCTTCCGCTGGTCCCGGTACGTTACCGATAACGCCCAGAACATTTCCGGTGACCAAAACGGGACTTCCCATATATAAATATTTATTTCCGGACCATTCCGGAACTCCTCGTGACGTCCGGGATCTCATCCGGGACTCCGAACAACATTCGGTAACCACATACTACATTCCCTATAACCCTAGCGTCATCGAACCTTAAGTGTGTAGACCCTACGGGTTCGGGAACCATGCAGACATGACCGAGACATCTCTCCGGCCAATAACCAACAGCGGGATCTGGATACCCATGTTGGTTCCCGCATGTTCCATGATGATTTCATCAGATGAACCACAATGTCAAGGATTCAATCAATCCCGTATACGATTCCCTTTGTCTATCGGTATAGCTCTTGCCCGATATTCGATCGTCGGTATACCGATACCTTGTTCAATCTCGTTATGGCAAGTCTCTTTACTCATTCCGTAACACATCATCCCGTGACCAATGATACGTCTCCAACGTATCTATAATTTTTTATTGTTCCATGCTATTATTTATGAAGTCTTGGATGTTTAATGGGCTTTATCATTCACTTTTATATCATTTTTGGGACTAAACTACTAACCCAAAGGCCCAGTCCAGATTGTTGTTTTTTTTTGCCTATTTCAGAGTTTTGCAGAAAAAGAATATCAAACGGTGTCCAAACGGAATGAAACCTTCGCGAGAGATATTTTTGGAGAAAATCACGCCAGAGGAACTTGAGAACCACGTCAGGGGAGCCTCGAGTGGCCCTCGAGGTTGGGGGGCGCGCCCCCTACCTCGAGGCCCACTCGAGCGTCCCACGGTGCCCTCCTTCTTCCTATATAAGTCCACGTACCCTAGAAACTCCGTATGCAGAAAGAAAACCCTAATTCCACCGCCGTAGCTTCTGTTCCCGTGGAGATCCCATCTTGGAGCCTATTCCGGAGCTCCACCGGAGGGGGATCCATCACGGAGGCGTTCATCATCATCATCATCGCCCTCACCATGAGTTGTGAGTTGTTTACAACAGACCTTCAGGTCCATAGCTAGTATCTAGATGGCTTCCTCTCTCTCTCTCTGGATCTCAATACAAAGTTCTCCTCGCTCTTCGAGGAGATCTAATCGATGTAATCTCTTTTTGCGGTGTGTTTGTCTAGATCCGATGAATTGTGAGTTTATGATCAAGGTTATCTATGAAAGATATGTGGTTCTTCTCTGAACTTTTTATGTGTGCTCATAATATCCTTGCAAGTCTCTTCGAATTATTGGTTTGGTTTGGCCTACTAGATCTATAGTTCTTGCAATGGGAGAAGTGCTTGGCTTTGGGTTCAATCTTGCGGTGTCCTTTCCCAATGACAGTAGGGGCAGCAAGGAACGTATTGTATTGTTGCCATCAAGGATAAAAAGACGGGGTTTTCATCATATTGCTTGAGTTTATCCCTCTACATCATGTCATCTTGCTTAAGGCATTACTTTGTTCTTATGAAGTCAATACACTAGATGCATGCTGGATAGCGGTCGATGTGTGGAGTAATAGTAGTAGATGCAGGCAGGAGTCGGTCTACTTGTCTCGGACGTGATGCCTATATACAATGATCATGCTTAGATAGTCTCATAATTATTCGCTTTTCTATCAATTCCTCGACAGTAATTTGTTTACCCGCCGTAGAATATCGCTATCAAGAGAGAAGCCACTAGAGAAAACTATGGCCCCCGGGTCTATTCTCAACATATCAATCTACATCTACTTTACTTTTACCGCTTTTATTTGATGTTCTTATAAACTAAAAATACCAAAAATATAAACTATCATCTCTATCAGATCTCACTCTCGTAAGTGACCGTAAAGGGATTGACAACCCCTTATCGCGTTGGCTGCGAAGTTCTTATTTGTTTGTGCAGGTGCGAGGGACTCGCGCGTGGTCTACTACTGGATTGATACCTTGGTTCTCAAAAACTGAGGGAAATACTTACGCTACTGTGCTGCATCTCCCTTTCCTCTTCGAGGGAACACAACGCAAGGTCAAGAGGTAGCAAGAACCAACCCCTTAGTCACATTGAGCTCATTATGATGATGTCTTACCAAGTGGGCCCAAAGATACCTCTCCGTCATACGGAGTGGCAAATCCCAGTCTCGATTCGTGCCAACCCAACAGATACTTTCGAGGATACATGTAGTGTACCTTTATAGCCACCCAGTTATGTTGTGACGTTTGGCACACCCAAAGTATTCCTACGGTATCCGGGAGTTGCACAACCTCATGATCTAAGGAAAGGATACTTGACATTGGAAAAGCTTTAGCATACGAACTACACGATCTTGTGCTAGGCTTAGGATTTGGTCTTGTCCATCACATCATTCTCCTAATGATGTGATCGTGTTATCAATGGCATCCAATGTCCATGGTCATGAAACCGTAACCATCTATTGATCAACGAGCTAGTCAACTAGAGGCTCACTAGGGACATGTTGTGGTCTATGTATTCACACATGTATTACTGTTTCTGGATAATACAATTAAAGCATGAGAAATAGACAATTATCATGAACAAGGAAATATAATAATAACCATTTTATTATTTCCTCTAGGGCATATTTCCAACAGTCTCCCACTTGCACTAGAGTCAATAATCTAGTTACATTGTGATGAATCGAAAACCCATAGAGTTCTGGTGTTGATCATGTTTTGCTCGTGGAAGAGGTTTAGTCAATGGATCTGCGACATTCAGATCCGTACGCACTTTACAAATATCTATGTCCCCATCTTGAATATAATTCCGGATGGAGTTGAAACGACGCTTGATGTGCTTAGTCTTCTTGTGAAACCTAGGCTCCTTGGCAATGGCAATATCTCTAGTGTTGTCACAGAAGAGAGTCATCGGGCCCGACGCGCTTGGAATAACTCCTAGGTCGGTGATGAACTCCTTCATCCGGACTCCTTCTTGCACTGCTTTGGAAGCAGCTATGTACTCCGCTTCACATTTAGATGCCGCCACGATGCTTTGCTTGCAACTGCACCAGTTGACTGCCCATCCATTCAAAATATAGGCGTATCCGGTTTGTGACTTGGAGTCATCCAGATCTGTGTCAAAGCTAGCATCGACGCAACCCTTTACGATGAGCTCTTTGTCACCTCCATAAACGAGAAACATATCCTTAGTCATTTTCAGGTACTTCAGTATGTTCTTGACCGCTGTCCAGTGTTCCATATCGGGATAACTTTGGTACCTCCCCACCAAACTTAATTAGGGCAAGGTTCACATCAGGTCTGGTACACAGCATGGCATACATAATAGAACCTATGGCCGAGGTGAAGGAAATATGCCCTAGAGGCAATAATAAAGATGTTATTTGTATTTCCTTATATCATGATAAATGTCTTTTATTAATGCTAGAATTGTATTAACCAGAAACTTAGTACATGTGTGGATACATAGACAAAACAGTATGTCCCTAGTATGCCTCTACTAGACTAGCTCATTGATCAAAGATGGTTATGTTTCCTAGCCATAGACATGAGTTGTCATTTGATCAATGGGATCACATCATTAGGAGAATGATGTGATGGACAAGACCCATCCGTTAGCATAGCACTATGATCGTTTAGTTTTACTGCTATTGCTTTCTTCATGACTTATACATGTTCCTATGACTATGAGATTATGCAACTCCCGAATACCGTAGGAACACCTTGTGTGCCATCAAACGTCACAACGTAACTGGGTGATCATAAAGATGCTCTACAGGTGTCTCCAAAAGAATTCGTGGTGTTGGCATAGATCAAGATTAGAATTTGTCACTCCGAATGTCGGAGAGGTATCTCTGGGCCCTCTCGGTAACACACATCACAATAAGCCTTGCAAGCAAAAGACTAATGAGTTAGTCACGAAATGATGTGTTACGGAACGAGTAAAGAGACTTGCCGGTAACGAGATTGAACTAGGTATGGAGATACCGACGATCGAATCTCGGGCAAGTAACATACCGATGACAAAAGGAACAACGTATGTTGTTATGCGGTTTGATCGATAAAGATCTTCGTAGAATATGTAGGAGCCAATATGAACATCCAGGTTCCGCTATTGGTTATTGACCGGAGATGAGTCTCGGTCATGTCTCCATAGTTCTCGAACCCGTAGGGTCCGCACGCTTAACGTTTGATGACGATCGGTATTATGAGTATATGAGTTTTGATGTACCGAAGGTAGTTCGGAGTCCCGGATGAGATCACGGACATGACGAGGAGTCTCGAAATGTCCGAGACATAAAGATTGATATATTGGACGACTATATTCGGACACCGGAAGTGTTCCGGAAAAGTTTCGGATTTAACTCGATTGCCGGAGGGGGTTACCGGAACCCCCTACGAAGGGGGATGGTCCATAGTGGGCCTTGAGGAAAGGAGAGAGGCAGCCCATAGAGGCTGGCCAGCGCCCCACCTAGGTATCCTAGTTGGACTAGGATTGGGGGGGGGGGGCGCCACCTCTCCCTCTTTTCCTTTCCCTCTCTTCCTTCTTGGTGGACTCCTACTAGGAATAGGATTGCAATCCTATTCCTAGTAGGATTGCCCTAGCCGCCCATAGGAGGCCGGCCGGCCCTCCCCTCTTGCTCCTTTATATACGGGGGCAGGGGGGCACCCAAAGACACACAAGTTGAATTGTTCCAGCCGTGTGCGGTGCCCCCCTCCACAGAAACACACCTCGGTCATATCGTTGCAGTGCTTAGGCGAAGCCCTGCGCCGGTAAATACATCATATCCGTCACCACGCCATCGTGCTGACGAAACTCTCCCGTGAAGCTCAACTGTATCAAGAGCTCGTGGGACGTCATCAAGCTGAACGTGTGCTGAACGCGGAGGTGCCATACGTTCGGTGCTTGATCGGTTGAATCGCGAAGAAGTTCGACTACATCAACCGCGTCACTTGACGCTTTCGCTTCCGGTCTACGAGGGTACGTAGGCACACTCTTCCCTCTCGTTGCTATGCATCTGGTAGATAGATCTTGTGTGATCGTAGGAAAATTTTAAAATACTATGTTCCCCAACAGTGGCATCAGAGCCAGGTCTATGCGTAGATGATATGCATGAGTAGAACACAATGAGTTGTGGGCGATACTAGTCATACTGCTTACCAGCATGTCATACTTTGCTTCGGCGGTATTGTGAGATGAAGCGGCCCGGACCGACATTACGCGTACGCTTACGCGAGACTGGTTTCACCGTTACGAGCACTCGATGCTTAAAGGTGACTGGCGGGTGTCTGTCTCTCTCACTTTAGCTGAATCAAGTGTGGCTACGCCCGGTCCTTGTGAAGGTTAAAACATCACATACTTGACGAAACATCGTTGTGGTTTTGTATGCGTAGGTAAGAATGGTTCTTGCTAAGCCCGTAGCAGCCACGTAAAATCTTGCAACAACAAAGTAGAGGACGTCTAACTTGTTTTTGCAGGGCATGTTGTGATGTGATATGGTCAAGACATGATGAGTTATACGGTTTTGTATGAGATGATCATGTTTTGTAATGTTATCGGCAACTGGCAGGAGCCATATGGTTGTCGCTTTATTGTATGAAATGCAATCGCCATGTAATTGCTTTACTTTATCACTAAGCGGTAGCGATAGTCGTAGAAGCAATAGTTGGCGAGACAACAACGATGCTGCGATGGAGATCAAGGTGTCGCGCCGGTGATGAAGGTGATCATGACGGTGCTTTGGAGATGGAGATCAAAAGCACAAGATGATGATGGCCATATCATGTCACATATTTTGATTGCATGTGATGTTTATCTTATTATGCTTCTTATTTTGCTTAGAACGTCGGTAGCATTATAAGATGATCCCTTACTAAATTTCAAGGTATAAGTGTTCTCCCTGAGTATGCACCGTTGCGAAAGTTCGACGTGCCGAGACACCATGTGATGATCGGGTGTGATAAGCTCTATGTTCAAATACAGCGGGTGTAAGCCAGTTTTGCACACACAGAATACTCGGGTTAAACTTGACGAGCCTAGCATATGCAGATATGGCCTCGGAACACTGGAGACCGAAAGGTCGAGCGTGAATCATATAGTAGATATGATCAACATAAGATGTTCACCATTGAAACTACTCCATCTCACGTGATGATCGGACATGGTTTAGTTGATTTGGATCACGTGATCATTTAGATGACCGAAGGGATGTCTATCTAAGTGGGAGTTCCTTAATATGATTAAATTGAACTTTAATTTATCATCAACTTAGTCCTGATAGTTTTTGCATATCTATGTTGTTGTAGATCAATGGCCAGTGCTACCGTTCCTTTGAATTTTAATGCATTCCTAGAGAAAGCTAAGTTGAAAGATGATGGTAGCAATTACACGGACTGGGTCCGTAACCTGAGGATTATCCTCATTGTTGCACAGAAGAATTATGTCCTTGAAGCACCGCTAGGTGACAAGCCCCCTCCCGCTAATGTAGACGCTTTGAATGTCTAGCAGTCGCGGTCTGATGACTACACGATAGTTCAGTGTGCCATGCTTTACGGCTTGAAACCGGGACTTCAACGACGTTTTGAACGTCATGGACCAAATGAGATGTTCCAGGAGTTGAAGTTAATATTTCAAGCAAATGCCCGGATTGAGAAATATGAGATTTCCAATAAGTTCTACAGCTGCAAGATGGAGGAGAATAGTTCTATCAGTGAACACTTGCTCAGAATGTCTGGGTACTACAATCATATGACTCAACTTGGTTGCAAAGTTGACGAGGATAGTGTTATTGATAGAATTCTTCAATCACTGCCACCAAGCTATAAAGGCTTCGTGATGAACTATAATATGCAAGGGATACAAAAGACAATTCCCGAGCTCTTCGCTATGCTTAAGGCTGCGGAGGTAGAAATCAAAAAGGAGCATCAAGTGTTGATGGTTAGCAAGACCACTAGTTTCAAGAAAAAGGGCAAAGGAAAGAAGGGGAACTTCAAGAAGAATAGCAAGACAGTTGCTACTCCCACGAAGAAACCCAAGTCTGGAGCCAAGCCTGAAACTGAGTGCTTCTACTGCAAGGGGACTGGACATTGGAAGCGGAACTGCCCCAAGTATTTGGCGGATAAGAAGGATGGCAAGGTGAACAAAGGTATATCTGATATACATGTTATTGATGTGTACCTTACTAATGCTCGTAGTAGTACCTGGGTATTTGATACCGGTTCGGTTGCTAATATTTGTAACTCGAAACAGGGACTATGGATTAAACGAAGATTAGCTAAGGACGAGGTGACGATGCGCGTGGGAAATGGTTCCAAAGTCGATGTGATCGTCGTCGGCACGCTACCTCTACATCTACCTTCGGGATTAGTTTTAGACCTAAATAATTGTTATTTGGTGCCAGCGTTGAGCATGAACATTATATCTGGATCTTGTTTATTGCGAGACGGTTATTCATTTAAATCAGAGAATAATGGTTGTTCTATTTTTATGAATAATATCTTTTATGGTCATGCACCCTTGAAGAGTGGTCTATTCTTATTGGATCTCGATTGTAGTGATACACATATTCATAATATTGAAACTAAAAGATGCAAGGTTAATAATGATATTGCAACTTATTTGTGGCACTGCCGTTTAGGTCATATTGGTATAAAGCGCATGAAGAAACTCCATAGTGATGGACTTTTGGAATCACTTGATTATGAATCACTTGGTGCTTGCGAACCATGCCTCATGGGCAAGATGACTAAAACTCCGTTCTCCGGAACTATGGAGCGAGCAACAGATTTGTTGGAAATCATACATACTGATGTATGGGGGCCAATGAGTGTTGAAGCTCGCGGAGAGTATCGTTATATTCTGACCTTCACTGATGATTTGAGCAGATATGGGTATATCTACTTAATGAAGCACAAGTCTGAAACATTTGAAAAGTTCAAAGAATTTCAGAGTGAAGTAGAGAATCATCGTAACAAGAAAATAAAGTTTCTACGATCTGATCGTGGAGGAGAATATTTGAGTTACGAGTTTGGTCTTCATTTGAAACAATGTGGAATAGTTTCACAACTCACGCCACCCGGAACACCACAGCGTAATGGTGTGTCCGAACGTCGTAACCGTACTTTATTGGATATGGTGCGATCTATGATGTCTCTTACCGATTTACCACTATCGTTTTGGGGTTATGCTTTAGAGACAGCTGCATTCACGTTAAATAGGGCACCATCTAAATCCGTTGATACGACACCTTATGAACTATGGTTTGGCAAGAAACCAAAGTTGTCGTTTCTTAAAGTTTGGGTCTGCGATGCTTATGTGAAAAAGCTTCAACCTGATAAGCTCGAACCCAAGTCGGAGAAATGTGTCTTCATAGGATACCCAAAAGAGACTGTTGGGTACACCTTCTATCACAGATCCGAAGGCAAGATATTCGTTGCTAAGAATGGATCCTTTCTAGAGAAGGAGTTTCTCTCGAAAGAAGTGAGTGGGAGGAAAGTAGAACTTGATGAGGTAATTGTACCTTCTCCCGAATTGGAAAGTAGTGCATCACAGAAAATTGTTCTAGTGATTCCTACACCAATCAGTGAGGAAGTTAATGATGATGATCATGAAACTTCAGATCAAGTTTCTGCTGAACGTCGTAGATCAACCAGAGTACGTTCCGCACCAGAGTGGTACGGTAACCCAGTTCTGTGTTACTAGACCATGATGAACCTACGAACTATGAGGAAGCGATGATGAGCCCAGATTCCGCAAAATGTCTTGAGGCCATTATATCTGAGATGGGATCCATGTATGAGAACAAAGTGTGGACTTTGGTTGACTTGCCCGATGATCGGCAGGCCATCGAAAATAAATGGATCTTCAAGGGGAAGACCGACGCAGACGGTAATGTTACTGTTTACAAAGCTCGACTTGTTGCGAAAGGGTTTCGACAAGTTCAAGGAGTTGACTACGATGAGACTTTCTCACCTGTAGCGATGCTTAAGTCTGTCCGAATCATGTTAGCAATTGCCCCATTTTATGATTATGAAATCTGGCAAATGGATGTCAAAACTGCATTCCTGAATGGATATCTCAAAGAAGAGTTGTATATGATGCGACCAGAAGGTTTTGTCGATCCAAAAGATGCTAACAAAGTATGCAAGCTCCAGCGATCCATCTATGGACTGGTGCAAGCATCTCGGAGTTGGAATATACGCTTTGATGAGGTGATCAAAGCTTATGGTTTTATACAGACTTTTGGAGAAGCCTGTATTTACAAGAAAGTGAGTGGGAGCTCTGTAGCATTTCTAATATTATATGTGGATGACATATTGTTGATTGGAAATGATATAGAATTTCTGGATAGCATAAAAGGATACTTGAATAAGAGTTTTTCAATGAAAGACCTCAGTGAAGCTGCTTATATATTAGGCATCAAGATCTATAGAGATAGATCAAGACGCTTAATTGGACTTTCACAAAGCACATACCTTGATAAGATTTTGAAGAAGTTCAAAATGGATCAGTCAAAGAAAGGGTTCTTGCCTATATTACAAGGTATGAAGTTGAGTAAGACTCAATGCTCGACCACTTCAGAAGATAGAGAGAAAATGAAAGTCATTCCCTATGCCTCAGCCATAGGATCTATCATGTATGCAATGCTGTGTACCAGACCTGATGTGTGCCTTGCTATAAGTCTAGCAGGGAGGTACAAAAGTAATCCAGAAGTGGATCACTGGACAGCAGTCAAGAACATCCTAAAGTACCTGAAAAGGACAAAGGATATGTTTCTCGTGTATGGAGGTGACAAAGAGCTCGTCGTAAACGGTTACGTCGATTCTAGCTTTGACACTGATCCGGATGACTCTAAGTCACAAACCGGATATGTATTTTTATTGAACGGTGGAGCTGTCAGTTGGTGCAGTTCCAAGCAGAGCGTCGTGGCAGGATCTACGTGTGAAGCGGAATACATAGCTGCTTCGGAAGCAGCAAATGAAGGAGTCTGGATGAAGGAGTTCATATCCGATCTAGGTGTTATACCTAGTGCATTGGGTCCAATGAAAATCTTTTGTGACAACACTTGAGAAATAGCCTTGGCGAAGGAATCTAGGTTTCACAAGAGAACAAAGCACATCAAAAGATGCTTCAATTCCATCCGCGATCTAGTCAAGGAGGGAGACATAGAGATTTGCAAAATACATACGGATCTGAATGTTGCAGACCCATTGACTAAGCCTCTTCCACGGGCAAAACATGATCAGCACCAGGACTCCATGGGTGTGAGGATCATCACTTTGTAATCTAGATTATTGACTCTAGTTCAAGTGGGAGACTGAAGGAAATATGACCTAGAGACAATAATAAAGAAGTTATTTGTATTTCCTTATATCATGATAAATGTCTTTTATTCATGCTAGAATTGTATTAACCGGAAACTTAGTACATGTGTGGATACATAGACAAAACAGTATGTCCCTAGTATGCCTCTACTAGACTAGCTCATTGATCAAAGATGGTTATGTTTCCTAGCCATAGACATGAGTTGTCATTTGATCAACGGGATCACATCATTAGGAGAATGATGTGATGGACAAGACCCATCCGTTAGCATAGCACTATGATCGTTTAGTTTTACTGCTATTGCTTTCTTCATGACTTATACATGTTCCTATGACTATGAGATTATGCAACTCCCGAAAACCGTAGGAACACCTTGTGTGCCATCAAACGTCACAACGTAACTGGGTGATCATAAAGATGCTCTACAGGTGTCTCCGAAAGTATTCGTGGTGTTGGCATAGATCAAGATTAGAATTTGTCACTCCGAATGTCGGAGAGGTATCTCTGGGCCCTCTCGGTAACACACATCACAATAAGCCTCGCAAGCAAAAGACTAATGAGTTAGTCACGAGATGATGTGTTACGGAACGAGTAAAGAGACTTGCCGGTAACGAGATTGAACTAGGTATGGAGATACCGACGATCGAATCTCGGGCAAGTAACATACCGATGACAAAAGGAACAACGTATGTTGTTATGCGGTTTGACCGATAAAGATCTTCGTAGAATATGTAGGAGCCAATATGAACATCCAGGTTCCGCTATTGGTTATTGACCGGAGATGAGTCTCGGTCATGTCTAAATAGTTCTCGAACCCGTAGGGTCCGCACGCTTAACGTTTGATGATGATCGGTATTATGAGTTTATGAGTTTTGATGTACCGAAGGTAGTTCGGTGTCCCGGATGAGATCACGGACATGACGAGGAGTCTCGGAATGTCTAAGACATAAAGATTGATATATTGGACGACTATATTCGGACACCGGAAGTGTTCCGGAAAAGTTTCGGATTTAACTGGATTGCCGGAGGGGGTTACCGGAACCCCCTACGAAGGGGGATGGTCCATAGTGGGCCTTGAGGAAAGGAGAGAGGCATCCCATAGAGGCTGGCCGGCGCCCCACCTAGGGATCCTAGTTGGACTAGGATTGGGGGGGCGCCACCTCTCCCTCTTTTCCTTTCCCACTCTTCCTTCTTGGTGGACTCCTACTAGGAATAGGATTGCAATCCTATTCCTAGTAGGATTGCCCTAGCCGCACCATAGGAGGCCGGCCGGCCCTCCCCTCTTGCTCCTTTATATACGGGGGCAGGGGGGCACCCAAAGACACACAAGTTGAATTGTTCCAGCCGTGTGCGGTGCCCCCTCCACAGAAACACACCTCGGTCATACCGTTGCAGTGCTTAGGCGAAGCCCTGCGCCGGTAAGTACATCATATCCATCACCACGCCGTCGTGCTGACGAAACTCTCCCGTGAAGCTCAACTGGATCAAGAGCTCATGGGACGTCATCAAGCTGAACGTGTGCTGAACGCGGAGGTGCCGTACGTTCGGTGCTTGATCGGTTGAATCGCGAAGAAGTTCGACTACATCAACCGCGTCACTTGACGCTTCCGCTTCCGGTCTACGAGGGTATGTATACACACTCTTCCCTCTCGTTGCTATGCATCTGGTAGATAGATCTTGTGTGATCGTAGGAAATTTTTTAAAATACTACGTTCCCCAACACGAGGCATAGGGCATGACATTCATCTTTGGAATAATTGTATTGGTGCCCCTAGTTGGGTCACACTCGACAGGTTTGCCCCTAGTTTTTCAACAATTGTGGTTTTGCCTAGCTCACTTCCCTCGCCTTGTGTTTTTGCCCTTCCGGGGCGGTTCCGACCAATGAGCAGTCGCCACATGGCGAACCGTGATTGGTCGGAACCGCCCCGGAAGGGCAAAAACACAAGGCAAGTGAAGTGAGCTGGGCAAAACCACAATTATTGAAAAACTAGGGGCAAACCTGTCGAGTGTGACCCAACTAGGGGCACGAATGCAAAAATCCCTTCATCTTTTCTCTATCTTTTGCCGAGGTCGGGCATTGAGCTATGCTCAATCTCATACCTTGCAATATAGGCAAGAACCCTTTCTTGGACTGATCCATATTGAACTTCTTCCATATCTTGTCAAGGTATGTGCTTTGTGAAAGACCAATGAGGCGTCTCGATCTATCTCTATAGATCTTGATGCCTAATATGTAAGCAGCTTCTCCAAGGTCCTTCATTGAAAAACATTTTTTCAAGTAGGCCTTTATGCTTTCCGAGAGTTCTACATCATTTCCCATCAGTAATATGTCATCCACATATAATATGAGAAATGCCATAGAGCTCCCACTCACTTTCTTGTAAATACAGGCTTCTCCCCAAGTCTGTATAAACCCAAACACTTTGATCACCTCATCAAAGCGAATGTTCCAACTCCGAGATGCTTGCACCAGCCCATAGATGGAGCGCTGGTGCTTGCATACCTTCTTAGCATTCTCATGATCGACAAAACCTTCTGGCTGCATCATATACAGTTCTTCCTTAAGGAAGCCATTAAGGAATGGCGTTTTGACGTCCATTTGCCATATCTCATAATCATAGAACGCGGCAATTGCTAACATGATTCGGATTGACTTCAGGATCGCTACGGGAGAAAAAGTCTCATCGTAGTCAATCCCTTGAACTTGTCGATAACCTTTAGCGACAAGACGAGCCTTATAGATGGTCACATCACCATCCGCGTCAGTCTTCTTCTTAAAGATCCATTTATTTTCTATGGCTTGCGGATCATTGGGCAAGTCCACCAAAGTCCATACTTTGTTATCATACATGGATCCTATCTCGGATTTCATGGCTTCAACCCATTTGTTGGAGTCTGGGCCCGCCATCGCTTCTTCATAGTTCGAAGGTTCACCGTTGTCTAACAACATGATTTCCATGACAGGGTTGCCATACCACTCTGGTGCGGAACGTGTCCTTGTGGACCTACGAAGTTGAGCAGTAACTTGATCTGAAGCTTCATGATTATTATCATTAACTTCTTCTTTAGTCGGTGCAGGCACCACAAAAACATCTTCCTGCGCTGCGCTACTTTCCGGTTCGGAAGGGGTGACAATCACTTCATCAAGTTCCACTTTCCTCCCACTTACTTCTTTCGAGAGAAACTCTTTCTCCAGAAAGGATCCATTCTTGGCAACAAAGACCTTGCCTTCGGATCTAAGGTAGAAGGTATACCCTATAGTTTCCTTAGGGTATCCTATGAAGACGCATTTTTTCCGATTTGGGTTCGAGCTTTTCAGGTTGAAGTTTCTTGACATAAGCATCGCATCCCCAAACTTTTAGAAACGACAACTTAGGTTTCTTACCAAACCATAGTTCATACGGTGTCATCTCAACGGACTTAGACGGTGCCCTATTTAAAAGTGAATGCGGCAGTCTCTAAAGCATAACCCCAGAATGACGGTAAGAGACATCATAGATCGTACCATGTCCAATAGAGTACGATTACGACGTTCAGACACACGATTAAGCTGAGGTGTTCCAGGCGGCATCAATTGTGAAACAGTTCCGCAGTTCCTTATGTGCATGACAAATTCGTGACTTAAATATTCTCCTCCACGATCTGATCGTAAGAACTTTATTTTTCTGTCAAGTTGATTCTCAACCTCGTTCTGAAATTCCTTGAACTTTTCAAAGGTCTCAGACTTGTGTTTCATCAAGTAGACATACCCATATCTACTTATGTCATCTGTGAGGGTGAGAACATAACGATAGCCACCGCGAGCTTCAACACTCATTGGACCGCACTTCTCAGTATGTATGATTTCCAATAAGTTGGTCGCTCGCTCCAATGTTCCGGAGAACGGGGTCTTGGTCATCTTGCCCAAGAGGCACGGTTCGCACGTGTCAAATGATTCACAATCAAGAGACTCCAAAAGTCCATCTGCATGGACCTTCTTCATACATTTCACACCAATATGACCAAGGCGGTAGTGCCACAAGTATGTGGGACTATCATTATCAACCATACACCTTTTGGCATTCACACTATGAATATGTGTAACATCATGGTCGAGATTCACTAAGAATAAACCATTGACCAGCGGGGCATGACCATAAAGCATTTCTCTCATATAAATAGAACAACCATTATTCTCGGATTTAAATGAGTAGCCATCTCGCATCAAACGAGATCCAGATACAATGTTCATGCTCAAAGCTGGTACTAAATAACAATTATTGAGGTTTAAAACTAATCCGGAAGGTAAATGCAGAGGTAGCGTGCCAACGGCGATCACATCAACCTTGGAACCATTCTGTCGGTGTACTAAAGTAGGGGTACCTTAGTATCCCGAACTTGTGCACGGGCAGTTGTAGCGTCCCGCGGCAGGGCTAGCCAGGCGACCGCCAAGACCCTTCGTGGATCCTTTAGAGCCATTCAAGAACAAAGTATCCGAGTCCAGAAGACAAGGCCCCGGCAAGAGGAGCTTGCCGGGAAGGCCACTCAAGGCACAAAATCATTCAAGACACGAGACCCCGGCAAGAGGAGCTTGCCGGGAAGGCTATCCAAGGCATATCAAGAAACTTGCCGCGACGCGCCACGCGTCCCGGCAAGGACCGGTGAGCGACAAGCTCCCGGCAGCGACAAGCTAGCCACCGCGGCAAGACGTTTGCCGCGGCAAGCTTCCACTCAGTACCCACGCTCCAGCTCATCCACCCACGTGTCGCCCTGGGACCCTCCCAGGCGCACGTGGCAGAAGGCTGTGCAGCCAGGGGAACACGGTGGCAAGCTGCGATGACGAGGCCAGCGTCGTGGCGGACGGAGGCGCCCTTGACGGTCACTTTTTGCACTTTTTTGGGCGACGGTGACGGGCATTTAATGCCCTTGTCCCCTGCTGTCAGGGTTAGGTATAGAGCACTATGCAACACTGTTCCAACTACCACCCATTTTACATTTTTACCCTCGACTGCGTTGCCACCTATCGGTGACCCCTTTGACCTATAAAAGGAGGCCCATGCGCAACGTAGAAGGGGTTCCGATCATGGATCACTCCCACGCTCGGTACTGCTAGCGATCAGCACTGTAGCTCTTCTCGCTCCCGAGCCCAGAACGCAATACAAACCAAGGCAGGAGTAGGGTTTTACGTATCCATGCGGCCCGAACCTGGGTAAACTGCTCGCGTGTTCACCTCGATCTGCTCTTTGTGCATCCTCCGCCCCCTTGCCGTACCGAAAAGGGGCTCCGGTCCCATAGGTGTTCGTGGGTGATCAGTTTCCCCGACATCTTTGGCACGCCAGGTAGGGGTTGCGTCGAGGTTGTGTGAACCTGATCCGGCGTCCACGCGGGCTAGATCTTCTCCAACTTCATCGACTTCATCAACATGCCGCCGAAGAAGAAGGCTTCGAAGGCAGCAGGCCCGTCCGCGTCGATCCCACCACCGGAGCCAACGGCTGGTGGGGGAGACGCCGGCGGAAGGACGGACGTCGGCGAAGAAACTCACGGCGCTGCCAAATCCAAGGACAAGACGGACGACCGGGCGCACTCCAAAACCTCGGCGTCCGTACACACACCGCGCCCATCTCAGGAGGCGCGGGACCGGCAGCGACGTGGTACTCAAGGTACCATACGCTTGCTGGGTCAAGGACAAGCTGGCGGATCCCGGGACGCTCAAGGCCAACATGCTGGCACGAGCAAGGCGCGGTCGCCGGGACAAGACGCTGCTCCTTCTAACGCGGTTAGAAGTCCGAGCATATCTCGCTCCTCGCACCGCTCGCCACCGCTACCCGCCACTCCAGCAGAGGCTCTAGCACGAGCCCAACTGCTCCTCGACTTCCCTCCAGCGGCGGACAAGGCCGACGACTGGAGGGCCACCATCCAGAGCCTCATCGCCTTCGCCAAAGGCGACACTCCGCAGCAGCCGACCACGTCGCGGCCGCGGCAAGTTAGCCAGGCGCGGGCTGATGGCGACAAGACTGCCGGGGGTGCAACCACCGTTCACTCCCCGCCGCGAAGGCCAAGATCGCCGACTCGCCGGATCAACATCGACGACGACTCCACCACGTCGTCGAATCCACGAGCTCGCCGCGATCAGCGCCAAGTCCTTCAAGACCGACAACAAGAGGACGCTCGAACCCGCATCGAGCGTCGCAGAGAAGCGCAGCGTCAATCTGACCAGCGAGCTGGGCCCGCTGTTGATATGCAAGCGCCAGGGGGACCAGGCGACCTGTCGTACGCGGCAGGTTGCCCTGCGTTCACTAGTGAGCTGCGGCAAGTCCAGTGGCCCAGCATGAAGAACTTCAAGCCCGACGTACCCGAGAAGTACGACGGCAAAACACATCCGTCGGAGTTCCTCAGCATCTACACCATCGAGGTGCAGGCTGCCGGGGGACGAGACGAGAAGATACTCGCCAACTACTTCCCGCTCGTGCTCAAGCCAAACGTCAGATCTTGGCTCATGCACTTGCCGGAGAACTCCATTTCTTATTGGGCTGACCTGTGCCATCAGTTTGTCGGCGCCTTCACAGGTGGCCACAAGCCCCATGGCCAGGAGAGCAACCTTCACATACTTGCCCAGAAGGAAGGAGAGCCCCTGCGTAAGTATATCCAGAGATTCAGCCGCGTCCAGCACAACATCCCAGACGTCCACCCTGCCGCGGTTATCAGCGCGTTCCACCAGAACGTGCGTAACCGCAGGATGAGGGAGGAGATGGCGATGTGTAAAATCCGTGACGTCAGCGAGCTCTATGCCCTGGCCGACAAGTGCGCACGCGCTAAGGAGGGGAGGAAACTCCCCGGAGAGGATACTGGAGCAGGGCGATCAGATAGTGAGGATGCCGCCCCGGCAAAGAAGAACCGGCGGCGGAACAATAGAAAGAAGAAGAACAAGGAAGTGCTAGTCGTACTGCAGTCCGGCAAGGAGGCTGGCGCCAAGAAAGCCCAGGCTGGTAGCTCCGGCAAGGAGACTGCCGCGTGCACCAACTGTCAGGCTGTGGCGGCCGCCGACAAGCAGGACGGCACCGACAAGCAGTACTGCAAGATCCAACGCACCAAGGGCCACGATCTCCAAAACTGCAAGAAGGTCGAATACCTCGTCGAGCAGCAGAAGGCTGAGTACAAGCGACGCGACAAGGAGAAGGCCCAGGGAGGTGATGGTGGATCCGGCAAGAAGCGGCCATTCAACGGCCGGGGAGGACGCCGCGGCAAGGCCAAGCAGCGGCAAGGAGACAGGCCTCCCCGCGACCGCGACAAGGACGAAGACGAAGATGACGACGAGGACATGGATGATGGAGAGAACAGTGAGCAGGAGTTTCAGAAAGTCACAGAGGTTCTGTGCGTTGACGGAGGTGCTTCGCTGCATACTTCACACCGCCAACTCAAACAATGGGTGCGTGAAGTCAATGCAGCGGAACCACCCGTCGAGTCGCGCAAAGTTCTGAAGTGGTCCAGCACGCCTATCATCTTTGACATTGAGGACCACCCTGATCGCACAACTGCAGTCGGGTGCTTGCCGATGTTGGTTTCACCAACCATCCGCAACCTCAAGGTCACCAAGATGTTAGTTGACGGCGAGGCCGGCTTGAATTTGATCTCCTCCACATTCCAAGGGATCAACCCGGGAAGGAGCAAGCCGAAGGGGAAGATCACACTACCAGTGACATTTGGCGGAGAGCTGAACTTCGGGACTGAGAGGTTCACTTTCGACGTTGCCGATATTCCGTTGCCTTACAATGGAATACTTGGCCGTCCAGCACTCGCCAAGTTCATGACTGCCTCACACTTCGCCTACAACGTACTCAAGATGCCCGGCCCGATAAGCGTCATCTCTGTCCCTGGTGACAAGAAAGATGCCCTTATCTGCGCCGACAAGATCTACCGGGAAGCAGCAGCCGCAGCAGATCGCAAGACACTTGCCGCTGAAGCTCCCGAGGGGAAGAACAAGACCAAGTCCGGCAAGAGCTCTAGGGCCCACTCCGGCAAACGCACCTCTTCGGAGTGCTGCGCTGCCGTCAAGGATGTACCATCGAGCTCCACCAGCAAGTGCAAGAAGGCGATGGCAGCTCCACCAACAACCAAGAAGGTGTCCGCCAAGGAGGACGGCACTGGTGGTACTTTCACCATCAGTGCCACGCTCGACCCCAAATAGGAAAGCGCGCTCGTTGCTTTCCTGCGGGCGAATGTCGACGTGTTTGCATGGCAACCGTCTGACATCCCCGGTGTTCCCAGGAAAGTGATTGAGCACAAGCTTGCATTGGAGCGCCAAGAGTTTATCGCAGAAGAAATCAAGAAGTTGGAAGCGGCAGGCCTTGTCAGAGGTGTGCTCCATCCCATGTGGTTGGCCAATCCTGTTGTCGTGCGTAAAGCAAATGGGAAGTGGAGGCTTTGTATAGGCTTCACTGATGTGAATAAAGCTTGTCCTAAAGATCCATTTCCCTTGCCGCGCATTGACCAGATTGTTGACTCCACGGCTGGATGTGAGTTGCTTTCGTTTCTTGATGCATACTCAGGATATCACCAGATTTTCATGGCTGAGGAAGATGAAGAGAAGACAGCATTCATTACTCCATGTGGCACCTACTGCTTCATACGCATGCCGTTCGGATTGAAGAATGCTGGTTCAACGTTTGCAAGAGTAGTCCATACAGCTTTTGAGCCACAGATACACAGAAATGTGGAAGCTTATATGGATGATATAGTGGTCAAGAGTAAGGACATGGCTACTCTGATCCAAGATTTAGATGAGACTTTTGCGAATCTGCGCAAGATCCAACTCAAGCTCAACCCCGAGAAGTGCATGTTTGGAGTCCCCTCCGGCAAGCTTCTCGGGTTCTTCGTGTCTCAGAGGGGGATTGAAGCCAATCCCGACAATATCAAGGCCATCGAGCAGATCGAAGCTCCGAAGCGCGTCAAGGATGTACGAAGACTTGCCGGCTGTGTGGCTGCCCTCAGCAGGTTTATCTCTAAGTCTGCGGAACGCGCCCTGCCGTTTTTCAAAATTTTGAAAAAGGCAGGTCCAATGAAATGGACTCCGGAAGCGGAGGCAGCGCTGCAAGACTTGAAGAGATACCTGTCCTCCACTCCAACACTTGTCGCACCTAAGCCACAAGAGAAGTTGCTGTTGTACCTAGAAGCAACCAATCAAGTGGTTAGTGCTGCGTTAGTAGCGGAGAGGGAGGCAGATGATGAGTCAATAGCCCCGGCAAGCACATCCAGCGACAAGCAGGGGGCTTCTCCGACAAGCTCTGGTCCCGACAAGGATGGAACTGCGCAGATGCAAGAGGAGGTACGAAAGAGGATGGTGCAGCGCCCAGTCTACTTTGTCAGCTCCCTTCTCCAAGGGGCTAGGTCAAGGTACTCTGGCGTGCAAAAGTTGCTTTTCGGCCTTCTCATGGCCTCGAGAAAGCTGCGCCATTACTTCCAAGCGCATGAGATAACAGTGGTCACTCGCTTTCCGCTGAACAGGATATTGCAAAATCCAGAAGCAACAGGCGGGATTGTCGAGTGGGCGCTAGAACTGTCAAGCTTTGGCCTCAAGTTTGAAAGCACTTCAACTATCCAGAGCAGAGCATTGGCAGAATTCATAGTAGAGTGGACGCCAACGCCAGACGAAGAGATTCCAGAAACAAGCATCCCCGTCAAAGAAGCGAGCAAGGAATGGATAATGTACTTCGATGGTGCCTTCTCGCTGCAAGGCGCCGGTGCCGGCGTGCTGCTTGTCGCGCCCACCGGAGAGCACCTCAAGTACGTCGTCCAAATGCACTTTCCCAAGGATCAAGCGACAAACAATACTGCAGAGTATGAGGGTTTGCTTGCCGGTCTCAAGATCGTGGCAGACCTTGGGATTAAGAAGCTGATCGTAAGGGGGGATTCACAGCTTGTCGTCTGCCAGAGCTACCAGAGTCCGTTGATGGAAGCTTACGTCGACGAAGTGAGAAAGCTTGAAGAACACTTTGAAGGCCTGCAGATGGAGCACGTTCCAAGAGCTCAGAACGACATCGCAGATGGCCTGTCAAAGTGTGCCGCACTAAAGTTACCTGTGGAACCAGGGATCTTTGTGCTCAAGTTGACTCAACCATCCGTAACGCCATCAACTGGACAAGGCAAGAAGAGGAAGTTGATCTCCGGCGACTACTTCCCGGCAGAGCTCCCAGAAGCCGCCGCCAAGAAAGTCCCCAAGATCAACGACAAGATTGCTGAGGAGCAGTCTGCTCCTGCAAGCCCTAGGGTTTGTACAGTTGAAGCAGGCGCCCCCGACAAGATTTGCTCCGGCAAGCTTGCCGGGGAATGTCAAGCTCCGGCCGAGCCGCAGGTTCTTGTCGTAGAAGCTGACGTTCCCGCATCAGCACAAGTGCCTTTAGTCCTTGTTGTCGAGCCACAGGCTCCAGCATGGGCGCAGCAAATTTTTCGTTTTCTCCAGACAGGAGAACTTCCCGAAGAGCGAGAAGAAGCTGCAAGAATAGCCCGGCAGTCAAGTATGTATCAGTTTGTCGACAACGAACTGTACAAAAGAAGATTCAACGGTGTGAAATTGAAGTGTATTTCCCGGGAAGATGGACAGAAGCTGTTGGCAGAGATACATGGAGGCATATGTGGCCACCACATTGGCGCAAGAGCATTTGTCGGCAAGGCGTTCCGGCAAGGTTTCTTTTGGCCAGAAGCCCTCCAGGATGCAACTGCACAAGTAACCAAGTGTGAAGCGTGCCAGTTCCATTCCAAGCAGATACATCAGCCAGCTCAAGCTCTCCAGACGATCCCTTTGTCCTGGCCATTTTCGGTCTGGGGGCTCGACATCCTCGGCCCCTTTCCCCGCGCAGCCGGGAGCTTTGAGTACTTGTACGTTGCCATCGACAAGTTCACAAAGTGGCCGCAAGTGGAACCAGTGAGAAAGGTGACCGCACAATCAGCAGTCAAGTTCTTCAGGTCGATTGTTTGCCGTTTCGGGATCCCTAACAGGATCATCACCGACAACGATACGCAATTCACCAGTCGCACCTTCATGCAATACGTCCAAGACCTTGGCGCCAAGGTCTGCTTCGCTTCTTTTGCTAACCCAAGAAGCAACGGTCAAGCGGAGAGGGCAAACGCTGAAGTGCTGCGCGGGCTGAAGACCAGAACTTTCGACAGGCTGCACAAGTGCGGAAGAAACTGGATCGAGGAGTTGTCAGCGTCTATTTGGTCGATCAGGACGACGCCAAATCGAGCCACTGGACAGACACCCTTTGCTCTAGTCTATGGAGCAGAGGCAGTTCTCCCCACGGAACTCGTATACGGGTCACCTCGAGTGCTCGCTCATGATGAGCTCGAGCAAGAGCAGCTGCGACAAGATGACGCACTGCTCCTTGAGGAAGATCGTCTTCAGGCCGCTGTGCGAGCTGCTCGCTACCAGCAAGCTTTGCGCCGCTATCATAGCCACAAAGTCAATGCCAGAAGTCTCGAGGAAGGCGACCTTGTTCTTCGGCGCGTTCAGTCCGCCAAGAATTCTAACAAGTTGACGCCGAAGTGGGAAGGCCCTTATCGGGTGAAACGAGTCACTAGGCCCGGCGCTGTCCACCTTGAGACCGAAGATGGCTTGCCGGTGAGCAACTCTTGGAACATCGAGCATCTTCGTAAGTTTTACCCATAAGGCGCGGTTGCCGTGATCCGCTACGGCAACCACCTTTTGTACAAGTCTTGCCGCTGTTGCATGTAATCCTTTGTACGAAGCCGGGCGCAGACCCCGTGCATCATTAAAGTTTATGTGCCCCGCACAACTTGTTGTTTCATGCTTTTATATTTTGCATGAGTTATTTGACACCTTGTGCAGCACCTACCACCGGTAAGCAATAACGTGCCGCAAAGGCCCATATCTGTGTTTCCTCTTCTTTTTTCTTAAGGAAAAGCAAAGTTCCCTCACGCACAAGTTTACCGGGGGGAGGAGAGGATGGTGGTATGGACCAAGCGCCGTTCAAGAAAGCCTTACATTGCCGGGAAGCAGACAACACAAAAGCTAAGTTGCCAAAGTTTGAGCAATCAAAATTTTAAATTTTTAAGTTATCTTCCTTGAACGACCGCGCTTTGTATGGAAAACCTGTGCGCGAAGGAACCAACTCATGGCTAGTTGCGCCCTTGCTTTGTTTCGAGTTTGCTCAACAGCTTAAGTGCGCTGCGACCAATGTCGCACCCTTACTTTGTTTCTGAGCCCGCTCAGCAACTTAAGTGTGCTGCAACTAGTCGCGACAAGGTTGCTTGTCGACAACGGCATCGCCAGCAGGCTGCTGAAGTTCCGCAATCAACGCTTGCGGCAAAGGTGCCTACGCCGGCAAGTTCCCTAAAAAGCGTAGGGTAAAAACATACAAAGCAAGGAAGTCAAGTAAAGGAAATAACATTGCATTAACCACCTAAGATAGAGTTATATTACAAAATGACTTGCCGCAATTCTAATAGACTATTGTTCTTAACATGGTTGGCAGCGGCAAGGAAAGAAGAAAGAAAAAAGTCTAGTCCGCGCGGTCGCCTTCAACCCTCTTGATCCCGCCCACCTTGTCCACAATGGGTGCGACAAGGGCCTTGAGCGCCTCCTGGTCGGCATCGGGCGGCAGGGTCCGGAGGATGTTGGTGAGGTTGATGCCAGGGTTGCGGCACGCTATCTTCATCAGCACCTTCTGGAGGGCTCCCACGCAGAGCCTGCGCGACTCGTCCGCCAGCTGCTTCGGGATATTCTCCCGGAGTTGCCAGAGGGCCGTCGCCACGCCCTTGAAGAGCAGAGTGAGCTTGGCGCTGGCATGGAGGTTCTCGTCGGTGGAGTACCCGAGATACTCCGCCCCCAGCTCCGCCAGCTCCGAGTGGATGTCCGTGGCGGCGTTGACAAGGCCTTCCGTCCATATCTCGATGTTCCGCCTAAAGTTGTTCTGGGATATGGAGGCGCTGTCCAGCAACACCTTCTCGGCCCTGAGCTCCTCCTTCAGGGCCGTCTCCCGCTCCCTGGCGCAGTCCAGCGTCTGGGTCAGCGTGGTCAGCTTCAGCTCCAGATCGGCGATAGAGTCCTTGGCTACGGCGAGCTCCTTGCCCTTGTCGGAGAGGCGAACCTGCAGCTCGGAGTGGTTGTGGGCGTCCTTCTACCTCTCAAGCTTGAGGGCGGCAACCTCCTCGCCGCTCGTCTTCAGGTTGGCCTCCAGCTGTGCCACTCTCTGCTCCAACTCCCTCTTCGCGGTCTCGGCGGCCGCGGCAGCATCCTTCGCCTCTTGGAGAGCTCCGCCAAGCGACCGCTCGCGCGCGGCAAGCTCGTCCTCGTGGTCGTCGAGGTCGACTTTCCGCTGCGTCAGCTCACCTTCTCGCCTGGAGAGCTCCTTGGCGGCAAGTCGTTGCTGCTCCTCCGCTTCGGCCTTCTCCAAAATGAAGGCTTGATGTGCCTCGGCAATCTGCTCCGGCTCCTCCACCAAGGATCGGAGAGCCGCTTGGTTGGCGGCCCGGAGCTCTTCTGCACGCTTCTCCAAGTCACCACTTGCGTTGGCGGCTAGAGCCTCTCGAGACTCCAGCTTCGCCTGCCGGGCGCGATACAGGGACAGAAGCTTGCGCAGCAGCCGCTCCTCCTCGGGCTCGTTGCTGCTGCTCGGCGCATCGACGATCTTCAGTCCGGCGGAGGCGAGGACCTCCCCGTCGAAGACCTCTCCCTCGACTGGCGCCCTGGACATGGACGCCCACGGGAGCTGGATGAAGACGTCGTAGCCGGCCTTCAGATAAGCGCTGGGCTCGGGCTCGTCGGAGCTGGGGGCTGCGGTGGCGGCGGAAGGCTCGGCGGCCGGCGTAGTGCCTGACGCTCCTGCGGCCCCGGTGCCGTCAGTGCGGTCGCCAGCCTCTTCGCCAGCTGCCGCGGCGGCAGCCTTGGCGGCCTCTGCGCCAGCGGGATCGTCCGTGCCAACTGTCTCTTCAGCAACGGCGGCGGCGTCGGCGGCGACCTCCGTCTCCAAGGGCTCGGCTGCGGACGGGTCTGACAGAAGAAAAGAAAAAGAAAAGACGAACAAGTCAAGCAAATATCCAAAAAAGAAGAATTGAAAGAAAGAAAAGTCCAAGGGTTTACCTGCGCGGGCCGGCTCCTGGGTGAGGTTCCTCGCCGGGGAGCTCTCCCTCGGCGGCGTGGATGTAGCTCCTGTCGGCGGAGGGCTGCTAGCGCTATCCCTTGGCGGGGTGCTCGCCCTTGGCGGAGTACTCGCCCTTGGCGGAGTGCTCACCCTTGCCGGAGAGCTCCCCCTTGGAGGTGTGGACGAGGCGTGCGGCACGTCGGGGGCGGTCTCCTGGCGCTCCTGATACTGCTGCTCTGCTCCTGCACAAGTCAACAAACGAGATATCAGTAAGGAAGAAAGACCCACGCGCGCCCGACAAGCGGAAAGTGAACCACACTTACGCTGGGGGCTGCGCTGGGGGCTGCTCCGAAGGACAGTTGCCGGGTCCGGCAAGCTCGTCTCAGGCGCGCCCCCTGCTGACATGGCGGGCTCGTCTTCGATGACGATCACCGGGACCTTGGCCCTCTTCGCCGCTCTTTGAGCGAGAGTTCTGAAAAGAAGAACAGGTTCAGAGTTAGGCAAAAGAGATACAAGACAAGAAAATCAAAGAAACACAAGGATTGCGAAGATTTAATCTTCCTCCTCCTCGTCGGAGCTCAGCGCGGAGGAGTCAAAATCCGGCTCGCGCGTCCGTGCGCGAGGAGGCGGAGGAGTGGCCCCCCTCGGCCGCTTGGCGAGAGCAGGGACGGTGGTCTGGGAAGACCCCGCTCCGGTTGCCGCCGAAGCACGAGGAACAGCGGGAACAGGGGCGCCGGTCCGGGAAGATCCTCCTCCTGTTGCCGCTGAAGCTCGAGGCGCTCCCTTGGCGGCCTTGCTCGTCGCGGTGGCGCGTGTCGGGCGGCGCTGCGGCTGCTGGCCCGCCGGCCGCCCCGCCACGTCTGTGGCCTTGCGGAGGCGCCTCCTTGTTTGAGCTGGAGGACTTGCTGGTGGCGGTGAGCTACCCGAGGACGAAGAAGAGGAGTCGAGGCCCAGTGAGCCGCCCGAGTCCTCGGCAGGATCGCTTGACCCGATGCCCTGCTCGGCGGGCCCACTCGACTCAGCGCCCTGCTCGGTGGGCTCGCTTGTCCGGGCGAGTCGCGCGGCAAGCTTTCCCGCTTTGAGAAGCTCTTCCTCCTCGGCGAGGCTTGTCGCCTGCGCTGCCTCCGCTTTCTCCACAGTAGACCCGAACTCGCCCGCGGCCCTGGCTGCCGCTGCCTCTTCTAGCCTGGTGGCAATATATGCCATCTCCTAGTCGGTGGTGTCGCGAGTGAGGCCCCTCTTCTCGTCGGCATCGACTTGCAGTTCCACCAGGTTGTCGAAGAACGTTTGCACGGCTTTGTCGGAGGGCTCTTGCCAAGTGGGGTCGATCCCGTGGTAGTCGCACAACGGCATCGCCGCGCGGATGGCACTGAGCGCAGAGCTATTGCACAACAGGACGACCCCCGGCGGCAATGCGAACCATTCGGGGTGGGCAGAGTCATACTTGAACAGCGCCTGGAGCATCGCGTTGAGCTCCAGGACAGAGAAATTCCAATTGAGGCCTGGGCGCAGCCTCATAATATCCGCCGTGTTCTCGAACTCCCAAGCAGCTCTCTTCCTCTCTTGCAAGGGAGCGATGCGGCGGCGGAGAAAGTCTGCTCCGACAGCGCCAACAGTGAGCTTGGCGTGCCGGAGGCGAAGGATCCGAGTGGTGGCTATCTTCAGCTTGTCGTCTTCAGGGGCCAGATCGCTCCAGTCGTTGCCGCGCACTACTGGGGCTTGGCACCGGGAAGTGAAATGCTGCGGGTCATCCTCTACGATCCAACACCAGTTGGCTCTCCACTCATCCCACTTGCCGCGGAGCTCCCCCTCCAGATAGGATTCTTTCTTGTGCGTCCTCGAGATCCAAGAGATTCCGCCAGACAGGGGCGACCCTACCTCGACCCGGGGCGTGAAGTAATGGCAGAAAAGAGCTACATTGGGGTAGACTCCGACAAAGTTTTCGCACAGATGTGCGAAAACGGCCATGGTCAAGACGGCGTTGGGGGTGAAGTCAAGGAGACGAAACCCGTAGGTATTCATGATGTCGCAGAAGAACTCAGAATAGGGTGGATAGAGCCCGCAATAGAAGAATAGAGCAAAGAAGGCGTAGCCGGTCGGGAACATGTCGCAGGCTACGGCGGGGAGTACCTTGGTGCGCTGGTGCGCCATTGTCTCCCTCGACCAGAAGAGGTAGAAGGTGTCTTTGAGCTCCTCCGCGTCAAGCTTTGGCGGGAAGACCGCCATCTTCTTCCGCATTGCTGCTAGCCGCAGCGCCTCGGCGGACTTCGTGGCCTTCTCCTTCTCGCCTTTCGGAGCCATGGCGGGGACGGCGGGGGAAGTCGACGGCGCTGGTGATGCTGGTGGCGGCGGAGGGGGCCGGAGCGCTGCTCTCTTTCGACCTTCGGGGAGGAGGGGCGCGGCGGGGGTTTCTGAAGGATGAAGAAGCAACGGGCGAATGAAAGGAACTACCCCTGTTTCCCCCGCTTTTAAGGGGGGAAGAGGGGGACGTTCCGCATTTCCCATTAAAGAATCAGGCCACGATCTCTCCCACGACGCCACGATTGACGTGTGTCGTTAGGAAGGGGCGCGGTGGATACGGAGTGGGATACGGCGTGCCGCAGGCCGCGCGCGGGCCCGTGCACTGTTTTGGGCCTGGCCCAACAGCGCTCGGCACCGTGTGTGGCCCAGGCCCGTGGGCTCCTGTCGGTGTACTAAAGTAGGGGTACCTTAGTATCCCGAACTTGTGCACGGGCAGTTGTAGCGTCCCGCGGCAGGGCTAGCCAGGCGACCGCCAAGACCCCTCGTGGATCCTTTAGAGCCATTCAAGAACAAACTATCCGAGTCCAGAAGACAAGGCCCCGGCAAGAGGAGCTTGCCGAGAAGGCCACTCAAGGCACAAAATAATTCAAGACACGAGACCCGGCAAGAGGAGCTTGCCGGGAAGGCTATCCAAGGCATATCAAGAAACTTGCCGCGACGCGCCACGCGTCCCGGCAAGGACTGGTGAGCGACAAGCTCCCGGCAGCGACAAGCTAGCCACCGCGACAAGACATTTGCCGCGGCAAGCTTCCACTCAGTACCCACGCTCCAGCTCATCCACCCACGTGTCGCCCTGGGACCCTCCCAGGCGCACGTGGCGGAAGGCTGTGCAGCTAGTGGAACACGGTGGCAAGCTGCGATGACGAGTACACCGTCATGGCGGACGGAGGCGCCCTTGACGGTCACTTTTTGCACTTTTTTGGGCGACGGTGACGGGCATTTAATGCCCTTGTCCCCTACCGTCAGGGTTAGGTATAGAGCACTATGCAACACTGTTCCAACTACCACCCATTTTACATTTTTACCCTCGACTGTGTTGCCACCTGTTGGTGACCCCTTTGACCTATAAAAGGAGGCCCATGCGCAACGTAGAAGGGGTTCCGATCATCGATCACTCCCATGCTCGGTACTGCTAGCGATCATCACTGTAGCTCTTCTCGCTCCCGAGCCCAGAACGCAATACAAACCAAGGCAGGAGTAGAGTTTTACGCATCCGTGCGGCCCGAACCTGGGTAAACTGCTCGCGTGTTCACCTCGATCTGCTCTTTGTGCATCCTCCGCCCCCTTGCCGTACCAAAAAGGGGCTCCGGTCCTATAGGTGTTCGTGGGTGATCAGTTTCCCCGACACATTCCCCACGCGCATCGTCACCTCGTCCTTCGCCAGTCTCCGCTTATTATGCAGCTCCTTCTTTGAGTTACAAATGTGAGTAACTACACCGGTATCAAATACCCAAGAGCTACTACGAGCGCTGGTAAGGTACACATCAATAACATGTATATCACATAAACCTTTGACGTTTTTGGCCTTCTTATCCGCTAAGTATTTGGGACAGTTCCGCTTCCATTGACCCGTTCCCTTGCAATAAAAGCACTCAATCTCAGGCTTGGGTCCATTCTTTGGCTTCTTCCCGGCAACTAGCTTACCAGGCACGGCAACTCCTTTGTCGTCTTTCTCTAAGTTTTTCTTATCCTTGCCTTTCTTGAACTTAGTGGTTTTATTCACCATCAACACTTGATGTTCTTTCTTGATCTCCACTCCGCTGATTTCAGCATTGAATACACCTTGGGAATGGACTTCTCCATCCCTTGCATATTGAAGTTCATCACGAAGCTCTTGTAGCTAGGTGGGAGTGACTGAAGGATTCTGTCAATGACCGCGTCATCTGGGAGATTAATTCTCGGCTGAGACAAGCGGTTGTGTAACCCAGAAATTTTGAGTATATGCTCGCTGACAGAACTATTCTCCTCCATCTTACAACTGTAGAACTTGTCGGAGACTTCATATCTCTCGACTCGGGCATGAGCTTGGAAAACCATTTTCAGCTCTTGGAACATCTCATATGCTCCGTGCTGCTCAAAACGCTTTTGGAGCCCCGACTCTAAGCTATAAAGCATGCCGCACTGAACCAGGGAGTAATCATCACTACGCGACTGCCAGGCGTTCATAACGTCTTGAGTTGCTGGGAAAACGGGTGCATCACCTAGCGGTGCTTCAAGGACATATGCTTTCTTGGCAGCTATGAGGATGATCCTCAAGTTACGGACCCAATCCGTATAGTTGCTACCATCGTCTTTCAGCTTGGTTTTCTCTAGGAACGCGTTGAAGTTGAGGGCAACATTAGCGTGGGCCATTGGATCTACAAGACATATTGTAAAGAGTTTAGACTATGTTCATGACAATTAAGTTCATCTAAACAAATTTAATGAACTCCCACTTAGATAGACATCTCTCCAGTCATACAAGTGATACATGATCCGAATCGACTAGGCCGTGTCCGATCATCACGTGAGACGGACTAGTCATCAACGGTGAATATCTTTATGTTGATCGTGTCTTCTATAAGACTCATGTTCGACCTTTTGGTCTTCCGTGTTCCGAGGCCATGTCTGTACAAGCTAGGCTCGTCAAGTGAACCCTAAGTGTATTGCGTGTGTAAATCTGGCTTACACCCGTTGTATGCGAACATTAGAGCCTATCACACCCGATCATCACGTGGTGCTTCGGAACAACAAACCTTAGCAACGGTGCACAGTTAGGGGGAACACAATTCTTGAAATTTTAGTGAGAGATCATCTTATTTACTACCATCGTTCTAAGCAAATAAGATGTAAAACATGATAAACATCACATGCAATCAAATAGTGGCATGATATGGCCAATATCATTTTTCTCCTTTTGATCTTCATCTTCGGGGCTCCATGATCATCATCGTCACCGGCATGACACCATGATCTCCATCAACGTGTCTTTATGAAGTTGTCTTGCCAAACATTACTTCTACTACTATGGCTAATGGTTAGCGATAAAGTAAAGTAATTACAAGGTGTTTTCAATGACACGCAGGTCATACAATAAAATAAGACAACTCCTATGGCTCCTGCCGGTTTTCATACTCATCGACATGCAAGTCATGATTCCTATTACAAGAACATGATGAATCTCATACATCACATATATATCATTCAACACATCCTTTTGGCCATATCACATCACACGGCACGTGCTGCAAGAACAAGTTTGACGTCCTCTAATTGTTGTTGCAAGTTTTTACGTGGCTGCTATAGGTTTCTAGCGAGAACGTTTCTTACCTACGCCAAAACCACAACGTGATATGCCAATTACTATTTACCCTTCATAAGGACCCTTTTCATCGAATCCGATCCAACTAAAGTGGGAGAGACAGACACCCGCCAGCCACCTTATGCAACTAGTGCATGTCAGTCGGTGGAACCCGTCTCACGTAAGCGTACGTGTAAGGTCGGTCCGGGCCGCTTCATCCCACGATGCCGCCGAATCAAGATAAGACTAGTAGCGGCAAGTAAATTGACATGATTTACGCCCACAACAATCGTTTGTTCTACTCCTGCATAGTAACTACGCAAAGACCTAGCTCATGATGCCACTGTTGGGGATCGTTGCAGAAAATCAAAAAAATTCCTACGCATCACCAGGATCTATCTATGGAGATTACTAGCAACGAGAGGGGAGTGCATCTTCATACCTTTGAAGATCGCGATGCGGAATCATTGCAAGAACGCGGATGAAGGAGTCGTACACGTGGCGATTCGGATCGCGGTTGATTCCGATCTAAGCGTCGAACAACGGCGCCTCCGCGTTCAATACACGTGCAGCCCGGTGACGTCTCCCGCGCCTTGATCCAGCAAGGGGAGAGGGAGAGGTTCGGGAAGACTCCGTCCAGCAGCAGCATGACGGCGTGGTGGTGGTGGAGGAGCATGGCACTCCAGCAGGGCTTCGCCAAGCACCGCAAGAGACAAGGAGGGAGAGGGGTAGGGCTGCGCCAAGAGGGAGAGGTTCTCATGTATCTGGCAGCCCAGAAACCCCACATATATAGGGGAAGGGGAGGGGCTGCGCCCCCATCTTGGGTTCCCTCCGTAGGGGTGGCGGCAGCCCCTAGATCCCATCTAGGGGGCGGCCAGGAGGAGGGAAAGAGGGGGGGCGCCCTAGGGTGGGCCTTAAGGCCCATCTGGACCTAGGGTTTGCCCCCTCCCTCTCTCCATGCGCCTTGGGCCATGGTGGGGGGGGGTGCACCAGCCCAGCTGGGGCTGGTCCCTTCCCACACATGGCTCACGCAACTCTTTGGGGCTGGTGGCCCCTCCCGGTGGACCCCCGGAACCCTTCCGGTGGTCCCCGTACGTTACCGATAACACCTGGAACATTTCCTGTGACCAAAACGGGACTTCCCATATATAAATATTTACTTCGGGATCATTCCGGAACTCCTCGTGACGTCTGGGATCTCATCCGAGACTCCAAACAACATTCGGTAACCATATACTACATTCCCTATAACCCTAGCATCATCGAACCTTAAGTGTGTAGACCCTACGGCTTCGGGAACCATGCAGACATGACGGAGACATCTCTCCGGCCAATAACCAATAGCGGGATCTGGATACCCATGTTGGTTCCCGCATGTTCCACGATGATCTCATCGGATGAACCACGATGTCAAGGATTCAATCAATCCCGTATATGATTCCCTTTGTCTATCGGTATAGCACGTGTTGGGGAACGTAGCAGAATCAAAAAAAATTCTACGCTTTCACCAAGATCAATCTAAGGAGACATCTAGCAACGAGCATATTAGAGTGCATCTACATACCCTTTTGTAGATCGCGAGCGGAAGCGTTCGAAGAAGCGTGGATGAAGTAGTCGTACTCTTCGCGTTCTTCGTCACCGATGATCTAGCGCCGAACGGACGGCACCTCCGCGTTCAACACACGTCCGGTACAGCAACGTCACCTCCTTCTTGATCCAGCAAGGGGGGAGGAGAGGTCGTCGGAGATCCAGCAGCACGACGGCGTGGTGGTGGATGCAGCGGGAAATCCTGCAGGGCTTCGCCGGCGCCCTGCGGAGGAGTAGAGAGGTGTGACGGGAGGGGGAGAGGCGCCAGAGACTTGGGTGTGGCTGCCCTCTCCCCCCCCCCCACTATATATAGGGGCCAAGGGGGGGCGCCGGCCCTGGCAGATCCCATCTGCAAGGGGGGGCGGCGGCCTAGGGGGGAAACTTGCCCCCCAAGGCATAGGGGGCGCCCCCCTCCCCTAGGGTTTCAACCCTAGGCGCATGGAGGGGGGCCCAAGTGGTGCGCCAGCCCACCAGGGGCTGGCCCCTTCTCCCTTGCGGCCTAAGGGACCCACCGGGATGGGTGGCCCCACCCGGTGGACCCCTGGGACCCCTCCGGTGGTCCCGGGACACTCCCGGTGACCCCCGGAGTTCACCCGATGGCCGAAACTGGACTTCCTATATATCATTCTTTACCTCCGGACCATTCCGAAACTCCTCGTCACGTCCGGGATCTCATCCGGTACTCCGAACAACTTTCGGGTTTCCACGTGCATGTATCTCTACGACCCTAGCGTCACCGAACCTTAAGTGTGTAGACCCTGCGGGTTCTGGAGACACGTAGACATGACCAAGGCGCCTCTCTGGTCAATAACCAACAGCGGGATCTGGATACCCATGTTGGTTCACACGTGTTCCTCGATGATCTTCATCGGATGAACCACTGTGTCAAGGATTCACTCAATCCCGTATGTTATTCCCTTTGTCCATCGGTACGGTACTTGCCCGAGATTCGATCGTCGGTATACCCGATACCTTGTTCAATCTCATCATGGCAAGTCTCTTTACTCGTTCCGTAATCCATCATCCCGTGACTAACTCCTTAGTCATTTTGAGCTCATTATGATGATGTCTTACCGAGTGGGCCTAGAGGTACCTCTCCGTCACACGGAGTGACAATATCCCAGTCTCGGTTCGTACCAACTCAACAGACACTTTCGGAGATTCCCGATGCGTACCTTTATAGCCACCCAGTTACTTTGTGACGTTTCGCACACCCAAAGTATTCCTATGGAATCCGGGAGTTGTAGAACCTCATGGTCTAAGGAATAAATACTTGACACCGAAAAGCTTATGCATTACGAACTATACGATCTCGTGCTATTCTCAGGATTGGGTCTTGTCCATCACATCATTCTCCTAATGATGTGATACCGTTATCACTGACATCCTATGTCCATGGTCAGGAAACCGTGACCATCTGTTGATCAACGAGCTGGTAACTAGAGGCCTACCAGGGACTCATTGTGGTCTATATATTCACACATGTATCGCTGTTTCCGTACAATACAATTCAAGCATGAATAACAGACAATTATCATGAATAAGGAAATATAATAATAATACTTTTATTATTGCCTCTAGGGCATATTTCCAACAGTCTCCCACTTGCACTAGAGTCAATAATCTAGTTACATTGTGATGAATCGAACACCCATAGAGTCCTGGTGTTGATCATGTTTTGCCCGTGGAAGAGGCTTAGTCAACGGGTTTGCAACATTCAGACCTGTATGCACTTTACAAATATCTATGTCTCCATCTTGAATATAATTCCGGATGGAGTTGAAACGGCGCTTGATGTGTTTGGTCTTCTTGTGAAACCTGGGCTCCTTCGTAATGGCAATAGCACCAGTGTTGTCATAGAAGAGAGTCGTCGGGCTTGACGCACTTGGAATGACTCCTAGGTCGGTGATGAACTCCTTCATCCAGACTCCTTCCTGTGCTGCTTCGCAAGCAGCTATGTACTCCGCTTCACATGTAGAATGCGCCACGACGCTCTGCTTGCAACTGCACCAGCTGACTGCTCCACCATTCAAAATATACACGTATCCGGTTTGTGACTTTGAGTCATCCAGATCAGTGTCGAAGCTGGCATCGACGTAACCCTTTACGACGAGCTCTTCGTCACCTCCATAAACGAGAAACATATCCTTAGTCCTCTTCAGGTACTTTAGGATGTTCTTGACCGATGTCCAGTGTTCCATACCGGGATGACTTTGGTACCTACCTACCAAACTTATGGCAAGGTTCACATCAGGTCTGGTACACAGGATGGCATACATGATAGAACCTATGGCCGAGGCATAGGGAATGACACTCATCTTTTCTCTATCTTCTGCCGTGGTCGGCGACTGAGCCTTGCTCAATCTCATACCTTGCAAAACAGGCAAGAACCCCTTCTTGGACTGATCCATATTGAACTTCTTCAATATCTTGTCAAGGTATGCACTTTGTGAAAGACCGATGAGGCGTCTTGATCTATCTCTATAGATTTTGATGCCTAATAAGTAAGCTGCTTCTCCAAGGTCCTTCATTGAAAAACTCTTATTCAAGTAGGCCTTTACACTTTCCAAGAATTCTATATCATTTCCCATCAGCAATATGTCATCCACATATAATATGAGAAATGCTACAGAGCTCCCACTCACTTTCTTGTAGATACAGACTTCTCCATAAGTCTGTATAAAGCCAAACGCTTTGATCACATCATTAAAGCGAATATTCCAACTCCAAGATGCTTGCACCAGCCCGTAAATCGAGCGCTGGAGCTTGCATACCTTGTTAGCATTCTCAGGATCGACAAAACCTTTTGGCTGCATCATATACAACTCTTCCTTGAGGAAGCCATTAAGGAATGCCGTTTTGACGTCCATTTGCCATATCTCATAATCATAGAATGCGGCAATAGCTAACATGATTCTGACTGACTTCAGCATTGCTACGGGAGAGAAAGTCTCGTCGTAGTCAATCCCTTGAACTTGTCGATAACCCTTAGCGACAAGCCGAGCCTTATAGATGGTCACATTACCATCCGCGTTTGTCTTCTTCTTAAATATCCATTTATTTTCTATGGCGAGCCTATCATCAGGCAAGTCCACCAAAGTCCATACTTTGTTTTCATACATGGATTCTATCTCGGATTTCATGGCTCCAAGCCATTTATTGGAATCCGGGCCCGCCATCGCTTCTTCATACTTCGAAGGTTCACCGTTGTCTAACAACATGATATTCATGACAGGGTTGCCGTACCACTCTGGTGCGGAACGTGCCCTTGTGGACCTTCGAAGTTCAGTAGTAACTTGATCTGCTTCTTCATGATCATCATCATTAACTTCCTCCCTTGTCGATACAGGCACCCCAGGAACAATTTCCTGCGCTGCGCTACTTTCCGGTTCAGGAGGGGTGACTGTCACCTCATGAAGTTCTACTTTCCTCCCACTCACTTCTTTCGAGGGAAACTCTTTCTCCAGAAAGGATCCATTCTTGGCAACAAAGACCTTGCCTTCGGATCTATGGTAGAAGGTGTACCCAATCGTTTCCTTTGGGTATCCTATGAAGACGCATTTTTCCGATTTGGGTTTGAGCTTTTCAGGTTGAAGTTTCTTGACATAAGCATCGCAACCCCAAACTTTCGGAAACGACAGCTTCGGTTTCTTGCCAAACCAAAGTTCATATGGTGTCGTCTCAACGGATTTCGACGGAGCCCTATTTAAAGTGAATGCGGCAGTCTCTAAAGCATAACCCCAAAAAGATAGCGGTAAATCGGTAAGGGACATCATAGATCGCACCATGTCCAACAGAGTACGATTTCGACGTTCGGACACACCGTTACGCTGAGGTGTTCCGGGCGGTGTCAATTGTGAAACAATTCCACATTTCCTAAGGTGCGTGCCAAATTCATGACTCAAATATTCACCCCCACGATCCCATCGTAAGAACTTTATTTTCTTGTCTTTTTGATTCTCAACCTCATTCTGAAATTCCTTGAACTTTTCAAAGGTGTCAGACTTGTGCTTCATCAAATAGATATACCCATACCTTCTCAAGTCATATGTGAGGGTGAGAACATAATGATAGCCACCGCGAGCCTCAACACTCATTGGACCGCACACATCAGTATGTATGATTTCTAATAAGTTGGTTGCTCGCTCCATTGTTTCGGAGAACAGAGTCTTGGTCATCTTGCCCAAGAGGCATGGTTCGCACGTGTCAAATGATTCATAATCAAGAGACTCCAGAAGTCCATCAGCATGAAGCTTCTTCATACGTTTGACACCAATATGACCAAGGCGGCCATGCCACAAGTATGTGGGACTATCATTATCAACTTTACATCTTTTGGCATTCACACTATGAATATGTGTATCATCACGATCGAGATTCATCAAAAATAAACCATTGATCAGCGGGGCATGAACATAAAACATATCTCTCAAATAAATAGAACAACCATTATTCTCAGATTTAAATGAGTAGCCATCTCGCATAAGACGAGATCCAGATACAATGTTCATGCTCAAAGCTGGTACCAAATAACAATTATTATGGTTTAAAACTAATCCCGAGGGTAGATGTAGAGGCAGCGTGCCGACGGCGATCACATCGACCTTGGAACCATTCTCGACGCGCATCGTCACCTCGTCCTTCGCCAGTCTCCGCTTATTCCGCAACTCCTGCTTAGAGTTACAAATATGAGCAACTGCACCGGTATCGAATACCCAGGAGCTACTACGAGCGCTGGTAAGGTACACATCAATAACATGTATATCACATATACCTTTGACGTTCTGGCCTTCTTGTCCGCTAAGTATTTGGGGCAGTTCCGCTTCCAGTGACCCGTTCCCTTGCAATAAAAGCACTCTGTCTCAAGCTTGGGTCCATACTTTGGCTTCTTCCCGGCAACAGGCTTACCGGGCGCGGCAAATCCCTTGCCGTCCTTCTTGAAGTTCTTCTTACCCTTGCCCTTCTTGAACTTAGTGGTTTTATTGACCATCAACACTTGATGTTCTTTCTTGATATCCACCTCCGCTGATTTCAGCATTGAATACACCTCGGGAATGGACTTCTCCATCCCCTGCATATTGAAGTTCAACACGAAGCTCTTGTAGCTTGGTGGGAGCGACTGGAGGATTCTGTCAACGACCGCTTCGTCTAGGAGATTCATTCCCAACTGAGACAAGCGGTTGTGGAATCCAGAAATCTTGAGGATGTGCTCACTGACAGAACTGTTTTCCTCCATCTTATAGCTGTAGAATGCGTCGGAGACGTCATATCTCTCGACTCGGGCATGAGCTTGGAAAACCATTTTCAGCTCTTGGAACATCTCAAATGCCCCGTGGTGCTCAAAACGCTTTTGGAGCCCCGATTCTAAGCTGTAAAGCATGCCGCACTGAACCAGGGAGTAATCATCACAACGCGACTGCCAAGCGTCCATAACATCTTGGTTTGCCGGGGCGGGAGCGTCACCTAGCGGTGCATCTAGGACATAAGTTTTCTTGTTAGCTATGAGGATGATCCTCAGGTTACGGACCCAGTCCGTGTAGTTGCTACCATCGTCTTTCATCTTGGATTTCTCTAGGAACGCGTTGAAGTTGAGGGTGACATGAGCGTGGGCCATTTGATCTACATGACATCTTGTAAAGAATTTAGACTAAGTTCATGATAATAAAGTTCATTTTAATCAAATTTTAATGAACTCCCACTCAGATTGACATCTCTCTAGTCATCTAAGTGATACACGATCCGAATCGACTAGCCCGTGTCCGATCATCACGTGGGACAGACTAGTCATCAACGGTGAACATCTTCATGTTGATCGTATCTTCTATACGACTCGTGTTCAACCTTTCGGTCTTCCGTGTTCCGCGGCCATGTCTGTACATGCTAGGCTCGTCAAGTGAACCCTAAGTGTGTTGCGTGTGTAAATCTGGCTTACACCCGTTGTATGCGAACGTTAGAACCTATCACATCCGATCATGATGTGGTGCTTCGGAACAACGATCCTTAGCAACGGTGCACAGTTAGGGGGAACACAATTCTTGAAATTTTAGTGAGAGATCATCTTATTTACTACCGTCGTTCTAAGTAAACAAGATGCATAAAGATGATAAACATCACATGCAATCAATTAAAGTTACATGATGATGGGCCTCTAACCCCTCGTTGGTTACTCCAAGTGGAAGGTATGAGATGCAGTGTTGTGGAAGTTTTTCCCTTAGCAAAGATGCTAAGGATCGAATCCCCAGAGACTCCTAGGTTCAACAAGTAGGTGTCAACTGCTAACGGCGCCAGATATTAGTAATCAACATGGACCTGCACACAGATACAAATAACTTTGCTCCCAACGAGTACAGAGAGGTTGTCAATCCCTCCGGCCTTGTAGTTCACAAAGGATTAAACGCAAATGATAGTAGTGATAGATAATGTTTTCAATAGGAAGTAAAAGCGAAAAGTAAATAGCGGATGTGATCAATGATGGTAATATGGACCGGAGTCTCATGATGTTCACTAGTGATGTCTCTCTCCCAAAAGACGATAAAACAGCTATGTGAGGTAAACGAATTACAGCTGGGCAATTGACAGGACCACGAACGCAAACCAATGCTGACTACATTGCAAGAAAGGTTGAGGTTCAAAGCATGGGCGGTACGCCAAAGTAAGTAGACCGAAATCCATCAATATCTACTACTAATCATCCACCTTGAGATATCTATCCAGAACATCTCGCTGGTATTAAGTTGCGAGCCCCACCCATAGTGTAAACTCAAAGCAACAGACAACTGCATTAAAATAACTTTGCGTAAAGTAAACAATCCTTGCACCCGCGGGCACAAGCACCGTTGTTTTCCCCCTTGTGGCAACAGCACATCCCCTAGACTCATGTTTTTGTCACTCAAGCTAGTCATCGAGGGGCATGAACCCACAATCGAGCATAATGTTCCCTCTTGGAGTCACTACCTACTACTTGGCCAAAGCAATAAATAACAACGGAGAACATGCAAGAATTACTTATGAACATAAATATAAAAGAGGTAGATCAAATATATTACTCAATCAAAATCTGAACATAATCTCATAATCCATCGGATCCCAGCAAACTCAACATCGCAACAGCATAAGGATTACATATGTGCCTCGATCATGTAGGGCAGCTCACGAGGACTAATTAGTGAAGCACAAGAACGGGAGGAGAACATCACATAGATACTGGTCATGGACTCATGGTCCAAGGGAGACTACTCACAACTCATCCGGGAGGCGTCCATGGTGGTGGAGAGGCTCCCGATGATGATCCTCCCCTCCGGCAGGGTGCCGGGAAAAGTTCTCCTGGTGCTCCCGATCTTGGAAGCAGCGGCGGCGGCGGAACAAAGATGAGATCGCGAAAAAGAGTTCCGTCCCGAGGGTTTCAAAGGACGCTCTAAATATATGCCAAAGGGGGGCACCAGACGGGGCTCGGGG
>LR738715.1:869777402-869841428 GCA_902687465.1 Secale cereale | reverse complement strand
GCCCCCCCCCCCCCCCCGGCTGTACTTCGGGCGCAAGGTAGGTTCTGGAACGCTGATTTTTTATATAATTTTTTTGGATTTTTCCTGACAGTTCTCATAATGTGAAAACCTGAAATACAAAAACAGCCGAAAACAGAAACTGGCACTGGGGTGCACTGTATTAGTAGGTTAGTACAAATATGATCAAAAGTGTATGGAAGTGTATAAATATCATAGCAATATCACCCAAAAGTGGCATGGAGCAAGCAGAAATTATAGATACGTTTTGGACGTATCACATGATATGGCCAATATCATTTTGCTCCTTCGATCTCCATCTTCGGGGCACCATGATCATCTTTGTCATCGGCTCGACACCATGATCTCCATCATCATGATCTCCATCATTGTGTCTTCATGAAGTCGTCACGCTAACTATTACTTCTACTACTATGGCTAACGTTTAGCAATGAAGTAAAGTAATTACATGGCGTTATTCAGTGACACGCAGGTCATACAATAATTAAGACAACTCCTATTGCTCCTGCCGGTTGTCAAATTCATCGACATGCAAGTCGTGATTCCCTATTACAAGAACATGATCAATCTCATACATCACATATATCAATTATCACATCTTCTTGGCCATACCATATCACATAGCACATGGTACAAGAACAAGTTAGACGACCTCTAATTGTTGTTGCAAGTTTTTACGTGGCTTCTATAGGTTTTCTAGCAAGAACGTTTCTTACCTACGCCAAAACCACAACGTGATTTGTCAATTTCTATTTACCCTTCATAAGGACCCTGTTCATCGAATCCGATCCGACTAAAGTAGGAGAGACAGACACCCGCCAGCCACCTTATGCATCTAGTGCATGTCTGTCGGTGGAACCAGTCTCACGTAAGCTTACGTGTAAGGTCGGTCCAGGCCGCTTCGTCCCACAATACCGCCGAATCAAGATTAGACTAGTAACGGTAAGAAAATTGAGCAAACTCAATGCCCACAACTGCTTTGTGTTCTACTCGTGGAAGATGCTACGCCAAACACCTAGCTCAGATGCCACTGTTGGGGAACGTAGCAGAATTCAAAAAATTTCGCTTTCACCAAGATCAATCTAAGGAGACATCTAGCAACGAGCATATTAGAGTGCATCTACATACCCTTTTGTAGATCGCGAGCGGAAGCGTGGATGAAGTAGTCGTACTCTTCGCATTCTTTGTCACCGATGATCTAGCGCCGAACGGACGGCACCTCCGCGTTCAACACACGTCCGGTACAGCAACGTCACCTCCTTCTTGATCCAGCAAGGGGGGAGGAGAGGTCGTCGGAGATCCAGCAGCATGACGGCGTGGTGGTGGATGCAGCGGGAAATCCTGCAGGGCTTCGCCGGCGCCCTGCGGAGGAGTAGAGAGGTGTGACGGGAGGGGGAGAGGCGCCAGAGACTTGGGTGCGGCTGCCATCTCCCCCCCCCCCACTATATATAGGGGCCAAGGGGGGGGCGCCGGCCCTGGCAGATCCCATCTGCAAGGGGGGGCGGCGGCCTAGGGGGGAAACTTGCCCCCCAAGGCATAGGGGGCGCCCCCCTCCCCTAGGGTTTCAACCCTAGGCGCATGGAGGGGGGCCCAAGTGGTGCGCCAGCCCACCAGGGGCTGGCCCCTTCTCCCTTGCGGCCTAGGGGACCCACCGGGATGGGTGGCCCCACCTGGTGGACCCCCGGGACCCCTCCGGTGGTCCCGGGACACTCCCGGTGACCCCCGGAGTTCACCCGATGGCCGAAACTGGACTTCCTATATATCATTCTTTACCTCCGGACCATTCCGGAACTCCTCGTCACGTCCGGGATCTCATCCGGGACTCCGAACAACTTTTGGGTTTCCACGTGCATGTATCTCTACGACCCTAGCGTCACCGAACCTTAAGTGTGTAGACCCTACGGGTTCGGGAGACACGTAGACATGACCGAGACGCCTCTCCGGTCAATAACCAACAGCGGGATCTGGATACCCATGTTGGTTCCCACGTGTTCCTCGATGATCTTCATCGGATGAACCACTGTGTCAAGGATTCACTCAATCCCGTATGTTATTCCCTTTGTCCATCGGTACGGTACTTGCCGAAGATTCGATCGTCGGTATACCCGATACCTTGCTCAATCTCGTCATGGCAAGTCTCTTTACTCGTTCCGTAATCCACCATCCCGTGACTAACTCCTTAGTCATTTTGAGCTCATTATGATGATGTCTTACCGAGTGGGCCCAGAGGTGCCTCTCCGTCACACGGAGTGACAATATCCCAGTCTCGGTCCGTACCAACTCAACAGACACTTTCGGAGATACCCGATGCGTACCTTTATAGCCACCCAGTTACGTTGTGACGTTTGGCACACCCAAAGTATTCCTACGGCATCCGGGAGATGTACATCCTCATGGTCTAAGGAATAAATACTTGACACCGAAAAGCTTATGCATTACGAACTATACGATCTCGTGCTATGCTCAGGATTGGGTCTTGTCCATCACATCATTCTCCTAATGATGTGATCCCGTTATCACTGACATCCTATGTCCATGGTCAGGAAACCGTGACCATCTGCTGATCAACGAGCTGGTAACTAGAGGCCTACCAGGGACTCATTGTGGTCTATATATTCACACATGTATCACTGTTTCCGTACAATACAATTCAAGCATGAATAACAGACAATTATCATGAACAAGGAAATATAATAATAATACTTTTATTATTGCCTCTAGGGCATATTTCCAACAGCACTTGCCTGAGATTCGATCGTCGGTATACCGATGCCTTGTTCAATCTCGTTATGGCAAGTCTCTTTACTCGTTTTGTAACACATCATCCTGTGACCAACCCCTTAGTCACATTGAGCTCATTATGATGATGTCTTACCGAGTGGGCCCAGAGATACCTCTCCGTCATACGGAGTGACAAGTCCCAGTCTCGATTCGTGACAACCCAACAGATACTTCCGGGGATACCCGTAGTGTACCTTTATAGCCACCCGGTTATGTTGTGACGTTAGGCACACCCAAAGTATTCATGCGGTATCCGGGAGTTGCACAACCTCATGGTCTAAGGAAAGGATACTTGACATTGGAAAAGCTTTAGCATACGAACTACACAATCTTGTGCTAGGCTTAGGATTGGGTCTTGTCCATCACATCATTCTCCTAATGATGTGATCCCGTTATCAATGACATCCAATGTCCATGGTCATTAAACTGTAACCATCTATTGATCAACGAGCTAGTCAACTAGAGGCTCACTAGGGACATGTTGTGGTCTATCTATTCACACATGTTTTACTGTTTCCAGATAATACAATTAAAGCATGAACAATAGACAATTATCATGAACAAGGAAATATAATAATAACCATTTTATTATTGCCACTAGGGCATATTTCCAACAAAGAGTGCCCCAAAGTTTCTACCGAAGAGTCAAGATGAAAACATGTGCCAACCCCTATGCATAGATCCCCAAGGTCATGGAACCTGCAAGTTGATAACCAAAACATACATGAAGTGAATCACTTGATATCCCATTGTCACCACATATAAGCACATGCAAGACTACATCAAGTGTTCTTAAATCCTTAAAGACTCAATCCGATAAGATAACTTTAAAGGGAAAACTCAATTCATCACAAGAGAGTAGAGGGGGAGAAACATCATAAGATCCAACTATAGTAGCAAAGCTCGTGATACATCAAGATCGTGCCATCTCAAGAACGCGAGAGAGAGAGAGAGAGAGAGAGAGAGAGAGAGAGAGAGAGAGAGAGAGATAAAACACATAGCTACTGGTACATACCCTCAGCCCCGAGGGTGAACTACTCCCTCCTCGTCATGGAGAGCGCCGGGATGATGAAGATGGCCACTTGAGAGGGGTTCCCCCCTCCGGCAGGGTGCCGGAACGGGGTCTAGATTGGTTTTTGGTGGCAACAGAGGCTTTCGGCGGTGGAACTCCCGATCTAGGTTATTTTCTGCAGGTTTCAGTATTTATAGGATTTTTTGGCGTAGGGCACAAGTCAGGGGGGTCTCCGGGTTTTCCACAAGATAGGGGGCGCCACCACTTGGGCTGGGCGTGCCCCCTACCCTCGTGGGCAGCCCGTGGCTCTCCTGGCCCAACTCTTTTACTCCGGGGGCTTCTTTTGGTCCAGAAAAAGCATCAAAAATTAGCTCGTCAATTGGACTCCGTTTGGTATTCCTTTTTTGTAAAACTCAAAACAAGGAAAAAACAAAAACTGGCACTGGGCTCCGAGTTAATAGGTTAGTCCCAAAAATCATATAAAAGTGTATAATAAAGCCCATAAAACATGCTGGAAGGATAATATAATAGCATGGAACAATCAAAAATTATAGATACGTTGGAGACGTATCAATGTTATTCAATAATTCTTCAGCTTGGGCAATAGTTTGTTCCCTGCAAACACAACCAGCACAACTATCTAGGAAGTGCCTAGAAGCATTGTTTAGTCCATTATAGAAGATATCAATCATTTCATTTTTCTTAAGAGGATGATCAGGCAAAGCATTAAGTAACTGGCAAAGCCTCCCCCAAGCTTGCAGGAGACTCTCTTCTTTAATTTGCACAAAGTTAAATGTTTCATGCAAAGCAGCTTGGTTCTTATGAGCAGGAAAATATTTTTCAGAGAAGTAGTAAATCATATCCTGGGGACTACGCACACAACCAGGAGCAAGAGTATTGTACCAAGATTTAGCATCACCCTTTAATGGGAACGGAAATAATTTGAGAATAAAGTAGTAGCGAGTTTTCTCAGCATGAGTAGAAAGGGTGGCTATGTCATTCAACTTAGTTAGATGTACCACAACAGTTTCAGTTTCATAACCATCGAAGGGATCAGATTCAACCAAACTAATTAACTTTGGGTCGACAGAGAATTCATAATCCTTCTCATCAATAAAGATAGGTGAAGTAGGAAACTTAGGATCACATTTCATTCTAGCATTCAGAGATTTTTCTTTATACTTGTGTAGTAATTTCTCTAGATCATCTCTATCATTACAAGCAAGAATATCTCTAGTTGCTTCTTCACTCATAACATAACCTTTCGGTACCTCAGACAATTCATATCTAGGAAGGCTAGTTCTAGCAGGTATTTCGGGAGTTTCAGTTTCAAGCTCATCATCAGATTCAACAACATCATGTTGTATTACTCTAGCAATTTGTTCATCAAGAAATTCACCAAGTGGCACATCATCATCATGCAGGGTACTAGCATCATCATAGGTATCATTCATAGTAGAAGTAGCATCATCAATAACTTGTGACATATTAGAATTGATAGCATGTGGTGGTGTTGCAAGTTTACTCATAAAAGAAGATGAATCTATAGCAGAACTGGATGGCAGTTCCTTACCTCCCCTCGTCTTTGAGGGAAATATCTTAGTGTTTGGATCCTTTAGATTCTTCATGGTGATAATATGATAATAATCCCAAGTGACTCAACAAATATAGCTATGCTCCCCGGCAACGGCGGCAGAAAAAGGTATTGATAACCCACAAGTATAGGGGATCACAACAGTTTTCGAGGGTAGAGTACTCAACCCAAATTTATAGATTCGACACAAGGGGAGCCAAAGAATATTTGAACGTATTAACAGCTGAGTTGTCAATTCAACCACACCTGGAGATTAATTATCTGTAGCAAAGTAGTTTGATAGTTTTTATAGTAGTGACAGCAGCAATAGTAACAGTAACAGTGATAGCAGTAATTTTGTAGCAAGTGTAACAGTAGCAGTAGCAGTTGTAACTTAGCAAGATCAATATAGGAAAAATTCGTCGTCATTGGATCGGTGATTTGTTGGATGATATTCAATGTGTGACAGTTATAACCTAGGGCGATACGGCACTAGCTCCAGTTCATCGATATAATGTAGGCATGTATTCCGTAAATAGTCATATGTGCTTTATTAAAAGAACTTGCATGACATATTTTGTCCTACCCTAACATGGCAGCGGGGTCCATATTGGAAACTAAGGGATATTAAGGCCTCCTTTTAATAGAGAACCGGAACAAAGCATTAACACATAGTGAATACATGAACTCCTCAAACTACGGTCATCACCAAGAGTGGGCCCGGTTGTTCTCACTCCGGGGTTGTCGGATCATAACCGTAGTAGGTGACTATAACTTGCAAGATCAGATCTAAAACATGGATATAATGATGATAACATAAATAGTTCAGATCTACGATCATGGCACCCGGGCCCAAAGTGACAAGCATCAATCATAGCAAAGTCATAGCAACATCAATCTAAGAACATAGTGGATACTAGGGATCGGGCCCTAACAAAACTAACTTGATTACATGATGAATCTCATCCAACTCCTCACCGACCAACGAGCCTATGAAGGCATTACTTACTCCTGGTCGGGAGCATCATGGAATTGACGATGGAGAGGGGTTGGTGATGACGAAGAACGAAGATCCCCCTCTCCAGAGCCCCAAATGGACTCCAGATCTGGCCTCCCTAGGAAGAACCGGAGGTGACGGCAGCTCTGTCTCGTGGATCATAAAAATTCTTTCTCCTCGATATTTTTCTCCAAAAATAGGAATTTATAGGGTCAAGGTTGTTGTCTGCGGGGCCTCCAGGTGGGTACAACCCACCTAGGCGCGCCAGGAGAGGGGGCGCACCCTGGTGGGTTGTGCCCATCCAGGGGCCCCTCTCTGGTGGGTCTTGGCTCCAGTAATTTTCTTTTATTCAATAAAAAATCCTCGCAAAGTTTCGTTACATTCCGAGAACTTTTATTTCTGCACAAAAACAACACCATGGTAGGTCTGCTGAAAATAGCGTCAGTCAGGGGTTAGTTTCATTCAAATCATCCAAATTAGAGTCCAAAACAAGAGGAAAAGCGTGAGAAAAAAGTAGATATGTTGGAGGCGTATCAGAGCTGCGCGGCGAGACGGCTGGCGAGGGCGGTCGCCGGCGGTGGCGTGGCGGGCGGCAACGGAGGCGAGGCCAGGGGCGGCCGACGGAGAGGCACGGCGGAATCAGGGCACGGGGAGCAGGAGGGCGCGACGCAAGCGGGCGGCTGCAGCGAGACAATATGGATGCGGCCAGATGGAGAGCGTGGCCGTGCGTCTATGGGCGCAGTCCGACACACGGCGAGCGCGGCACAGACGCAGGCGGCGGGTGGTGGGTGCGGCGCACGGTGTGGGGCGGACAGCAGAAGCGGCCCGCAGGGGCATGGACGGCGCACGGGCCAGAGGGGCGGCAGCGTTGCTAGGACGACCGGCGAGCAGGGGCAGCAAGGCGGGACCAGGCGTCGACGGTGGTAGTGGGAGCAGCAACAGAGTAACTGCAGCGGCAGACTACTAGGAGCTCCCCTAGCACGACAGACAGTAGGAGAGGGCTCGAGCAGCCCTGCCTTGAGCAGCTCGCCGGCGATGGCGCTGCCGAGCTCGGGTTTCTGCAGGGACGACGACAGAGCGAGTTGCAGGCGAGAAAGGAGGGGATCGACATGTGGGCTCACCGGGTGGCACACGGCGACCGTTGGGGGCTTTGGAGCGGCCGGGCGGTTGGAGTTGACGGAGCTCGCCAGTGGAGCAGAGGAAGAACACAGGGATGGAGAGGTCGCTGTGGTGGGTCCTGCCTCCAACGGATGGTACCAAACGACGGTGCGGTCGACGGCGGAGCGGATGGGCACGGAGACGCGGCACGGTGAGGCCAGTGGCCGCGGGATAGACGCGACAACGGTGACAGTGGCGCTTGGCCGATGGGGTGGGGGGAAGAGAGGGAGAGATCGCGGGAGAGAGGGGGGAAAGGATCTGGGGGGCTAGCATTCGCCCAGAGGGGCGCGGGGTGTTCTAGTTGGTCGTCGGGGTCCTCGGATGGCCGCCGTGTGCGCATCGGCACCCATGGACGTTGTGCGTGCGGCCACCGCGCCTCGATGAACAGGGAGGAAGAAGGGGAATGGTTTGGTGGGCTAGCTGGGCCGGTTGAACTGGGTCGGGGCCTGCCACTACAGCTTGAGGCCTAGGGCAGTGGGGAGGGGAGGTTGTGGCATTTTTATTTTTATTTTGTTCTGTTTTTCTTTAACCTGTGCTCTTTGCATTTTCTTTAGCTAGCAAATTTCTTTTGTAAAATGTAGGACTTGGTCAAATAAATACCTTGCATTATCTAGCATTGCTACAATAAATTTGGGTGGCTTTTGAGTTTGTTTGAATATCCCTTAAATGGAAAGGCATCTAATTTATCGTTTAAGCCAATCTTTTATTCACCAAAGGGAATTTAAATACTTTACAAAATGTGGGTTTCAACATGACAAATATCCAGAGATTAATTGCCGCACTTTGAACATTTTAGTTGTGACATTTGAAAACTTTAATAGTTTGACTTGAATTTAAATTTGAATTTGAACGGGGTTTGAATCAATGCGAGTTTATCAACCGTAATCGTGGTGATGTGGCATCATTAGCATGTGATTATTGTAGCCTAATTATCCGGGCGTCACAACGACACCATATGAACTGTTGTTTCGCAAGAAACCAAAAACTGTTGGTTCTTAAAGTTTGGGGTTGCGACACTATGTCAAAAGGCTTCAGCCTGATAAGCTCGAACCCAAATCGGAGAAGTGCGTCTTCATAGGATACCCTAAAGAAACAATTGGGTACACCTTGTACCACATATCCGAAGGCAAGATATTTGTTGCTAAGAATGGCTCCTTTCTAGAGAAGGAGTTTCTCTTGAAAGAAGTGAGTGGGAGGAAAGTAGAACTTGATGAGGTAATTGTACCTTCTCTCGAATTGGAAAGTAGCTCATGAGAGAAAACTGTTCCCGTGATGCCTACACCAACTAGAGAAGAAGCTAATGATGATGATCATAAAACTTCGGATCAAGTTACTACTGAACCTCAAAGGTCGACCAGAACATGTGCCGCACCAGAGTGGCATGGTAACCCTGTCCTGGAAGTCACGTTGTTAGACAAAAGCGAACCTTCAAACTATGAAGAAGCTATGATGAGCCCAAATTCCGAAAAATGGCTTGAGGTCATGAAATCAGAGATAGGATCCATGTATGAGAACAAAGTATGGACTCTGGTGGACTTGCCCGATGATCGGCAAGCCATAGAGAATAAATGGATGTTCAAGAAGAAGACTGACGCTGACGATAATGTTACCGTCTACAAAGCTCGACCTGTCGCAAAACATTTTTGACAAGTTCAAGGAGGTTACTACGATGAGACTTTCTCACCCGTAGTGATGCTTAAGTCTGTCCGAATCAGGTTAGCAATTGCCGCATTTTATGATTATGAAATCTGGCAAATGGATGTCAAAACTGCATTCCTTAATGGATTTCTGAAAGAAAAGTTGTATATGATGCAACCAGAAGGTTTTGTCGATCCTAAAGGTGCTAACAAAGTGTGCAAGCTCCAGTGATCCATCTATGGACTGGTGCAAGCATCTCGGAGTTGGAATATACGCTTTGATGAGGTGATCAGAGTATATGGTTTTATAGAGACTTACGGTGAAACCTATATTTACAATAAAGTGAGTGGGAGCTCTGTAGCATTTCTAATACTATATGTGGATGACATATTATTGATTACAAATGATATAGAATTTCTGGATAGCATAAAAGGATACTTGAATAAGAATTTTTCAATGAGAGACCTCGGTGAAGCTGCTTATATATTGGGCATCATGATCTATAGAGATAGATGAAGACGCTTAATAGGAATTTCGCAAAGCACGTACCTTGAAAAAGTTTTGAAGAAGTTCAAAATGGAACTGTCAAAGAAAGGGTTCTTGCCTATGTTACAAGGTGTGAAATAGATTGAGACTCTGCCCGACCACTGCAGAAGATACAAAGGAAATGGAAGTCATTCCCTATGCCTAAGCCATAGGTTCTATCATGTATGCTATGCTAAGTACCAGACCTGATGTGTGCCTTGCCATAAGTTTGGCAGGGAGGTACCAAAGTAATCCAACAGTGGATCACCGGACAACGGTCAAGAACATCCTGAAGTACCTGTAAGGGATGAAGGATATGTTTCCCGTTTATGGAGGTGACGAAGAGCTCATCGTAAAGGGTTACGTCGATGCTAGCTTCGACACAGATCCGGATGAATCTAAGTCAAAGACCGAATACATATTTATATTGAATGGTGTAGCTCTCAGTTGGTGATGTTCCAAGCAGAGCGTCGTGGCGGGATCTACATGTGAAGCGGAGTACAAACTTACTTCGGAAGCAGCACAAGAAGGAGTCTGGATGAAGGAGTTCATATCTGATCTAGGTGTAATGCCTAGTGTCGGTCCAATGACAATCTTTTGTGACAACACTTGAGCAATTTCCTTGGCGAAGGAATCAAGGTTTCACAAGAGAATAAAACACATCAAGAGATGCTTCAACTCCATTCGTGAAAACGTGAAGGATGGAGACAAGGAAATTTGCAAAGTACATACGGATCTGAATGTGGCAGACCCATTGACTAATCCTCTTCCGCGGGCAAAACATGATGAACAGCAAGACTCCATGGGTGTTAGATTCATTACAATGTAATCTAGATTATTGAATCTAGTGCAAGTGGGAGACTGATGGAAATATGCCCTAGAGGCAATAATAATGTTTTTATCATTTTATATCTCCTTATTCATGATAAAGGTTTATTATTCATGCATGAATTGTATTAACAGGAAACTTAAATGCATATGAATACATAAACAAATACCATGTCCCTAGTAAGCCTCTACTTGACTAGCTCGTTGATTAGAGATGGTTAGGGTTTCCTAACCATATATATGAGTTGTCATTTCATAACGGGATCACATCATTAGGAGAATGATGACAAGACCCATCTGTTAGCTTAGCATTTGATCGTATAGTTTATTGCTACTTCTTTCTTGTATGGCATATACATATTCCTTTGACTATGAGATCATGCAACTCCCGGATACTGGAGGAATGCCTTCTGTGCTGTCAAATGGCACAATGTAACTGGGTGATCATAAAGTTGCTCTATAGGTATCATCGAAGGTGTTTGTTCAGTTGGCATGGCTCAAGATTAGGATTTTTCACTCCAAGTACCGGAGAGGTATCTCTGGGCCCTCTCGCCCACACTCACTTTGCGACGGTTCCAAATGCCGTCGTGGAAAGGGGTTAAAAACCGCTTGTTTAGGACCGACGCATACCAGTGTATCCATCCCTTCACTTAATTTCAAGATAAAAGTGTTCTCCTTGAGTATGGATTGTTGCTACACTTCGTCGTTTTGAGATACCACATGATGATCGGGTGTGATAGACTCTACGTTCACATACAACGGGTGTAAGCCAGTTTTACACACGCGGAATACTCGGGTTGAACTTGACGAGCCTAGCATGTACACACGCGGTCTCAGAACACTGGTGACCGAAAGGTCGAATATGAGTCATATAGTAGATATGATCAACATGTAGATGTTCACCATTGAAAACTACTCCATCTCACGTGATTATCGGATATGGTTTAGTTGATTTGGATTGTGTATCACTTAGACAACCTGAGGGATGTTGATTTAAGTGAGAGTTCTTTAGTAATTGGATTAATTGAACTTAAATTTGTCATGAACTTAGTCAAAATGTCTTTGCATATTATGTTGTAGATCAATAGCTCACGATGTGGCTTCCCTGTTTTTGATACGTTCCTAGATAAAACTAAGTTGAAAGATGATGGTAGCAATGATGCATACTCGGTCCATGATCTGAGGATTATCCTCATTGCTGCACAGAAGAATTATGTCCTTGATGCACCACTAGGTGACAGACCTATTGCAGGAGCTAATGCAGACGTTATGAACGTTTGGCAAACTCGATCTGATGACTACTTGATTGTTTAGTGCACCATGCTTTACAGTTAGAATCGGGGCTCCAACGACATTTTTAACGCCATGGAAAATATGAGATGTTCCAAGAGCTGAAATTGGTATTTCAGGATCATGCCCGTGTTGAGAGGTATGAGACCTCTGACAAATACTTTGCCTACAAGATGGAGGAGAATAGCTCAGCCAATGAGCATGTGCTCACAATGTCTGGGTACTACAATCACTTAAATCAAGTGGGAGTTAATCTTCCAAATAAGATAGTGATTGACATATTTCTCCAGTCAATATCACCAAGCTACTAGAGCTTCGTGATGAACTATAGATATGCAAGGGATGACGAAAACAATTCCCGAGCACTTCGCGATACTGAAATCGGCAGAGGTAGAAATCAAGAAAGAGCTTAAGTGTTGAGGGTTAATAATGCCACTAGTTTTAAGAAAAGGTGAAGAGAAAGAAAGAGAACTTCAAGAAGAATGGCAAGCAAGCTGCTCCTCCCTTGAAGAAACCCAAAGTTGGACCCAAGCGTGAAACTGAGTGCTTCTACTGCAAAGGAAATGGTCACTAGAAGCGGAAATGCCCCAAATATTTGATATACATGTTATTGAGGTGTACTTTACTATTGTTCATAGTAGCCCCTGGGTATTTGATACCGGTTCAGTTGCTAAGATTAGTAACTCGAAATAGGAGTTGCAAAATAAACAGGGAATAGTTAAAGGCGAGGTAACGATGTGTGTTGGAAGTGATTCCAAGGTTGATACGATCATCGTCGCACACTCTCTCTACCTTCAGGATTAGTGTTGAACCTAAATAAATGTTATTTGGTGTTTGCGTTGAGCATGAATATGATTGCATCATGTTTATTGCAATACGGTTATTCATTTCAGTCAGAAAATAATTGTTGTTCTGCTTACATGTATATTACCTTCTATAGTCATACACCCAATGTGTATGGTTTATTGAATCTCGATCATAGTGATACACACATTCATAATATTGATGCCAAAAGATGCAAAGTTGATAATGATAGTGCAACATACTAGTGGCACTGTCGTTTAGGTCATAGTGGTGTAAAGCTTATGAAGAAACTCCATGCAATGGACTTTTGGAATCACTTGATTATGAATCATTTGATAATTGCGAACCATGCCTCATGGGCAAGATGACTAAAACTGTGTTCGCTAGAACAATGGAGCGAGCTAATGACTTACTAGAAATAATACATAGCGATGTTTGCGGTCCCATGAGTGTTGAAGCACGCGGCGGGTATCTTTATTTTCTAACCTTCATAGATGATTTGAGTAGGTATGGATATATTTACTTGATGAAACACAAGTCTGAAACATTTGAAAAGTTCAAAGAATTTCGGAGTGGAGTACAATCATCGTAATAAGAAAATAAAGTTTCTACGATCTGATCGCGGAGACGAATATTTGAGTTATGAGTTTGGCCTTCATTTAAAGAATGTGGAATTGTTTCACAAATCACGCCACCTGGAACACCACAGCGTAATGGTGCATCCAAATGCCGTAACCGTACTTTATTAGATATGGTACGATCTATGATGTCTCTCATCGATTTGCCTTTATTGTTTTGGGGTTATGCATTAGAGACAACTGCATTCACGTTAAATAGGGCACCATCTAAATCCATTGAGACGACACCGTATGAAATGTGGTTTGGCAATAAACCTAAGTTGTCGTTTTTTAAAGTTTGGGGATGCGACACTTATGTTAAAAGGCTTTAATCTGATAATATTGAACCCAAAGCGGAGAAGTGCGTCTTCATGGGATACCCGAACGAAACTATTGGGTATACCTTCTACCACAAATCTGAAGGCAAAATCTTTGTTGCTAAGAATGGGTCCTTTCTAGAGAAGGAGTTCTCTCGAAAGAAGTGAGTGGGAGGAAAGTAGAAATTGATGAGGTAGTTGTACCTCCTCTCGAGTTGAAAAATAGCACATCACATAAAGTTATTTATGTGATGCCAACATCAACTAGAGAAGAAGCTAATGATGATGATCATGAAACTTCGGATCAAGTTACTACTGAACCTTGAAGGTCAACCAAAACACGCACAACACTAGAGTGGTATGCTAATCCTGTCCTAGAAGTCATGTTGTTAGACAATGGCGAACCTTCGAACTATAAAGAAGCTATGATGAGCCCAGATTCCGACAAATGGCTTGAGGCCATGTAATATAAGATAGGATCCATGTATGAGAACAAAGTGTGGACTTTGGTGGACTTGCCCGATGATCGGCAAGCCATTGAGAATAAATGGATCTTCAAGAGGAAGACAGACGCTGATGGTAATATCACTGTCTACAAAGCTCGACTTGTTGCGAAATGTTTTCGACAAGTTCAAGGGGTTGAGTACGATGAGACTTTCTCACCCACAGTGGTGCTTAAGTCTGTCCAAATCATGTTAGCAGTTGCCACATTTTATGATTATGAAATCTGGCAAATGGATGTCAAAAGTACATTCCTTAATGGATTTCTTAAAGAAGAGTTGTATATGATGCAGCCAGAAGGTTTTGCCGATCCTAATGGTGCTGATAAAGTGTGCAAGCTCCAGTGATCCATCTATGGACTGGTGCAAGCATCTCGGAGTTAGAATATACGCTTTGATGAGGTGATCAAAGCATATGGTTTTATACAGACTTACGCTGAAGCCTGTATTTATAAGAAAGTTAGTGGGAGCTCTCTAACATTTCTGGTATTATATGTGGATGACATATTGTTGATTGAAAATGATATAGAATTTTTGGAAAGCATAAAAGGATACTTGAATAAGAATTTTTCAATGAAAGACCTCAGTGAAGCTACATATATATTGGGCATCAACGTGTATAGGGATAGATCGAGATGCCTAATAGGACTTTCACAAAGCACACACCTTGACATGATTTTGAAGGAGCTCAAAAATGGATTAGTCAAAGGAGTTCTTGCCTGAGTTGTAAGGTGTGAAGTTGAGCAAGACTCAAAGCCCAACCACGATAGAAGATAGAGAGAGAATGAAAGTCATTCCATGTGCCTCAGTCATAGGTTCTATAAAGCATGTCATGATGTGTACCAGACTTGATGTGTGCCTTGACACATGTCCGGCAAGGGGGTACAAGAGTGATCCAGGAGTGGATCACTGGATAGCGGTCAAAATTATCCTTAGAGGAATAAGGAAATGTTTCTCGGTTATGGAGGTGATAAAGAGTTCGTCGTAAAGAGTTACGTCGATGCAAGCTTTGACACTAATCCAGATGACTCTGAATATCAATCTGGATCTGTATTGAACGTGGGAGCAATTAGTTAGAGTAGCTCTATGCAGAGCATTGTAGACATAGATATTTGCAAAGTACACACGGATCTGAATGTTGCAGACCCGTTGACTAAAAACCTCTCTCACAAGAAAAACATGTTCATACCTTGGAACTCTTTGAGTGTTAATCACATGGCAATGTGAACTAGATTATTGACTCTAGTAAACTTTTTTAGGTGTTGGTCACATGGCGATGTCAACTATGGGTGTTAATCACATGGCGATGTGAACTAGATTATTGACTCTAGTGCAAGTGGGAGACTGATGGAAATATGCCCTAGAGGCAATAATAAAGTTTTTATTGTTATATTTCCTTATTCATGATAAAGGTTTATTATTCATGCTAGAATTGTATTGACCGAAAACTTAAATACATTTGTGGATACATGAACAAATACCGTGTCCCTAGTGAGCCTCTACTAGACTAGCTCGTTGACCAAAGATAGTTAAGGTTTTCTAACCATAGAAATGAGTTGTCATTTGATAACAGGATCACATCATTAGGAGAATGATGTGATGGATAGCATTTGATAACAAGACCCATCCGGTAGCATAACATTTGATCGTTCAGTTTATTGCTACTGCTTTCTTAATGTCAAATACATATTCCTTCGACCATGAGAACATGCAACTCCTGGATACCGGATGATTACCTTGTGTGCTAGCAAATGTCAGAACGTAATTGTGTGATCATAAAGATGCTCTACAGGTATCTTCGAAGGTGCATGTTGAGTTGGCGTTAATCAAGATTGGGATTTGTCACTCCGTATGAAGGAGAGGTATCTCTAGGCCCTCTTGGTAATACACATTACAAGAAGTTTGCAAGCAAAGTGACTAAGGAGTTAGTTGCAAGATGATGTATTACGGAACGAGTAAAGATACTTGTCGGTAACGAGATTTAACTAGGTATAAAGATACAAACGATCGAATCTCGGGCAAGTAACATACCGACAGACAAAGGGAATTACGTATGTTACCATAATGGTTCAACCGATAAAAGATCTTCGTGGAATATGTAGGAATCAATATGAGCATCTAGGTCTTGCTATTGGTTATTGACCAGAGAGGTGTCTCAGTCATGACTACATCATTCCTGAACCCGCAGGGTCGCACACTTAACGTTCGTTTACGCTAGAGTAGTATTAGGATATTTGATGAGTGGTAACCAAATGTTGTTCGGAGTCCCGGATGAGATCCTGGACATCACGAGGAGTCTCAGAATGGTCGAGAGGTAAAGATTTATATATGGAAAGACATATTTTGGGTTCCGGAACAAGGTGCAGTTTTTTCGGTATTGTACCGGGAAGTTCCAGAAGGTTCCGAAGGATTCCGGAGGGGTCCGGAAGTCCACAAGTGGGTCCACTATGACCCAAGGGCTAGCATGGGCTGCGGGGAGGCACCCTGACCTTATTGGACTAGGCGCACCAAGTCCTCAAAAGCCCATGTGGCTAGGGACGGCAAAAAAGGATGGAGTCCTAGTAGGAATAGGATTGGACTTGGAGTCCAAGGCCTCTTCCCCTTAGCTGCGCTCTAGGTCTTGGAGGGGCTGTTTCCCACGCCCCTCCACCTATATATAAAGGGGAGGGGGCGCCTCAAGAGGACACACCAAGCCCTTGGCGCCCCTCTCTCTCTCCCGTTACTCCGTAGTTCCACCGCCTCGTCCCGGCAATGCTTAGCGAAGTGCTGTCGGTGCTTCACCACCATGCCGTCGTGTTGGTTGTGATCCCATCTACTTCTCCTCTCCCATTTGATGGATCGAGAAGGAGGAGACGTCATCGAGCCGCACGTGTGCTAAACTCAGAGGTGTCGTCCGTTCGGCACTAGATCGGTTGGATCATGATCTGATCGCGAAGAGTACGACTACATCAACCGCGTGATAAATGCTTCCGCTTAGTGATCTACAAGGGTATTTAGATGCTCTCCCCCTCTCGTAGCTATGCATCTTCATGGATAGATCTTGCATATGCGTAGATTTTTTTTGTTTTCATGCAACGTTTCCCAACACAATGTTGTTGCAGAACAGCGTCAACAAACGATAATTGTGCCAGTGTGACGCAGCGGGAGATGTTGTTGCAATTTTTGCACCAAGGATATCGTGACAGAAAATTAAATGCGGTGCAAGGTGTGTTTGCAATTTTTGTAACAAGGTTTTTGTTGCATAAAATTAAAGAAAAATGAGGTTTTGCAATAAGAGACTTGTTACAGAAAATTTCACAACAAAGGTCTTGTTGCAGAAAATTAGAGATGAGGTTTTCGCAATAAGAGTATTGTTGCAAGAAATTAGAAAAGAGAAACTTACGGGCTGAAATATGCTTAAATCAATCTTCCTCTTTTGTTCAGGTACTCCTTTCAGGTGAGAGCAGGCGTGAGGTGTGTTTGCAATTTTTGCAACAAGGTTCTTGTTGCAAAAAATTAAAGAAGTGGTTTTGTAACAGACGACTTGTTGCAGGAAATTAGAAAAGAGAAAATATCACAACCAAAGTCTTGTTGCAGAAAATTAAAGAAGATAAGATTTCACAACAAAAGTATTGTTGCAACAAATTAGAAAAGAGAAACTAACGAGTTGGCGACACACAATTGAACGGCTCGCGAAGCGGCTGATCTTTTGTAAAGATCTGTCGGCCGACCCGTAGCGCGCCCTTATATGTTTTGGAATAATTAGTCTTATCTAGGTGTTTGTTTTTTTGTTCTGTATTGATATCGAGCCGGGCCGTGTATGGGGGTCGTGTATGGGGGAACAGGATAGGCCGGGGAAGCGTGGGGGTCGTGTATGGAGCGGCAGGCACGGTGAATTGATGGAATGATCTGCTTAATCTGGTCATCATCAACCTATAATCGAATGGAAACACACATCATTTACTTTATTCGAAACGAATATTTCTAGCATCAATTGCAACCATGCTTGAACTACAAATGAATGAAGTGCTTGTTGGGATTCAAAATATAAGTAGCTAGTGACATACAGCGATCCAACCGCTGAAGTTTGTGCTCTTGAGCACCTGCACAGGCCTGAAAGAAGTAATCAAAGAAGAGGGGAATCAGTTCTGAACATTGCAAGTTTGCAACTAATTTGCAGGGTGTGGTTAATTACATGTGACCGGGCAGAGAAGCAAGCACTTGTGATCCTGCGTCCTGCTGAACATCCTCGTGATTATGCACTCCAATGGACGATTGTTCGCGCCATCAATCTGCACAAATTTGCAAGATAAACATGGATTATGCATTTCAAGTATGAACTGTTGTGCTAGGAGAAAACTGAATGTAGAGCACCTGAGGATGGTGACGATGTGCTTGGAGGCGGCAGCGATGCACTGGCCCAAAACTGAATGTAGAGCACCTGACGATGTTGACGATGTGCTTGGAGGCGGCAGCGATGCACTGGCTCAAAACTGAATGTAGAGCACCAGACGATGTTGACGATGTGCTTGGAGGCGGCAGCGATGCACCGGCCCTGTATTAGAGTTAAACACGGCTTAGGATTTTTATACTTGTACGTGTATGTGTAAGTTACCCGTGCATGAGTTTGTGTCCGAGCCGGACTAGTACAGGAAACAGACTAGGTTTGACGGTGCTACCTCAGCTAGTATATATCTTTATCTTTACCTAATAATAAAGAAAATAGGGTTTCAGCCCGTCCATCGTGATGTTTCGCAAAAAAGCCCCTATACTTTCCTGAAATCAACCCGCAGTCCAAACATAAGTCACCCGAACCGTTATTTTACCGTTTTACAAAAATGCCCCTGTATTTTCCTGAAATCAACCCGCACTCCGGACTTAAGTCACCCGAACCGTTATTTTACATTTTTTCGAAAACACCCCTGACCTTTTAGATAATTCATCCGCGGGTCAAATTTAACTCAAACAAATGATTTTCTAAATCATCCATATCTTTTAGAACGTAACCCCGATTTAAACATGTTATATATGAAATTTGATTAGAAAAATATGTAGAATATGAATATGAGATTATTTTAACCTGTTATGTATTTCTAAATATTATTTTAGCATATATTAAAGTCAAACAAATGGTTTTCTAAATTACCGTATCTTTTAAACCGTGATTCCGATTTTAACATGTTATATATGAATTTTTATTAGAAAAATATGTAGAATATGAATATGAGATTATTTTAACTTGTTAAATTTTTCTAAATATTAGTATAGAATATATTATAGTCAAACAAATTGTTTTTTAAATCAACCGTATCTTTTAAACCGTAACTCCGATTTTAACATGTTATATACGCAATTTGATTAGAAAAACGTGTGAAATCTGAATATGATGTTAATTTTACCTGTTGCTATTTTTTAAATGCTTTTTGAAAAAGAAAAAACGCGTTTTTCCAAAAGGTGAACTTGCATTTCAAAAGTTTGTATTGTTCAAAAAAGAGTTTATGTATTGAAATATTGTGCATATTTTTTAAATGCCCAGCCATGCGGGAAGGGAGGTAAGGCACCAGGGCGGCGACACTGGTGTTGCTCCTCCGACGAGATGAGCTGGCGGAGGGGTTGGAGCGCGCAGGCGCGCGAGCTCGGACTCCTACGTATACGCACCTCACAGCGCCGAGGCTAGCAGGTACGCAACACATCTCTCAGCGCTACCTCACATCGTGATGAGTGGATAAACTTTGAAGTGGCAGCCGCTTGACAGTGTGATAGACAAATAGAATGCGGCTGCTCGCTTGAACTACACATGAATGTACATGGCGTCAACTGGATTCCAACGAGTTGACATATATTTTTAAATCTTTTTTTTATCGTGGTTAGCTCTATAGCATCTATATGATTGTTTAATTTTGATCTCAAACTTATAATCTATAGCGCACGATCCTTTTTCTTCCGTACCCGCGTCGATTCGGATTGCAAATAAACGCCCACTATAATCATATAGGGTGAAAAAACACGGTAATTGCCTTTGGCTCCTAGGTGCATATGCACCCATTGTCGAAATACACATTTCAAAAAGTTGAAAAATTCGGAACAAAAATCCCACGTGTATATCCGGACATTTTATGTGCGTGAACAAGTTTTCGGTGAAAAACAACGTTTTTTGTGGGTTGTGTAAAAAAGACAATTTCGGATGCTTCATTCTAACTATTCACGAGGCATTTCTTTATCTTTTTTACACAAGCCACAAAAAAAGTCGTTTTTCACCGAAACCTTGTGCATGCACATAAAATGTCCGGATATACACGCGGGGTTTTTGTTCCGAATTTTTCAACATTTCGAAATGTGTATTTCGATAATAGGTGCATATGCACCTAGGATCCAAAACACCATTCTCGAAAAAACATCGATAACTACACATGCATACCTCTGAAACGTCGCAGGGGAAAACAACAAATTTATCATGGCGAGTGTGAGAAAAAGCGAGAGAGAGAGGGAGAGGGGGGAGAGAGGGAGAGAGCGACGCCTAAAGATTAACCATATTCAAACATGTTTTGATTTTGTGTGAACACTGAGTCCATCACCGGCGAGGGCGTGGCATCACAAATATGATGCCTCGCTAAAATAAAGGAGATGGACCTATTTGTGGTCTTGAGTGATGGTTGTTGGGTTAAGAGCGTGTGTTGTGCTTTTTCTCCCGTTGCAACGCACGGGCTCTTTTGCTAGTAGCTATGTATACCCCTTGTAAACATTGTACCAAGACAACGGAAAAGAGAAAAGCAATACAAAGAAAGCCATGACCGACAGGGTCCTGTAGCTATCAACAAAAGTCTCTCGTCCCGATCAGTTTTCCCGTTTGCTAAAGTTACGCCGAGACGTTCCGCCGAGGCCGCCGGCCAGGTCAGAGTTCACGTATACAACTGCGTTTACGTGTGTGCTGCTTGAGAATCAATCAAGCTCGTCTAGCTAGCTTTGCACTCCCCGTGCATAGTTTCTGGGTGATTTGATCTAGGGATCAAAAGCCAACAATTGGTATCTAGAGCCTCGACGATCTGCAATCTATGATGGGGGACAACGACGTTGAGTCAGTCAAGTCCAGCAACGGTGGTTCCAAGGCAAACAAGAACGGCAGCAAGGTGAAGAAGGGCGGCAAGTCAGCGACTAGTGGTGCCGGAACGGGCGGTGCCAACGTGCTGGTGCATCGCAACATCCCCATCCAGTACCCGATGCTCACCGACGCCAACTATGGTGTGTGGGCGGTCAAGATGAAGATTTTTCTCCGAACCCTATGAGTGTGGGAGGCCATCACGGACGACGATGTCGACGAGGAGTGCGAAGAAGGTGCCATGGCCGCCATAGCCCACCGAATTCCGTGCTGATGACATTGGCGGAGTACGAGACGGCTAGAGAGGCGTGGAACGCACTCAAAGAGATGAGGATCAGAGAAGCTCGCGTCACGAAGGTTCGGGCACAAGTAGTGAAGCGCCAATTTCACAAGTTGCAGATGGAGGAAACTGAATTGGTGAACGACTATGCCATGCGTCTGACTACTTTGGTGGGAGAGATCCGCGCGCTTGGTGCAAAGCTCGAGGAGACCGAGATTGTCCAGAAGTTTTTCAGTTCGGTGACTGATAAATTCACGTACATCATCGGCACGATCGAGCAGCTTTACGACATCGACGACATGACCATAACTGAGGCGATCGGACGCTTGCGGACATGGGAAGAGAATGCTCGTGGCTGTCGGAAAGGCAACAGAGGAGGTAGTGACCAACTCATTACTCACGTGCAGATTGGGAGTCCCCAAGTAGCAAAGGAAGGCGCAACATTGGCGAAGGCTCAAGCAACGCGAAGCGCGGCAGACAAACCGAAGAAGGCAAAGGTAAAGGCAAGCCACAAGGTCGTGGTAAGGCCGACCGATCTAAAGAGCGGAAGCCACGGAACTTGGATATGTCCGAGGTCAAGTGCTATAACTGCAACGAGATGGGTCACTTTGTGAAGGATTGTCCGGAGCCTAACAAGAGGGAGATCAAGGCAAATTTGGCGAAGCAGGAAGACAAACGTTCAGGTCTTCTGATGGCCGAAGTTTGTTATCTCGTGGAGCCTAACAAGCGGGAGATCAAGGAAAATTTGGCAAAGCAAGAAGACAACCGTCCAGGCCTTCTAATGGCCGAAGTTTGTGATCTCGCCCAAACGGTGGTTGTCAAACCAAGCCGGAAGGTGATACTTCATGAGAAGAAAGTAATACCAAAGTTATCCAGAAATCAGAACGTGTCATGGTATCTAGACACGGGTGCTAGTAACCACATGACGGGGTGCAAGGAGAAGTTCCTCGAGCTGGAATATGATATTCAAGGCTCGGTAAAGTTCGGTGATGGTTCAAATGTGGAGATTTGCGGGCAAGGTTCTGTCCTCTTCGAGGGTCTCACAGGAGAACATCGCATACTCACCAGAGTATACTACATCCCACGGCTTCGCAACAACATCATCTCTGTCGAGAAACTTGACGAGAATGGATGCATGGTGGATATTGAGAACGGAGTGATGACGATCTTTGACAACCTCCGAAACGTGCTAGCGTGTGTGAATCGCACGCGGAACAGGCTCTATATCCTCAACCTTGATCAATCTCAACCAGAGTGTTGGCTCGCCAAGAGTGATGATGACTCATGGTTATGGCATGCTAGATTTGGACACGTTAACTTCTACACCTTGAAGAAGATGTCGAAGATGGAGATGGTATCTGGGATGCCGTTTATCGACCATGTTGATCAAGTATGTGATGGGTGCTTGGTTGGAAAACAGCACCGCGGGACGTTCCCTGCTTAGTCTACCTATCGTGCAAGTGATGCACTCGAGCTGCTCCACGGTGATCTACGTGGCCCTATCACCCCAGCAACTCACGGAGGAAAGAAGTACTTCTTCCTTGTGGTAGATTACTACTCGAGATACATGTGGGTCGTTCTCCTACGATCTAAAGATGAGGCATTTGAAGCGTTTAAGAGGCTGAAGGCTGCAACGGAGATGGAACACAACCTGAAGGTTCGCGCTCTATGGACAGATTGCGGCGGAGAGTTTATGTCGAACGAGTTCAACGACTACTGCGAGAAGATTGGCATAAAGAGGTTCCTCACGGCACCTTATACGCCGCAGCAGAACGGGGTTGTTGAAAGGCGCAATCGAACCATCATTGACATGGCGAGAAGTTTACTCAAGAGCAAGAACTTGCTAGGGACCTTTTGGGGAGAAGCTGTCTCGACGGCGGTCTATCTTCTCAACCGAGCTCCAACGAAGGCAGTGATCGGCAAGACTCCGTATGAAGCAATATACGGACGTAAGCCGAATGTGTTTCATCTACGGACGTTCGGGTGTGTGGCGCATGTGAAGACGGCGGAGCCGCATCTCTCAAAGCTTGCCGATCGGAGCACCAAGATGGTGTTCATCGGGTAAGAGAGGAGTTCCGGCACCAAGGCATACCGCTATTACGATCCACGAACCAAGCGTCTACGGATTTCACGCGACGTTGTTTTTGAAGAAAACATAGCGTGGAATTGGAGCGCAGCAGCCGACGATGCTCCAAAGGGTAACATATTCACAGTTGAATTTCCAACTGATCATGATGCAGGGGAGGACGTCCAGGTGATTGGCAAGTCGCCCAACCAAGATGACCACAATGGTAGTGATCATCATGGTGCCGACACCGACGATGACGCGCATGGGTCGCAAGGTCATAGCGACAACGACGCGCAAGACACGGGTGGAGACAACGGATTCTTCTGAGCCTCGTCGCTACAAGACCCTCAAGAAAGTCTACAAGTATGCAGAGCCAGTTACGCTCGAGTACTCTGATTTGTGTTTACTCGGAGTTGAGGAGCCAAGGCGAGCAAAAGTTCAAGTTGGATGCACGCCATGGATGAGGAGATGAAGGCGATCGAGAGCAATGGTACGTGGACTTTGATAACACAACCTCAGAACCAAAAGGCCATAGGTTTGAAGTGGGTTTACAAGTTGAAGAAGGACACGAAGGGTGCCATTGTGAAGTACAAGGCAAGACTCATTTCAAAGGGCTACGTACAACGTCAAGGAGTTGACTATGAGGAGGTGTTTGCACCGGTTGCTCGAATCGAGACGGTAAGAGTGCTCCTAGTTTTGACAGCACAAGAGGATTGGAAGGTTCATCATATGGATGTGAAATCCGCTTTCCTCAACGGCGACCTCAAAGATGAAGTGTACGTGGAACAACCCTTCGGCTACGAGAAGAAAGGCGAAGAAGGGAAAGTTTACAAGCTCAAGAAGGCACTTTACAGGCTGAAGCAAGCGCCAAGAGCTTGGAACTCAAAGTTAGACCTAAGTTTGGTTATGCTCGGGTTCAAAAGATGTTCCCTCGAGGATCCCAAAGATAGTCTACCAAACACCGAAGAACAGGTGAAGGTTGACAACGCGACCAAGGAGGAGCGCTGGCGTCAAGCTACGGACGAGCCGACGACAGCTAAGACGGTCCATAAAATGCTGCTAGAAACAGCGAAAGTGATGCCGAGGATAACACCCAAGAGTTGCAGCACTCGCATTTGGGATCTAGGTAGGGAACGAAGAGAACGCCATGTTTAAGGGGGTGAATATTAGAGTTAAACATGGCTTAGGATTTTTATACTTGTACGTGTATGTGTAAGTTACCCGTGCATGAGTTTATGTCCGAGCCGGACTAGTACATGAAACCGACTAGGTTTGACGGTGCTACCTCAGCTAGTATATATAGCTATGTATACCCCTTGTAAACATTGTACCAAGACAACGAAAAAGAGAAAATCAATACAAAGAAAGCCAGGACCGACAGGGTCCTGTAGCTATCAACAAAAGTCTCTCGTCCCGATCAGTTTTTCCGTTTGCTAAAGTTACGCCGAGACGTTCCGCCGAGGCCGCCGGCCAGGTCAAAGTTCACGTATACAACTACGTTTACGTGTGTGCTGCTTGAGAATCAATCAAGCTCGTCTAGCTAGCTTTGCACTCCCCATGCATAGTTTCTGGGTGATTTGATCTAGGGATCAAAAGCCAACACCCTGGTCGTCGAGGACGAAGCTAGCGAGCGGCTTGGCCATGGCCCCACCCGACCGTGCCCCCCAGTGAATCTCCCCTTCCCCTCCTCATCCTCCTGCTCTTCATAGTCCCTGTACCCCATCTCGTCGTCGAACTTCTCCTCCCACCGCAGAGCGACGGGCGAGTGGGCCATGTCTGCCGGCGGTGCACGGCCGGATTACCCCCTGGGCGGCCGCGGCCTGGGTGAGCCCATCGGCAGCCCGCGGCCCTGGTGGTGGCGGCTGGGAGCGCCAGCAGGGCCTCGCCTCCCCGGCGAACCTTGTTCGTCGCCGCCATCGTCGTCGCAGAGCCTGGGGGGCGGCCTGTGCCGACAGTTCTACAGAGAAGGGACGCAGTTCTTGGGTGGCGGCCGGGACGACTGCTGCTGCCTCGGCCGCGCAACCGCTTTGACGGAGAGGCGAGTGTGGCGGGGCCGTGCGGGTGGTGAGCGGCGGGGGCTGCGGGTGCCGACGGTGGGGCGTGGTTGGGGATCGTGTGGGTGGTGAGCGGCGAGGGCAGCGGGTGCCGTGTGGTTGGCGAGCGTGGTTGGGGGATCGTGGGGGTGAGCGGGTTATGTTTTGCGGAGAGGGATTATCGTTTCGTTAACGCGAGCGGGGTTATTGTTTCGTTAACGGAGATTTTAGACCCTCAGATAGTTGATTAGACGGCTAATATGCTGAGTTGGATCTGCACTCTTTTGCTTTTATAGTGGTAGTAGATAAATAGATTTTTTTTGCGGGATAATACTTGTATTACTCAAAACTATCCAGGGTTACCATCACGACCGGCTATGTCGAGAAGTTCATCAGGACCCCATCCAAGCCACACAACAGTTCGGCAAAAAAGATGCTAATGACTTTACCCCGCAAAAAAGATGCTAATGACTTTTCAGAATTATATATAGATCAAACATTTGTTAGACGTGTTGCCCGTTATGTTGCTTAACTTCCTGGCTGCAGTCTCATCTACTAGCTGTTTGTTTTATTTTTCTGTACCGGACCGAGCCGGGGCCGTGTATGCGCCATCGCTACAAGTTTTTTTTTTTAAGGGACGCCATCGCTACAAGTTTAATCGGCGGCGGAAGCGGACCTGAGAGGAGTTGGAATAGGATGAGAGTCGGGGAATATTTTTTACCTTTATATATAGGAGTAGTATAGAATAGAAAGGTCCCTCGTTTTCAAAAGGCAAAACACATAAGGCCCCTTTTCCCTGGAAGCGATCGAAATCAGGCCAGCCAAACAAACGCCGAACCTGATGGCGCTGCGCTCTCTCATCAGAAAGATGCCTGCCCTTGCTCTCAGTCTCAGGTCGCCGCCGATGGCCATGGCCCATCGTATGGGCGCCGTGCACGCGCTCTCGCCGGCGGCGGGTTCTCGCCTCATGTCCCATGCTGCACCGGTGAGCTATTTGGCTCGAGCTTTTTTTTTCTTTTTCTTTTTTTACAAACCAAGTTAGATCGATACCCTGCGGTGCGATTTTCTGTTTCTTTTCTTTAGGTTACAACTTTTTAGACAAATTAACCACCACAAGTTAGATCTGATCCCCGCTGCGGTTTTGTTGTTTTTTCCCTCTAAGTTTCATCATCAATCACCAGAAATTAGATGTGATCCCCGCCGGTGGGATTTAGCTGCTTTTCTTTTCTTCTATTTTTTCTTTCACTTTTTGGACAAATCAATATGAATATTTCAGGTGACGTTTGGATAGGAATTATTTTTGCGTAACGATATTCCATTGTATTAAAAAAAATCAATAGTGATTTGTTGTTCAGATTTGACATAAACCAAATTTTGGAATTTGTTTGATATTAGCGTGCATATTTATGAAACTCTGACATTTGTAACGCTTACCCTTGCACTGAAATTATAGAAGGGACAGACGAGTCTTTCTGAAAAGTTGGCCAAAGTGCGCGAGCAAACAAAGCGCAACCAGGCACTGACCGTCCAATACCAGAAGGATTTACAGAAGAAATTGGCTATTGTGGATGAACTTCAGAGGTAAATGACATCGATGTACAACTCTCAATAAGTATTTATTATTATTGTTATTTGTTTTTTTTGATTAGTTTGAATTGCTTACCACATATGTTAGGTGGTTTATTATCGTTATTTGTTGAATCTGTCTCTCACCTTTTATGTGTAAGCAGAATGTGTTACTCTGTACTTTTTGGAGCATAATGTAGAGTTACTCTCTATATTTTCAGACGAATAAATAAATTCATATACAAATAACACTGCATCCATGAATCTCAGATGAACCGATGAATAGAACATAATACCTACTACTACATCCATTTTAAAATATAATGAAGTTTTGTTGGCTATAAACTAGTCTACCAAAACAACGTATATTTTGGAACGGAGGTAATACAAATTAAGTAAGCAATAATTCATTTTCTTTTCCAACATAGTTGCGTTTCATGTGCAGGGGATGCTGTGATACTAAAGTAAATTTCCATGAGAAGCTTCGTAAACTTGAGAAGATATGTGATATCGGTCTTTGCATACTAGTGCCTGCAAATGTTATGGTTTATATGGCTTTATTTAGTAAAATTTCATCTAGCTAGTGGGTTAAGAAACACTAATTTATCAGGTTTATTTTCCTACTAGGTTATATGAATAGTACGTGTATGATAGGTAGCTGTAGACCTGTAGTGATCAAGGTCAAGGAATTAAGTATCTACGTATTATATCCTGGTCTCATTCGATGTAATCTGAATTGACTTGTTATCGATGCTATATGAACGTGTGGACCTTTCATATACATGTACTTTCATATACGTGTGGACCTTTCATATACATGTACTTCATCTGAATATATATACTAGCTAAACACCCGTGTGTTGCCACGGACCAACAAATTTAAACGTGAGACATTGATCAAACATCATTTAGATACATTACAACCGTGCACTATTCCAGCCCTCTCAGGCCATCATCATTTTCAACCGTCGGATTTGAACTCGTGTGAGTTTCTGACCATTAGATCTCCTTTCATTCTCGCATGGGCTTCTGTTTTTTTTTTAAAACTCATGGGCTTCTATTGCCGCACTGGTCACGCTACATAGGCTGGGCCGCTGCTCTGGCAACAAAATTCCCGGTCTGCTGTTAATTGGGCCTACTGGGCCTCGAGTCAGCCATAAGTTTTTTTTAATTGAAAAAAAAGGCACCCGTCACACGCTCCGCAGAGGCCTTGCTGGGCGCGATGGCAAGGGGCGGCGACGGCGCAGCGAACCGTCCCATGTTGTTTGGATTCCACTAGCCGGGGATTGAGGAAGCATTAATGGCAATGGATGCGCCGCGTTCGCCTCAACCAATAATTGCAGACCCGTTATCATGGCGTTCCTTGCTCTTCCTTAACTCCTCCCTGCTTTCCATATAATCTCTACCATTCGATCCTGTTGTTCCTTCCTCACCCTCCTCCATACTTCGGCAAATACTGTCTCAGGCAGCCATGGCTAACCGATTAGGTTGCTCTTCCTCATCTTGGTTCTGGCAGTCCTTCCCCCTACATAGCATCTGGCTAGGTGGTGACGGCGGCTAATTCTTCTCCTCGATCCCTTCCTCTTTTTCTATGGTGTAATGAACGCGCCCGCTGGAGCGACTACTCTGCCAGGGAGACAATGTGAGGGAGCATGATCTCCCCGTTCAGAGCGCATGTCTCTCTCCCTCTTATTTTCCAACATATCCCTTAGATCTTTCTCCTGCGTCGCATCTTGCCCATCCTTCTGTTTGTTGGGGCTAGAAACCTCTTCCCCGCACCTCATGCTATCCCCACCAGTGCGGGAAACAGCCGGCGTGGTAAACTCTCTCTGCAGACTACGTTTCGTTGGCAGGTCACGGACAGTTCCGCTTTTCATTTTGTCCCTATCTCCATCACTAGATCTCACACTTCCAAAGCTGTTTGCACTAACCGATGGAGCTCGTTGGGATCCCTCTTTTGGCCCCGAAGAACGACCCGGCGATGCCCTTAGCCATTCTCCCCATTGCTGATCCGGATCCCCCGCCGGGACACAGCCATTCTCTCCATGAACTAGCCTTCCACATTCAAAATAGAAATGTGGGATCTTTTCATACTTAAAGTCAAACCATGTTTTCTCTTCATCATCTTCAGACTTCTTTAAGTAAAAACCTCTCACCAAAGGCTCACCCACAGGGAGCGTAACTCTGAAACACAGATCTGAGCCCTTTGCAAAGCCATCCTTTTCCACATCCACACGTACGATTTTCCCTAGCCAGTCCCCAAGAGCTTCCCCAAAAACTTTTGAGCGTTTGTCCAGAGGCAGGTCATCAACCCGAACCCAAACATCGACAGACTCAAAAGTCATCTCTGATGGCCTTGTATCTCGTCATAGTCCTTGAGCACTAACACGCAAAAATCGAATTGCCACAGACCGTTATTTAGAGCATGTCTCCGGTCACCCTCGCTACCGAAAGCCACCACAAACAAGTTCCTCCCAATGATCTTGAACTGGGCTTCTCTATGTAAGCCCCATGCCCTCGTCATAGATTTCTCCAGTGCACGCTTATTCATCAGCCGAGGGGAGAACACTTTCCCTATAGCAGACCACTTTGCCGGTCTAGTATTCTCCTGTTCTGAGTCCTTGAAGACAAAACCCATTGCCTCCTTCTCCGTCAGCACTAGACCTCCAAGCCGATCTGTCAAACTCGCCGCCGCTGCTGCCGTTTTGCCATCCCCGGGGGATACAGAGGCGTTTCTGCTTTGAGGGCCCAGTGGCGACCTCATCGCTTGTTTCACCACCTCCTTCGGCACCGGCTGTCGTGGCGAAAGCGCCGCTCCCCCTGTTTTCATGTTCGTCGAACTCGCCACCGCGGGAGAGACCGCCGCCTTCTTCGACGTCACCGTTCCGTCCTTCGACATCTCCGCCATGTCCTCTCCCCCGTAGGAGAGCAACACCCCAACCTGCACGCTTGGAATCGCCGCCGATCCCTCTCGCGCCGTCGAGATCCTCGCCGCCACCGCTCGTAAAACCATAACCCTAGCGCTTGAAAGCAATCGCCTGACAATTGCCTCAATCGCCTATCCGTGTTTTACGGACGAGGTGGACCCGCATATCAACACCCCTAATAACTTTTGTTAGGTAGCATGTTGACAAGTATATCCCTCCATATATACGCATCAATACCAAACATTATACCATAGAAACAGACGGGCGCAGCAACGCGCGCCATCAATGATCTAGTTGTTATTCATGGCAGGTACGTTGCATCTGGTTTATGATTATGTTGTGATAACTATCGCTTATACACTTGCTAAGAAAAAAAAATTCTACTCATACTCATTCCAGCCAACATATTTATTATTCCCTCCGTTTTTGTATACATAGCCAGATTATTGTGTGTAAAATCGCTCATGTTCCGCGCCAATTAGTCATCCTGCATCTGGTGCCTCTTTATCTATGATGCATACAACGTTTGCATTAATAAGCACCATTGTAGGAGGCAAAAATGTTATCAATTCTTCTTAAAAAGAGATACTGACCTTGTATAGATGCAAAATTGTTTACCAAACTTACACATGCAGAAAAATAGAGCGGCATCCTGTAGTGAAAACAATCATGGGATGTACGTAAAAATGCAAATGCTAGAAGCTTGTCACATGTGTGCACTGCTTAAAGGCAATGAACCTCTTTCGATGCTGTCTACGCCTTTCTGCTAAGGAAGATTTAAATCTCATTATTTTTTTTTAGAAAAGAGGAAAAAGTCCCCGGCCTCTGCATCAAAATGATGCATACGGCCAAATTATTAATAAGCAAAAAAATCCAACAAAGTCTCCAAGTCGCAGATCTCAAATTACAAAGTGCTCACACCGAGCCTAAACTAAAAAAACAAGATGACCACAACCGGTGGCATAAAGTTAGATAGGACCTAAAATCCTATCCTATTACATGACCGTCATCCAAACCGGTTGAAGATAGCCCGAGCTACCATCTCCCAACGGATAGACCCAGTAACCATACGCTCCCTGGTATCCATCGGAGTGAGTAGCGACCACATACGGATCAAAGCAGTGGCCCGAAGGATAACCTGCAAAAAATGAACATCCGTTGCTCTGTCAAAAACCATGTCATTCCGGCAGATCCATATAGCCCATAATAAAGCATAGACATCCACACGGATGTGACTCGCTAATTCTTTCTCAACTCCGTGTAACCACGTCCCAAATAATGTGGTAATACTAGTGGGGGGAGTAATGTTAAACGCTATATGGACCGATCGCCATAAAACTTTGGCCATAGGGCACTCGAGAAAGAGTAAATCTCGTGAAAATACAGATAAAACTTCACGGTATACAAAAGCGCTAAAAGTAAATGGTGCACATAAAAAATATTAAAAAACAAGATGTAGTATTTCTTTAAGGACTTGTCTAGTGATTTTATTGGAACATTTACCTTATGCTTCTGCGGATGCAAAACAATTAATAGCGTGGAACTTTCTAAACACACATAAATATGATATTTCTGAACTAAACAATAGATGCGGTTAAGTAATCATCATAAATGTTCTCTTATGTTTCTCCATTGTATTGATCACATAATATAGGAAACATATTATTTTTCCAAACTACAAAGCTTCCAGTGAAATGCATGTCTCTCATAGTTTTGTTGTGTGCACGTGAGATTACAGAATGTATCATTAGAAGTTTAGGTACATGCCTTCCATTATCTCAGAAAAGATGTGTGCCTCAACCAAACCAATAACTTGTAATGTGAAGCAGTGCATGAATCGAGAGAAGGGAGGCACAATCTTTCATGGCGTGCTAGTCTAATCTGATACTAGGTAGAAAGTGCGGCTTGCTGCCGGTACAGTCATATTCAATCTGGTAAGTACAGTGGCATAATCATTATCTATGAATAAGATATGAAATTTAAGATGGTTTTAGGCGTGGATAACATATTAGATAGAATATATTGACAAAGATAATGAACAGTTGACATACGCAACCTCAGAAAGAGAATTCAGATTTATAACATTGATAGTCACATGAAAATTTATCCGAAAATAAGCAGATGTGTTAAGTCAAAGAAGAACAGTACAAAGGATACATTGAGCTTATATAAGATTCGAAGGCATTCTATGTAGACATAACTCGACATAGTCAATATAATAGCTCATAGATTCATATGTAGAACGGATATGTTCTCCTTATAGACACCACCAATAAATACATAGTACATGACCTAGTTGTCTCATCCTTATCTATTCTCATACGATATGATAAAAAAGATGGTAATCCACATACATAGGGACCTTGATCGCCGTCGTGCCTTCCTGTTGCCTTTGACTTGATCAAAAACCTGCAAATAAGCAACAAAGAACCACATTAGTGGTTACATAAGTGAGTAGAATAATAGTACTGCCAAACATAGCCGATGATCAATGTCTAAAGATACTAATCACAATCACAATTCATTCTGGAGGTTACTTGATAATTAGCACGAACATGTGGGAAGAGGTGGCAGCTCACCTACGGCATGGAGAATACAAATATTATGAGCTCTTCCTTTCCCGTAGTATGAACATGATGCCGATGTCGTAGCCTTGCACCTTCACGTGTTGCTACTGCCACCAGCCAATTAATAATGCGATAAAAATGTCTTATGGTAGAAAGATAATTTGATAACGTGTATAACAGATATCACCCGTGGATCACAAGTAACGCAAAATCTTTCATGCAATGTTGGTTACACAGTTGGGATGTCCATGTGCCGAATTCACTGTCCTGATGCATACGCAACGATGCCAGTGATCACTTGCTGACTACTGAGTATACATAGTTGAAACATTCTTAATACACAAGGATTGGTCTTTTGTTACAGGATACTAAATAACAAAAAGATTTGCATGATACTACAAAATATATGGACAGAGGTTATAATGTGTGTTTCCATCCAATTTTAAATTGTTATGGGAAAATGACAGAAGACAAAAATCAACCCCACCAAACATAACAGAATGTAGAAAAGATAAGATTTAGAGGAACCATGGTATGACCGCCATAAATGTATTAAAAGAACAGGACCAGAAGAGTTATTAGCAGATGTCACACTCGAGAAATTACTCTAGCATTGCAAGTTTACAAAATACTACAATGAAAAGGTATATCGTAAAGTACAGAAGCATGATATATCATTCTACATCGGTACATAAGTTCTATAAAATATAGCCAAGTAGTTCATACTCGCAAATGTAAAAACAGGTATTACAACAGCTGGAAACAATGCTATAGAAAGATAAATAACGGTACGTGCCTTTGTCTTTGTTAGTCAATCAACAAAGATGTGTGGTACCTTGTAGATGATCATCACTGAGAACTCCCACTTCCTCTTTCCAAGTGAAAAAGGGCATGTTCTGAGGTGAAGCTAATGCAGATAGTAGTGGCCAATACTTGATAGGAAAGGCTGATAGCGTCCTCAGGCTTCATTCATTTTTCTGATGACACTGTAATAATGCAAGCTTCAGTGATACACGAGTAATTTCTCGTGTAGTATGAAATAATATAACAATACAAGCTTCAGTTAATTCCTAATTTTCCAAGAAATGAAAGGAAGAGTGTAACTCCTTAAACAACAGTAGCAAGATAACACAAACATGGAGTTAAATTTACATGTGCACGTAGTACCTCTTTGCGTTTTTCACAATGCCAGTCAGTAACAGATTGTACATAACACATGTTCCATTATGAAATACTCCCTCTGAAACAAATATAAGATCATTTAGATCACTTACTTTAGTGAAAGCAGTACCATAACAGATATCTAAAGCATGGCATTGGATAGGCGAATAACACCATTAGAATGCACTATATGTTCAAAGAAAGGGTGATGAGAAATCCGAGATACAACCGAAGATGGAAATATAAGAACAAATTATTAGGACAAACCAGTTCAAATCACAACATAAAGCATTTTGTTCAGTTTGACATGAATATCAATAGCAGGAGAAAACAAAGCTGAACCTTGGCCCTTGCCAATGGCTATTCTCTCATAACTCGTACAAAACATGAGTTGTGTATTCTTAGGAAGATATTAAAATTGCATCAAGTAGCTGGCACTCTATTGTATATATTTTGTATAAAGGTAATGTGAATATAAGATAAAATGGTTCTTTCGAATATCACAAAATATGCTACAAACATGTATATTCCACGGATAGATGGAGTGGCCTGAAATTGCATGCCAAAATATAATGTAATAGTTCTATATGCATAAAGAACTTGCCATTCATTTGTCAGCCTGAACATTTGCCATAGTGAGCATAGGACTCACAAAGAAATTGCATTAGTTGAATATTAATTATTATATGTAGCCACATCTTATTTAAATCCAACCAAGATTAACAGAAATAAATGACACCTTACTTTTGGCGAAAAGACTCGTATTTACTACTCATTCCTTCACATGGTGATGCGCTGAACATATCGCAAGTCGCTGCAACCACATAAGCCAAGCATTGACATGAGTAAAATTAACTCAGTTATCAAATTAACAGATACATGACTATACACACATATAAGTAATGAAAACCAGAAAGGTAGACCTTCAATTTTTTTTTGATAAACGGACCTTCAAATTAATTACCAAAACCAGAGACTACCAAGACCGTATCAATATAAAAGTTTCAGGAACAGGTCGAGTTAAGAAAGGAAACATGACTAAACTGTGCCCTACATTGTAAAAAAATAAAAATAGGAAGATTTCCTTAAAGCAAACATGACATGCAATGTCACTTTAACAGGAAAGCTACCTCACATACTGGTAGGAGCTAGGATCCTACCTGGTCTAGGGCGTAGGTTGTACGGGAAGGGGGAGGGTTGACGGAGATGCGATCGCGGCTGCCGGCCGCGGGGCGCCGTGGCGCGATGAAGAAGAGGCGCCGGCGACGCAAGATGGGGCTAGGGTTAGGTCTCCCGGCTCCCTTCGGGAAGCCGAGCAAATAATGATTGCTTCTTGCTTGATTATATTGATACATCTCCTCTTCTTATATAGAGAGGTTTACTTGACTCATAAGCAAACGATCCTAATAACGATAGGATAATTGGGCTAAGCCCCTAATAATGATAAGATAACTTGGGCCACAACCCACTGGGCTAAACCCCAATATTCCGGTCATAACACTTCTCCCCGCCTGCACAAACAGCTCATCCTCGAGCTGTAAGGTGGGGCAGCGCTTGCTGAACTCCTTGAGGTGATCAACAAGCGTCAAACACCTTCGCGACAGCTGGGGCGGCCAGGTCGGCGGCGACGGCGTCCTCCGGAATGTAGTCTGCAACCTCCAGGTAGAAGAGTCGCGGGCAGACGTGCTCGGCGCGTAGGGCTCATCGCAGTTGAAGCACAACCATTGCCGGCGACGCTCGAGTAGCTCGGCCGAGGAGAGCCAGCGGAACGGGCGCGCCGCGGTCGCGGCGAGGGGTGCCGCGGAAGCCTAAGCAGGCCGACCCTGCGCGGGAACATCCGGCCAGGGTAGCGACCTAGCGGTCCGGGGCGGTGATTCCTGCTGGATGGCCACCGCACGGCCCTCGAATGCGCGGGCGTAGTACATGGCCGTCTGGATATCCTTGGGTCCCCGAAGCTCCACGTCCACGCGGATGTGATCCGGAAGTCCATCGATGAAGAGGTCGGCCCGCTGTTGTGCCGTCACGCCCGACGCGTGGCATGCCAGGGCATGGAAACGGTCGGCGAAGTCCTGAACCGTGGAGGTGAAGGGAAGGCTGTTGGAAATATGCCCTAGAGGCAATAATAAAAGATTTATTATTATATTTCCTTGTTCATGATAATCGTTTATTATCCATGCTATAATTGTATTGATTGGAAACTTAAATACATGTGTGGATGAATATACAAACTTTGTGTCCCTAGTAAGCCTCTTCAGGACTAGCTCGTTGATCAAAGATGACCGTGGTTTCCAGGTCATAGACATGAGTTGTCATTTGATAACGGGATCACATCATTAGGAGAATGATGTGATGGACGAGACCCAAACGTTAAACATAGCTTTTGATCGTATCAGTTATCGCTATAGTTTTCTGCATGTCAAGTATAAGTTCCTATGACCATGAGATCATGTAACTCACTGACACCGTAAGAGTGCCTTGTGTGTGCCAAACGTCGCAACGTAACTGGGTGACTATAAAGGTACTCTACATGTATCTCCGAAGGTGTCTGTTGAGTTGACATGGATCGAGACTGGGATTTGTCACTCCGTGTGACGGAGAGGTATCTCCGGGCCCACTCGGTAATACGTCATCTCAATGAGCTCAAAGTGACTAAGTAGTTAGTCACGGGATTATGTATTACGGAACGAGTAAAGAGACTTGCCGGTAACGAGATTGAACTAGGTATAGAGATACCGACGATCGAATCTCGGGCAAGTAACATACCGACGAGACAAAGGGAACTGTATACGGGATTGTCTGAATCCTTTACATCGTGGTTCATCCGATGAGATCATCGAGGAACGTGTGGGAACCAATATGGGTATCCAGATCCCGCTATTGGTTATTGACCTGGGAGTGTCTCGGTCATGTCTACATAGTTTCCGAACCCGCAGGGTCTACACACTTAAGGTTCGGTGACGCTAGGGTTGTTAGTGAGAACAGTGCATGGTAACCGAAGGTTGTTCGGAGTCCCGGATGAGATCCCGGACGTGACGAGGGTCTCCGGAATGGTCCGGGGATGAAGATTGATATATAGGATGAGAGTGATCGGAGTCCGGAAGTGTTCCGGGGAGCACCGGGGAGTCGTCGGATGACCGAAAAGAGTTTCGGGGGTCCCGGCAAGTGTTGCGGGCCTCATGGGCCATAAGTGGGGAGACGCAACAGCCCACACAGGGGCTGTGCGCCCCCCCTAGGCCCCTCACCTGCGCCTAAGGGGCTGGGCCCCCTAGGGCAGCCGCACCCCCTTGGCTTGGGGGGCAAGGCGCCTGGGGGGGAAACCCTAGCCCTGGCCGCCGCCCCCCCCCTTGGCCGGCCCCATCTGGCCTTGGCCGCCGCCCCCTAGGGGGAACGCTAGGGGCGCCCCCTCCCCTCTCTTCCCCCTATATAAAGAGAGGCAGAGGGAGGGCAGCAACACAAGTTCGTGCCTCGGCGCTGCCCTCCCTCTCCCACGAATATCTTCGTCTATTTTGCAGTGCTTGGCGAAGCCCTGCCAGAATTCCTCCACCACCATCTCCACCACGCCGTCGTGCTGCTGGTTTTCTCCATCAACCTCTTCTTCCCCCTTGCTGGATCAAGAAGGAGGAGACGTCCCCGAGCTGCACGTGTGAAGAACGCGGAGGCACCGTCCGTTCGGTGCTGGGATCTTCGGCGATCTGAATCGCGGCGAGTACGACTCCATCAACCGCGTTCTTGAACGCTTCCGCTTAGCGATCTACAAGGGTATGTGGATCCGACTCTCCCCTCGTAGATGCATCTCCTAGATTGATCTTGGTGAGCGTAGGAAATTTTTTGTTTCCCATGCAACGTTCCCCAACAAAGGTGGCCTAGCTCTGCCAGGCGGCCTCCGCGGATGGATGGGCCAAAACAAAGGAGGCAGAGCTCGCGGAAGCGCTCCGAAGGAGGCATGCTGCCCTCGTCCTGCTCGAGGGCGTAGTACCAGGTCTATGCCGCGCCGCGGAGGTGGTAAGAGGCGAGCCAGGTACGCTCTGAGGTGAGGGTGCGCTGCCCGCGAAAGAACTGCTCGCACTGGTTGAGCCAGTTGAGGGGGTCCTCCGTGCCGTCATAAGTGGCGAAGTCCAGTTTGGCAAACCGCGGCGGTGTCTGAGTCAGAGCGTCGTGGCCGACTGGCTCGGAGGTGCGAAGCAGCGAGGATTGGGGCGTCCGGTCAGCATGGCTGCGGTCCGTGGAGTGCCCCGTCGAGCCGGAGGGATCACCGAACTGCAGAGTGGGTGTCGGCGGGTCTCCAGCTCATGTGTAGACAGGTGGCGGTGATGATCCGGTCAGCCAGGCCGGTAGTGGGGACGGTGATGGCGGGAAGCGCACTTGTTGGATCAGTACGCCTCCCGACGTGGGTGACCTGGGCCCCGTGCTGGGCGGGGGCGGGGCCGGCAGCTACGACGGTACAGACCCGGGTGGCATGGGGGCGCGGCGAGGGCCGGGGCCGGCCACTGTAGCCATTGAGGCGTGGCGGTGGGGCCGGCAGCTGGGGCTGCGGCTGCCCGGACCCGGGAGTCGTCGGGGGCGCAGCGAGGGCCGGGGCCGGCCACTGTGGCCATTGAGGTGCGGCAACGGGCGGCGGTGGGGCTGCCCGGAATCGGGAGACGTCGGGGGCGCGGCGATCACCGGAGTCGGCCACTGCGGCCAGCCGGGGACGATGGCGGTCGGCGGCTAACCGGGCTAGTGGTGGTGTAGAGGCCCGATCGACGCCATGGTGGCCGCGTACCAGGGCAAGGCGGCTGGCCCGGTCGCGGTGGCCGGCAGCAAGGCCGCCGGCTGCTCATAGGGCCCGACCAGGTAGAGGCGTATGCCCTGAACGGCGATGGCGAGGTCGTTGAGGACCCCGGTCATCACCGCCGGCAAGTAGATGGCGACGGGCAGCCGTGTCTGGCCGGTGGAGGCGTCGGCGGTGGAGTCCAGCGGCGCGGTGGGGAGAGGCAGCGACGCGGTGGAGAGAGGCAGCGGCGCGGTGGTGACTGGTAGCGGCGCAGTGGTGACGGGCAGCAATGGGTTGGGTGGTGGTGCAGACATGATCGGAACCGAGCTACCTGATACCGAATTGGTAGGAGCTAGGATCCTACCTGGTCTAGGGCGTAGGTTGTACGGGAAGGGGGAGGGTTGACGGAGATGCGATCGTGGCTGCCGGCGGCGGGGTGTCGTGGCGTGATGAAGAAGAGGCGGCGACGACGCAAGAGGCGGCTAGGGTTAGGTCTCCCGGCTCCCTTTGGAGAGCCGAGCAAATAATGATTGCTCCTTGCTTTATTAGATTGATACATCTCCTCTTTTTATATAGAAAGGTTTACTTGATTCCTAAGCAAACGATCCTAATAATGATAAGATAATTGGGCTAAGCCCCTAATAATGATAAGTTAACTTGGGCCACAACCAACTGGGCTAAACCCCAATATGCCGGTCATAACATATATTGCAAACATGACATCGGTGAAAATATGGACACACATATCAGCAGACATCGAAAGTACCATGGAAGAGAAATAAATAGGGAAAAGGAGACACAAAATATACGTGAGAGGAGGCAGAAGAATTGAGGCGTGGGCGCAGGGAGCCTAGCGGCGGTTAAGGCCACACATCTCCTAGATCATGTCCTGTCCCCATGAGCCGATGGTTAGGAGATGATAGATATAATTATGATTTAAATACAAAGGGAATTAGGCAATGAAGACCAGTCTAAATTTTAAGCACCAACAAATTCATTTTTTGCTGCTCCCCACGAGCTATAAATATGAATGTAGAAGTGCATCCTCTAGCCAATGCAACCAAAAGGCCACAATTATTTATTGCGTTTACCGGGTTTTGAACCATGGACCTCTTGGTTGTAAGTTTATGCACCTAACCAGTTCATCCATCAGACCGATCTAATGGAATAGACTAGGCAGCACATTATACGTCAACAGTCCCCCTCACGTGTGGCTCCCTCGGGCCTACACGTGGACCGAAAGTGGGCTACAAATTTAATTGCGCCAGCCGGGTCTTGAACTTGAGACCTCTTGGATCTGATACCATGTTGGAGTATAATGTCCGACCCTCTCTCTCAGATCGGTCTTTTGGTTGCATTGGCTAGAGCATGCACTTCTACATGGAATCTATCGCAAGTCGATCCTAAACCCTAGCCACCACCGTTTCCGCACCCGCGTGGCGCCCCTGGGGTGGTCGGCCTCCATGACCGCCGCCGTGGGCCGCGCCGCCCGTACGTAGTGTTCATCCGCCGGCCGTGTTGGCCGGCTCCTCTAGAGAGTCTTTTTCCCGAGCCATTGCTTCGGTTTTTTTTTCGCTCTCTCGTCGGTCGTTTTGATCGTCGTTTTTCTTTTTGGTTTTCCGATCTACTCTTGATCGGTTTGTGTCGCCCGCCACCCCCGTCGATCCCATGCGCCTCTACTCCGACCCCGGCGCGACCAGCCGGCCTCTCCTCCGACCCGGCGGCCACGAGCGTCGAGGCGGCCCGTCCGGGCCAGCCGTCATCCGCGCGTCGATCCGCCCGACGCCCTGCGCTGGCCGTCATCGCCCTGCTCCCACCGGAACACCTGCATCGCCCCGACCCGACGGCCTCGCGCCATGCGACGGCCAATCATAGCCGTCGCTCGCGCGCCGGCCCGCCCATCGATCCACGTCACCCACCTCCACCGCGTCTGCACGACGACTCGGCGGTCTACCTCGTCGGCCTCGTCCTCGACTGCATTAGGCTCGTCGGCTGCCTTAACTCGGGCGCTGCTGCTCCGTTGGTCGCTCGGGCCTCGCTGCCCGGGTGCCGGCGCTGATGTCCCATGCCGTCCGCCGTCGCCGGCCTCATCCAGGACTCCGCCGCCACCACGCCTTCATCGAGCAGCGTCTCCGATCTCGCGCGCGATCGGCTTGATCACCCGCTCGCCGCCGCGATCCGCCTCATCTACGCCACGCGATCAACCTAGCCCGTTGGTTGCGCGCGCGTCCGCAGGTCCCGTGAAGATTGTCCGGAGTTCAGCGCGCCCCTCCGCCGATCGAGGAATGGGATGCCGGCGCGTCGCCCCGTCGGGCCGCAGCGCCACCGCCCCGTGGTTGTCTTCGCGGCTGCATCGACTCGTGCGTCGTCGCTGCGTCGCCCCTACGGGCCGTACTGTCGCGATACGCGGTCCCCGCCGCCGCCCCGAGGCCGTCCCAGCGGTTGCACCGACTCGCGAACCGCCGTTGCGTCGCCCCTTCGGGCCGCAACGTCGCAGCCCGCGGTCCCCGCCGCCGCCCCGAGGTCTTCCCGTCGTCGCCCCGACCCGCCTGCGCCGCTGCGTCACCCCTTCGGGTCGTAGTGCCGCGGCCCGCGGTCCACTCAGCCGTCACCGCACGTCGACTTCCCGAGGTATGCACCGCGCCATCTCCCTTGGTGCGGTAACGTCACCGTCTGCGCCGGTCCTCGTCACGCTGTCAGGGTTCTTCGCCTACTTCGAGCACCGCCGCCGCACTCCTAACCTAGTCGCTGCCGCCGCTCTTCTTTGGCCGCCGCCGCCGCTACCTTCGTAGCCGCCGCCGTCGCCCATCCACCCCCTTCGTCTTCGTCCAAGCACCAGCCAGTCGCGAGCGTCGCTGATGGGCCTCTAGCCCCTCGTTGGTTACCCCAAGTGGAAGGCGTGAGATGTAGTGTTGCGGAAGTTTTTCCCTTCGCAAGATACCAAGGATCGAATCCCCAGAGACTCCTAGGTTCAACAAGAAGGTGTCAACTGCTACGGCGCCAGTTATTAGCAATCAACGTGGACCTGCACACAGATACAAATAACTTTGCTCCCAACGAGTACAGAGGGGTTGTCAATCCCTCCGGCCTTGTAGTTCACAAAGGATTAAACGCAAATGATAGTAGTGATAGATAATGTTTGCAATAGTAAATAATAGCGAAAAGTAAATAGTGGATGTGATCAATGATGGTAATATGGACCGGAGTCTCATGATATTCACTAGTGATGTCTCTCTCCCAAAAGACGATAAAACAGCTATGTGAGGTAAATGAATTACAGCTGGGCAATTGACAGGACCACGAATGCAAACCAATGCTGACTACATTGCAAGAAAGGTTGAGGTTCAAAGCATGGGCGGTACACCAAAGTAAGTAGACCGAAATCCATCAATATCTACTACTAATCATCCACCTTGAGATATCTATCCAGAACATCTCGCTGGTATTAAGTTGCGAGCCCCACTCATAGTGTAAACTCAATGCAACAGACAACTGCATTAAAAGAACTTTGTGTAAAGTAAACAATCCTTGCACCCGCGGGCACAAGCACCGTTGTTTTCCCCCTTGTGGCAACAGCACATCCCCTAGACTCATGTTTCTGTCACTCAAGCTAGTCATCGAGGGGCATGAACACACAATCGAGCATAACATTCCCTCTTGGAGTCACTACCTATTACTTGGCCAAAGCAATAAATAACAACGGAGAACATGCAAGAATTACTTATGAACATAAATATAAAAGAGGTAGATCAAATATATTACTCAATCACAATCTGAACATAATCTCATAATCCATCGGATCCCAGCAAACTCAACATAGCAACAGCATAAGATTACATATGTGCCTCGATCATGTAGGGCAGCTCACGAGGATTAATTAGTGAAGCACAAAAACGGGAGGAGAACATCACATAGCTACTGGTCATGGACTCATGGTCCAAGGGAGACTACTCACAACTCATCCGGAAGGCGTCCATGGTGGTGGAGAGGCTCTCGATGGTGATCCTCCCCTCCAGGAGGGTGCCGGGAAGAGTTCTCCTGGTGCTCCCGATCTTGGAAGCGGCGGCGGCGGCGGAACAGAGATGAGATCGCGAAAAAGAGTTCCCGTATCGAGGGTTTCGGAGGACGCTCTAAATATATGCCAAAGGGGGGCACCAGACGGGGCTCGGGGGGCCCAGGCGCCCCCCCGGCGCGGCCTGGGGGGGGGGGCGCGCCGCCAGGGCGCCTGGAGCCCTGGTGCCCCCCCGGCTGTCCTACGGGCGCACGGTAGGTTCTGGAACGCTGAGTTTTTATATAATTTTTCTAGATTTTTCCTGGCAGTTCTCGTAATGTGAAAACCTGAAATACAAAAACAGCCGAAAACAAAAACTGGCACTGGGGTGCACTGAGTTAATAGGTTAGTCCAAATATGATCAAAAGTGTATGGAAGTGTATGAATATCATAGCAATATCACCTAAAAGAGGCATGGAGCAAGCAGAAATTATAGATACGTTTTGGACGTATCAACATCCCCAAGCTTAATTCCTACTCGTCCTCGAGTAGGTAAATGATAACAATAATAATTTCTGTGGTGACATGCTATTAAACATATAGGACTTTTTCATAGTCATATGACAAAAGCTTACTGAGACAATGATTCTATAGTAATTAAGTTGCCTCATGAGAAAATCACAAAGGACTGAAAGTTTTACAATATGAAACTGAAACATCAAAAAGATTTGCAATGAACATGATGTGCAAATATGATAAAGTGATATCTAGCTTGCCCCCTTTAGTGAAGCAAAACATAAATGCAGGGGCACCTTCAAGGTTTAAGTGATGACTAGATACAATGATTTCAAAATAAACGATATCACAATCATGCAAAAGACAATGCTACTTTGGAACAATGCACATTACACTTAGAATGACAATCATGCTCTCAATAGTTGGTGCTTGAAGAAAGAAGGTGGAGACTCAACTTAAAAGTAAAAGAATGGTCATGTGCTAGAGCTTTTTTTTATTTTGAAAACATAGAAGCAATTTTGTCAACGGTAGTAGTACTTCATATGTGTCATGCATAAGACATCCTATAAGTTGCAAGCCTCATGCATCGAATACCAATAGTGCTTGCACCTTGTCCTAATTAGCTCGGATTTCCATGGATTGTCATTGCATTACATATGTTTCAGCCAAGTGTCACAAAGGGGTACCTCTATGCCACCTGTACAAAGGTCCAAGGAGATAAATCACATTTGATTTCTCGTTTTTGATAGATATCAACTTGAGGACATCCATACCGGGACAACATAGAAAATAGATAATGCACTCCTCTTTAATGCATAAGCATATTCTCATAAGAGATTGAGGATTAATGTCCAAGCTAAAACTTCCACCATGATACTTGGCTTTGGTTGGCGGCCCAATGTTCTTCTCTAACAATATGCTTACTCATTCAACTCATGGCAAATCACCCTTTTTTCAGACAAGACAAACATGCATAGCAACTCACATGATATTCAACAAAAGTGTGACAGTTGATGGCGTCCCCAGAAACATGGTTACCACTCAGCAAGCAACATATAAGAAATAAGATACATAAGCAACATATTCTTTACCACAATAGTTTTTAAGCTACTTTCCCATGAGCTATGTATTGCAAAGTTAGTCCGCTTAGTACAGGTGGAGGCTAGAAAAAGACTGGGAGCGACCAACTAAGAGAGCAATGACGGTCATAATCATGCAGAGCGACAAAGCAACATTGAATCAGGCATGGAAGTTATATCACTACTCAGAAATAAAAGATCATCAAGGCTTGACAGACTTTCTTTACAGTCTTAAATATGCGTGAGCATACGCCAAGTCAATCAAAATAAATTCTTGAGGGAAGATATTACTAAACCATACCACATCATTGGCAAACAAATCATGTTGGTACTCCAATAACACATTGGGAACCCCCCAGCTATTTGAGACTAACCATAAGAAAACCTGAACTACTAAGCGCCATCATGCAAGTAGCATCTTTATCATAGACATATCAACCAATGAAACGGAAGCAAACTCTCTTAATAAGATAAGCATGGTAGTTAAAGAGAGTTCAAGCAACCAATTAAACAAAAGCTCTTTGAAAAGATAAGCATGAATGCTAAGAGCTGAACATGATAGTAGCTATTTAAAAGACAAAGAACACACACATCATAGATAGACATGAAAATTCAATGTTATGTTCTAGGTAGAAGTGGAGCGTGTTTCTCTCCCACATAAAGAAAGCTGAGTTCCGACTCGTTATGAAAAGCTAAAGAAAACTAAAAAGCAAGACGCTACAGGCATAGGACATAACACATGAAGTGATTAAAATATAGTGGAACGAAAGACGAACTGATAATGTTGATGGAGAAGGGGATGCACGGGGGCATCCCCAAGCTTAGACGCTTGAGTCTCCTTGAATATTTCTTGGGGGTGCACGGGGGCATCCCCAAGCTTGAGCGCTTGACACTCCTGAATCTTTTTATCATCTTCCCTCGCACACTTGAAAACTCCCTTCATACATAACTCATTATAATCTGATTAGCGAGGTTAGTACCCTTAATAAAATAATTGTTCCTTGCTGGAAATAAAGATATTCTTGAAGTTCTACTGTTTCTCAAGATTGCCAAAAGGTTTTTGCAAAGGAAAAGCAAGCTCTTGATTTGCAAAATGAAGGAAAGGCAAAACAGGATAGAATCTGTGAAAAACAGAACAGCAGGTAGTAATTGATTTGTTCGGGGCACTTCTGCAACTCTAGTCAAAAAACTCAGAACAGATGCACGAAAGACAATTATATAGAGAACGCTGTCGAAACAATTCAGACCAAAAAGATAATCTGGTGATTTTATACGAATTTTTCTATCCAAGGACAGAATCTGTTTCCTGGACAGCACCTCACAACTTTTTAACTTTCTAGCAATCAGAGGCTATACTTGGCACAAATATGATAAGCAAAGATACAATGATGATGCTACTGTAGTAAACAACATCAAGACACAACAAAAGCAAAATATAAAAAATTATTCCTGTGGGCTGCCTCCCAAAAGCGCTTTCTTTTATGCCTTTAAGCTAGGCATAATGCAAAGAGGAATCAATAACCATCATAATAATCGGAGTTATAAATTGAGTCATATGGTTCCTCAACAAGTTCACTCTTGTTCCTTCTAGGAAAGGGGTACACAACATTTGCCTTACCGCGTAAGGGGATTTGCCCCTTACCTATATCGATGAAGCCTTTTACCGCTCGGAGGAAGTCCCTTCCAAGCACTATATTTCCTTGGTTTGGCTCCATGATGAAGAAATCAACCATTGCAATCCCTTTAAGGAATTTAACTGGCACATCTTTTATTCTTCCCTGGATTTCAGAAATATCTCCATTAGTGTGTTCATGATAAGATGGTAATCTATCCGTGTTAAATTTTAAAGAATCATGAACAATTTTTGGCATAGTAGAAACCATAGATCCAATATCACAATAAGCAAGGAAGTCTTGATTAGAGATGCTAATCCTAACAAGAGGCTCCCAGTCATTATCTATTTCCAAAATATCTCTCTTATTGGGTTTGGGTTTCTCTACCTTCATTAAGTCAAGAGCATCCATTCTCTTTTCAATAGTAGCAAGTCTATCTATGACAGTATCAAAATTATGATCATAAACAAAGTAACTAGATAGACCATGTATAATTTCAAGAGCTCTAGCTTCATCACATTCTAGGAAATCTCCCTCGGCTATAATATCAAGAGAGTGTTTACACCATTTAAAAAGACCATGGTAAAAATTCCTAAGCACAATTTTTATAGGTATCCAAGGCATAATTCTCCTATGTGCATCAGAAATTCTGTCCCATGCCTTCATATTTTCTCCATCCCTTTGATGGAAATCTAGAACTTCTGATTCCCTCAAGGCACCAAATCCTAACATGTTTGGCTAAACAGAAAGGACTACTAACAGAAAGGTAAATAATTTTTTTTGTGATTTTTGATAAAAGATACTAAAGCAAAAATTGAAAGGTAGACTAACAAGACTAAAAAGCAAAGGTAAAAGATAGCGTGCAACTCCCCTATCCTGAAGAGTGGAGTCCCCGGCAACGGCACCAGAAAAACTCCTTGATGGGCCTCTAGCCCCTCGTTGGTTACCCCAAGTGGAAGGCGTGAGATGTAGTGTTGCGGAAGTTTTTCCCTTGGCAAGATACCAAGGATCGAATCCCCAAAGACTCCTAGGTTCAACAAGAAGGTGTCAACTACTACGGCGCCAGATATTAGCAATCAACGTGGACCTGCACACAGATACAAATAACTTTGCTCCCAACGAGTACAGAGGGCTTGTCAATCCCTCCGGCCTTGTAGTTCACAAAGGATTAAACGCAAATGATAGTAGTGATAGATAATGTTTGCAATAGTAAATAATAGCGAAAAGTAAATAGCGGATGTGATCAATGATGGTAATATGGACCGGAGTCTCATGATGTTCACTAGTGATGTCTCTCTCCCAAAAGATGATAAAACAGCTATGTGAGGTAAACGAATTACAGCTGGGCAGTTGACAGGACCACGAACGCAAACCAATGCTGACTACATTGCAAGAAAGGTTGAGGTTCAAAGCATGGGCGGTACGCCAAAGTAAGTAGACCAAAATCCATCAATATCTACTAATAATCATCCACCTTGAGATATCTATCAAGAACATCTCGCTGGTATTAAGTTGCGAGCCCCACCCATAGTGTAAACTCAATGCAACAGACAACTGCATTAAAAGAACTTTGCGTAAAGTAAACAATCCTTGCACCCGCGGGCACAAGCACCGTTGTTTTCCCCCTTGTGGCAACAGCACATCCCCTAGACTCATGTTTCTGTCACTCAAGCTAGTCATCGAGGGGCATGAACCCACAATCGAGCATAACGTTCCCTCTTGGAGTCACTACCTATTACTTGGCCAAAGCAATAAATAACAACGGAGAACATGCAAGAATTACTTATGAACATAAATATAAAAGAGGTAGATCAAATATATTACTCAATCACAATCTGAACATAATCTCATAATCCATCGGATCCCAGCAAACTCAACATAGCAACAGCATAAGGATTACATATGTTCCTCGATCATGTAGGGCAGCTCACGAGGACTAATTAGTGAAGCACAAGAACAGGAGGAGAACATCACATAGCTACTGGTCATGGACTCATGGTCCAAGGGAGACTACTCACAACTCATCCGGGAGGCGTCCATGGTGGTGGAGAGGCTCCCGATGGTGATCCTCCCCTCCGGCAGGGTGCCGGGAAGAGTTCTCCTGGTGCTCCCGACCTTGGAAGCGGCGGCGGCGGCGGAACAGAGATGAGATCGCGAAAAAGAGTTCCCGTCTCGAGGGTTTCGGAGGACGCTCTAAATATATGCCATAGGGGGGCACCAGACGGGGCTCGGGGGGCCCAGGCGCCCCCCCGGCGCGGCCCGGGGGGGGGGGGGGGCGCCGCCAGGGCGCCTGGAGCCCTGGTGGCCCCCCTAGCTGTCCTTCGGGCGCACGGTAGGTTCTGGAACGCTGATTTTTTATATAATTTTTCTGGATTTTTCCTGGCAGTTCTCGTAATGTGAAAACCTGAAATATAAAAACAGCCGAAAATAGAAACTGGCACTGGGTTGCACTGAGTTAATAGGTTAGTCCAAATATGATCAAAAGTGTATGGAAGTGTATGAATATCATAGCAATATCACCCAAAAGAGGCATGGAGCAAGCAGAAATTATAGATACATTTTGGACGTATCAGTCGCCATCATCTACCCCGACCACTTTGTCTACTCCGAACACCGTTGGTGACATCGGCCCCGTGCCGATGGACGCCGCAACCGCCGTCGAGTTCTTCTCTGCTGGCCCCTCCGACTTCTCCGACGTGGCGTACAGCTCGTGCACGTCCCTCGTCTACGCATGCCCGGTTCTGGCAACACCGATGCGTGCCTTCATCCACGACGTGTCCCCGGGCTTGGCAAGCCTGGTTGGCGCTTCGTCAACTTCGTCTTCGTTTACGCATGCCCGGTGTTGGCAACACCAGTGCGTGCCTTCGTCTACGATGTGTCCCCGGGCTTGGCAAACCTGTCGCGACGCGTCGTCAACAACATCTTCTTCCCGGCGCACCACTACGTCGACACCACAGCGCCCATGCTAACTCGGCGCCCCCTTGCGCCCGCGTCTCCACGGCGACTTCCTCGACACCAGCTACCCCGACTCGACATCGACCACGGTATTCTTCGCACGGCTACCTCGACCATGGCTCCACCACATACGTTCTCGGCTACATCGACAATTGGCACAAAGGGCTACCGCCTGCTTGACCAACCTCGTCGGTTTCCACTCCAGCCACGACTCTGCGATGCGTCGACCGTTCCGACTGTGGGGGAGTGTCCGTCGGCTTGCCTTCGGATTCCTCTCCAGTCTCACCGTCTGTGTCGCTACCGTTGTGACTGCTGGGGGATGTGGAGTATAATGTTTATTTGGAAAGAAGAGATAGGCTAGGATTTGTTCTGGCTTGTCTTGTGCTCCAAGTAGATCATTGTACTCCTATATATATGCCCACGAGGCTCAAGCAATACATCAACTATTCCACCAAATCTCTATCTTCCTTCTAACAATGAATACCAATGGAGTTGCATACAGTAAGAAATGCAGAAATAGGAAAGTGATTTGCAGTCTCGATACCTCTCGCCTGAGGTCGTCGCTGACGCTTCTTTCATCCCCGAGATCCTCCTTCAGTGTTCCGCTCGCTTCAACCTCTGAAATCAGCACGCACGCCACACCACACAGAAGAAACACCAAATCAAGCAGTCAGCTGTCCATCACTACCATATACGCATCGAATGTGACCTGACCGGCTCAACAAAAGATTTAAAACCCACTCACTGTTTCGTCGTCTAGGAGGCGTCCCGAGCCGGATCCTGAAGAAACAAATCATCGTCATGCAGACCATCGCAGCCACCACTGCACCAGCACAACCTCGAGCTCGGAGTTCGATTCCACCTTCAACCTTCCAAGAATCTGCAGTAACAAATCACTTGGATTCCGGGCTTGATAGAGCTCCGAAAAATTCACTACATGAGTTACTGCTTGCTAAGTTTAGGAGTTAAAAAAGTGTTTTTGGGTGTGTGGATAGGCTCTGTGTCTACTCTATGTGGGAGGAATGGTTCATAGTTTTGGAGTCTGAATCAAACTTAATTTTGTGTACATTGAAATGGAGATGCATCTATAATTTTGTGTACATTGAAATGGAGAATTAGGCTTGGATTGGATTCCCATTACTTTTATCCCACCTCAGCAATTTCTGGTTAGGATAAAATCATGGGTTTTCCCCCCCAAAAAAAGCCCAGTAAGAAAGTAATCATAAGAATTAAAGCCTAGCAGAGAATCAGTTGGCGTGTCAACAATCAGACAAAACAACACCTATAGTTTTAATCTGCAAAATTGGTCTCGAGACTGCCATACTTCATCCAGGAGCTAGGAAAGCTAGGGTGCATATGTTAGAGGTAAACACAGATGTGGATGTCCGAGTAGTACTCTAGCTAGTAACCGAGTAGGCTTAGTAGTAGTACACGGAGTCGGATAGCTACTAGGCGATCTCACGCATATATATGCGTCTACCCCTACCCCTTGTAATCAGCCAGATCAGAAAAAGAAATACAAAGAAAGCTAGGATCGACACGCTCCTGTAGCTATAAACAAAAGTCTCTTGATCCGTTTCTTCCGTCGCCAAGTATTGCAAGTGTTTCGCCGACCACACTGAGACACGATCAAGTCGTTGCTAGCCCAAGCCGGCTCCACGTACAGGAGTTGCACTTAGTGTGGTAGGAGAATCCAACCAGCTTCCTGTGTGTGTGCTAGCTTAGCACATACACGTACGTTACTGATCCTGGGTGATCTGAACTAGAGATCAAAGGCCAACAATTTGTATCTAGAGCCTCGACGATCTAGGATTAACGATGACGGACAGCGACGTAGAGTCGGTCAAGTCCGGCAACGGCGGTTCCAAGGCGAACAAGAACGGCGACAAAGTGAAGAAGGGCGCAAGTCAGCAACCAGTGGTGGCGGAACGGGCGGCGCCAACGTACACGCGCATCGCAACATCCCCATCCAGTACCCGATGCTCACCGACGCCAACTACTGCATGTGGGCGGTCAAGATGAAGATTGTTCTCCGAACCCTACGAGTGTGGGAGGCCATCACGGATCACGATGTCGACGAGGAGTGCGACGAAGGTGCCATGGCCGCCATAGCCCAGTCTGTACCGGATTCCGTGCTGATGACATTGGCGGAGTACGAGACGGCAAGAGAGGCGTGGAACACACTCAAAGAGATGAGGATTGGAGAAGATCGCGTCACGAAGGCTTGGGCACAAGTGCTGAAGCTCCAATTTCACAAGTTGCAGATGGAAGAAACTGAATCGGTGAACGAATATGTCATGCGTCTGAGTAGTTTGGTGGGGGAGATCCGCGCGCTTGGTGCAAAGCTCAAGGAGACCGAGATTGTGGAGAAGTTTTTCAATTCGGTGACTGATAAATTCACGTACATCATCGGCACGCTCGAGCAGCTTTACGACATCGACGACGTGACCATAACGGAGGCGATCGGACGCTTGCGGACATGGGATTAGCACGGCAGATGTCCGGTTTAACGGACTTAATGATGGAACCATCGCACGGGTTAGCTTGAAGGGGCTAAAAGCACACAAAGGACACAGAGGGTTTATACTAGTTCAGCCCCTTTGATGAAGGTAAAAGCCTACGTCTAGTTTGGTTTGGTATTGCTTGGGCGTCGATGAACAGGGAGCGGATTGCTTGCCTGTGTCTCGACGGGTTGTTTCTTGTCCTTGAACCGTCGCCGGGTCGTCCCTTTATATAGAGGCGACGCCCGATCTGGTTTACAGAGTCCCAAGGCCGGCTCATATTTGTGTCCGCCTCGGTCTCTGCTCTTTCTTCCTTGTATCTCAAGTTTACAAGATAGGACGGTTTACAGACCGTGAACTTTACACATGGGCCCTAAGCCTTCATGGGCCGTGACTTCTACTGAGTTTACCATTATACAACCATATCACCATAATCCGGTTTACTCTAGCCGGTTTACACCTGCTAGTAATATCCCTGACATTAGGCCCCAGAATGATTTGAACTTGTTCATATCAGTCTTCTCAGTCTTGCATAATCTTCTTTCTTGTATCTTCTCAGTTTTTGTAAACCAGCGATGACATCATCCCTGGAAATCAGTTGATTCTATCGTGACATCACTTCCACATTTATCGCGGATAGTTGTTTATTATCTTTGCTTTAAAGGCCATCCCGAGAATCGAGGCGACAGGGAATCTTTATCCAATCTCTTTCTTCCTCAAATCCCGCGCTTACCGTTTCATCTCTCCTCGGCCTATAAATACTGCTGAGGCCCATCTCTTTCCCCTTCTGCTTCTTCTTCCTCCGTCTCCGCACCCGAGCTTCCGCCGTCGTCCGTCGAGCTCGCCGTCGCTAGCAAGTCCGATCGCTGCATCAACCTGAACGCGACCAGATAACTCGCCGCCTGTCGTTTCCTTCTGCCTCAGGTATCTTTTTTTCTCTCGCTGTAGATCTGTAGCTTAGGGTTTCACCATATTTCCACCATTAGACCTCAAAGCTTCGGCTGTTCGTCCTATATGTCATGCTCGTAGTAGATTCCTCTTTAAATTTATCTTCGAAAACCTGCTCCCGCTCCGCTGCCTTATGCTTTGACTTGGCATTAGATTCCATCCTTAGATTCATCCGCTCTGTATGAGACACCCGTAGTTCTTCTGTAATAGACCTGCATAAGTTTTCTCTTTTTCTTACCGTTCAGATCTATTTTACCTTAGCCTCTTATAGAAACATGCTTCTTCACCCTCATAGATCTATAAGATACTCGCCGGTTTAGTCGGTCATACATTGCTTCTGCAACGCATCAACCATGAACACGACGGTTTAGCTTCTTTCTTTTGTTGTCATAAACCGGTAGTAGCTCATTTCCTGCTTACTTCCGGGTTGGTAATGTCATTAGTCCCTTGTCTAAACCATCGATGTGATTTCGCATATATGATCTGGTTTATGCCTCTGTACTTAAATAATCGGGACTCTATACTTCACCTTTTCAGCACTTTCCTTCTGCTAATATGTCTGCCAAGCAGTTCGTTTCTTGCGACCAGGTTCCTTCCATCATTACGGAAGAGGACTTAGTTAAAGCTGCATCAATTGGCATTCTGGGTCCTCGAGCAGTTCTGAAATGGCGGGCCCCCGGAGATGAATGCCCCCCTACTCCCAAAGAAGGAGAAGTTATCGTTTTCTTTGATCATATGGCCCGGGGTTTTAGCCCTCCCGGTTCAAAGTTCTTCCGGGACGTGCTTGCCGCTTTTCAACTTCATCCTCAGGACATAGGTCCAAATTCGATATCAAACATCTGCAATTTCCAAGTTTTCTCCGAGGAGTATCTTCAAGAGGAGCCATCAGTCGACTTGTTCCGGGATTTTTTCCATTTGAACCGGCGAACTGAGTTTACTGGCGGACCTCATCAAGAACTGGGTGGGGTTAGCATTCAAAAGAGAAGAGACGCGGTCTTTCCTCACGCTGCTCTCCATACTCACCTCAAGGATTGGAATAAATTTTGGTTCTATTGCCGAGATACTTCGCCTGAAGGGGAGAACCCACTGCCGGGTTATCGCGAACATCGCCTTCCTAAAGATCATCCGCTGCCACAGCGTCTTAGCTCCTCAGACCGGCCCCGGTTTGCCCCTCATCTTGCCAAACTCAAAGCTTTTATGGCAAATGGATTGACTGGAGTTGACTTCGTTCGTTGTTGGCTCGCTTGGAGTATCCTTCCTTTGAGCCGGCGCTCTGGTTTGATGTGTCAATATACCGGTAAGCCGGACGATCCTCAGCGCCATACCAACGTAATGCTTCCTGAGAAGGAAGTTACTGAATCTGCTAAGAAGATGCTCAACATCCCTTTGGAGGAATGTAGCCAAACCGGATTGGCTCCATATTATAAGAAGAATAAACTGCCAGCTGTAAGCTTTCAATCTCTTCTACTTGTTTCTAATCCGTTCATTTAAATTATCTTCCATTTATCTCCCATCTTCTATACAGGCCGATGATCCTTTCTGGAAAAGGAAACCTCAGGATAAGTCAGGCAAGCAGCCGCGCCGGAAAACCTTCATTGTTAAGAAGAGAAAGGCGGTTGCTGGCTCCGGTTCACTTGTTGAAGAAGATGATCCGGATTCTGAGGTATGAGTTAACCCTGATATGCTTTATTCTCTTTTATCCCGATTTACATTAACAATGTCTTTTCACAGGATTTGGCTGAAGGGGATAAAGCGGCAGAAACTGAGGTAATCACTCTTTCTTCAGATTCAGAACCACCTCCACCAAAAATTCGTCGGGTAGTCCGGAAATATCAGTTTTCTCATCCTTACGCTCAACTGGACCCCAATTTTCTTTTGAAGAAACAGCAACATGAAGCTCGCCGGGCTACACACCATAGTGGCCTTGTAGTCGAGTCTTCCGGAATATCTCTTACTCCGGCTCGGAGGCGCCGCTCTGAGGTTTTACTTTCTCCAATTCTTCTTCATCCCAAGGCCGGACTTATATGCAAACCACTTAAACCGTCTGATCCTAATTATCAGGAGACTCCTTTATCATCTTCTGGCGAATCAACCGCTGGCGAATCAACCGCCACACAGGTCCCAACTCTGAAGACCGTCCCTGGGTAAGTCTTTTACCTCATCCGGTTTACCTTTTGTATTTGCTTTTGTGACTCTGATTTCTTTTCCAATTCCTTTCAGCAAACCCAAACCTAGCAAAAGGGCAAAGGCCAGCAAAACGGCTACTGAGACTGCCAATGATGATCCGGCGGCTGATCCGGATACAGTCATCCCTCCCGAAAATGAGCCTACAGTTCAGCTTGACAATCCTATTCCCATGGATCATGATCATGCTACTGCTCCTGAAAATCCCAACACTGATGATGTCCATCAAACGGCAAGTCCTGCCCGGGCCAACCCTCCTCGGACTTGTCCGGCTCCCGCTAGTCCGGTTCATACTGCCACTCCACAACCGGCAGCTACCTCTTCTCCAGATATTCAAATAACCGGTACAGGTTATACCGCTCCTGCTGAGCCTGTTGTCTTAGCCAAGCATACTGCTAAAGCGGAGTAACTCCAGCAAGAGAAGGGCAAGTGGAGTACAGACTTGTCTAGCTACGCTGAGCTGAGTGCCCAGGAGCTTTATTCCGGGTATTTAAACCGGCTGCATACCAGTCGGGACTATGAAGCGGGCTTGGTCAATCTGATGAAGGATAAATACGAGGTATCTTACTTGTCTTTTGCTTTTGCCTTCTTTGTATTTCTGTCTATATCATGGTAGCCCCCAAGTTCCGGTTTAGCTTTGTTGAAAGGTGAACCGGTACTTTCAAATGTGAGCAAATAATCTTACATTAGCCCCCAAGTGCCAGGGGCATAACTCGGTTTACGTGCCTGGCACTTGTCTGAATCTTTCTTTTGATGTTTCAACTGCCCATTAGCCCCCAAGTGTCAAGTAGACAACTTGTTTGTGTGCTTGAGACTTAGCTTTAATTGTCACTCTTTGATACTTCAATTGCTCATTAGCCCCCAAGTGTCAAGTGGATAACTTGGTTATGTGCTTGAGACTTGTCTGAATTTCGTCATTTATTCCTTTTGATTTCCTTTGCAGGCTGACTTGACCTGGAGAGCTGAAGAAATAATTGAACTCCGGAATAGACTTGCTGAAACTGAATCTGCTGCTGCCAAGGCCAAAAAAGATCTGGCGCTGAGCTTAACCACTGTTGAACAATTGAAGAAATATTTTGAATCGGAACGGGCAACCTGGGAAGTGCATAAAAATGCTCTTGAAAAGAGAGCGAAGGATGTTGAGGAAGCTCTTAACCCGGTGACAGAAGAATTGGCCGATTTAAAGTGGCAAATAGAACTTATGACTTCTGCCGTCTTTGGTAAATACTTAACTATGCTTTCATCTTTGCAATCTTTATTCCGCTCCGGTTTAACTGTGATAATCATATGCAAGGCGCCGCGTCACCCATCTTGGGGATGATTTACGGAAGAAACTCAAAGCCTCTTATACTCTGGTTGAACAGCTGTATTTCGGCGCTCAAAGGATTATAAGCGCGATGTCTTTTAATAAACCGGCCCCCACCACTATCCAAAGTACTCTGGAGAAGTTGTCTATCTTGCCTGCACGCTTGGAAGAGGTGAAGAAATCTGCTTCCCGAGCCGGTTCTCTTGTAGCGCTCACCAGAGCCAAAGCGTGGGTTCCAGATTTTGATCCAGAAGAAGCCTTGAACGGGTATCCCAGCACCAAAGAAGATGGATCGGCCTTCACTGGTAAAGACCTTCATCCTTTGACGAAGGAGATGCGTCCTCTTGCCAGCAAACTTGCCGTTGAATCAGACTTGATCAGGTATCATCCGGCGTACGATTTACAGAATGAGCGGGTGGATCGGCCGGTTTATGATACCGTAAATCTAATCCCACCAGTGAGCCCCCACACTTTCGCCCCAGATGTTGATCCGTCTGATCTCATTACGGAAGAGATGTACTTCCGTGCTTTATCAAAAATCGATTGGTGCGTCCCTGACTTTCAGCCGCTTCAAGAAGACGAAGAAGCTCCGGAACAGGTCGATCCTCAGCCGTCGCAACAGGAGGAAGCATAGGCCGCGCAGTTTATCTTTGTAGTTGTGGTATTATTTTGCTGGAAAGACTTTAATCCGTTCAGGCTTGTTATGCCTTGTAATAGGATAGCTGAAAACATTGTTGTTTTAATCCGGATGTCCCAACTTTGTTTTGGCGTCTGTCAATTTGAATCCTTTGTCTGATATGGCTTATCTTGCATACTATCTGTTTCTGCATAGATTACACTTGAAAGATGTCCTAGCGGTTTACCGCCGGACCGATTAAAGCGCTCTTATAAATATATCAAACAAGTGTCTATTTTATACCAGAAATAACTTCATACCTGTGATTAAGTATGCTTGATGTCTTTAATCCGGCGAACATTGTTGTTTCTGAGGAAGCTCTTGGCTCTGTTGGGGCGTACCCAATTATTCCGGGTTTACGAGAACTATCGGTTTAAATAATGCTAGAGCTCTGTGTTCGGACTTTTGAAGATATGTGGTCAACTTTGAAGTTGTCTCACTCCGGATCAAAGAACCATAAAAACACATGAGAACACAAACACAAAAAACACAGGTTTGCAAATAAAATCATGTATTCGAGGCTTTTTGCGAGCTGCCAGGCTCCAAATCGAGCTTATGATTCGAATACGATCATATGAACCGGACCGCAAGGGGCTAAGTTAGGATTCGAATACGATCCGTAGCCCCCTTGGGATCGTGAAATTTTAGCCAATCAATGGATTCGAATACGATCCAAGGAGCTTATGATTCGAATACGATCATATAAACCGGACCGCAAGGGGCTAAGCTAGGATTCGAATACGATCCGTAGCCCCCTTGGGATCATGAAATTTTAGCCAATCAATGGATCCGAATACGATCCAAGGAGCTTATGAGTCGAATACGATCATATAAACCGGACCGCAAGGGGCTAAGCTAGGATTCGAATACGATCCGTAGCCCCCTTGGGATCGTGGAATTTTAGCCAATCAATGGATTCGAATACGGTCCAAGGAGCTTGTGATTCGAATACGATCATATAAACCGGACCGCAACGGGCTAAGCTAGGATTTGAATATGATCCGTAGCCCCCTTGTGGGTGTGGCTATGTTCTCTTTGGTTCGAATACGACCTATGTTTGAACAGGAAGCCCCTTAGTGAGTTTGACTATGTTCTCTTTGGTTCGAATACGACCTATGTTTGAACAGGAAGCCTTTTAGTGAATGTAGAAACAGGGTACTTATATGGGAGTTGCACTGTGTGGCAAACCTTATTTGGTCCCTTATAAAATTGTCCTGCATAGCCAGATAGACTGATCAAAGCATCTTATTTTCTTAATGAAAATGATATAAACTGTAGATGGATATCACCATAAGACACATATTGGAAAAAAGAGCTAACCCCCCGGTTTATCGAGGGCGCCGGTTTATTCATTAGTTATAATATATACATAGGATACAGCAGAGCTCACGGCTCAAGTATAGTAGGGCCGCAGGAGAGCGATGTTCCACGGCCTCTTTGTCTCTTCTTCTGATGTCCGTGAGTCCTTGTGCTCTCGAACGTCCACCAGATAATATGAACCGTTGTGTGGATTCTTGCTGACCACAAAGGGCCCTTCCCAAGGCGGGGATAATTTGTGCATGTCTGTTTGGTCTTGGATAAGCCGGAGTACCAAATCTCCCTCCTGGAACGTCCTGGTTTTGATCCGGCGGCTGTGATATCTGCGCAAGTCCTGTTGATAAATCGCGGACCGTGCTGCTGCTATGTCACGCTCTTCATCTAGCCGGTCCAAACTGTCCTGTCTTGCCTGCTCATTGGCCGCTTCAACATAAGCCATCACCCGTGGCGAATCATGACGGATATTACTTGGAAGGACCGCTTCAACACCATACACCATGAAGAACGGTGTATAACCTGTGGACCGGTTCGGCGTAGTATTGATGCTCCAGAGGACAGAAGGTAACTCCTCAACCCAGCACCCTGGTGTTCTTTGCAAGGGAGTCATAAGCCGGGGCTTGATACCTCGCAAAATCTCCTGGTTAGCCCTTTCAACTTGACCATTGGATTGAGGGTGAGCTACAGAAGAAACATCTAGGCGAATATGCTCCCGTTGACAAAACTCTTCCATCTCTCCTTTAAATAAATTGGTGCCGTTGTCTGTGATAATGCTGTGTGGAAAGCCAAACCGGAAAATTACTTTTTTGATGAATTTAACCGCTGTTGCCGCATCACACTTGCTCACAGGCTCTGCCTCAATCCATTTTGTAAACTTATCCACAGCCACTAGCAGATGAGTTTTTTGATCTTGGGATCGTTTGAAAGGCCCAACCATATCGAGCCCCCAAGTCGCAAACGGCCAAGTAATCGGTATCATCCGGAGCTCCTGCGCCGGAACAAGAGCACGTCGTGAAAATTTATGACAAGCATCGCACCTCCGGACTAGATCCGCTGCATCAGCATGGGCTGTTAGCCAATAGAACCCATGTCTAAAAGCTTTAGCCACCAAGGATTTTGAACCGGCATGATGACCACAATCCCCTTCATGGATCTCACGAAGGATATCACAACCTTCCTCAGATGACACACACCGCTGAAATGCTCCAGAAACACTGCGATGGTGAAGTTCTCCGTTTACAATTGTCATGGATTTGGAGCGCCAGATTATCTGTCTTGCTTCAACCTCATCATCTGGCAACTCTCCACGGCTTAGATATGCCAAGTAAGGGAGCGTCCAATCCGGGATAACATGAAGTGATGCAACTAGCTGCGCCTTCGGATCAGGAACGGCTAGATCTTCCTCCGATGGTACCTAAACTGATGGACTGTGCAGCTCATCCAAAAAAGTATTCAGTGGTACCGGTTTACGTTTAGAACCCAGCCGGCTCAGAGCATCGGCCGCTTCATTCCTTCGCAGGTCTATGTGATCCACCTGATACCCTTTGAAATATCCTGCGACTACTTCAACTTCTCGTCTGTAAGCTGCCATGAGAGGGTCTTTTGAATCCCACTTACCGGATACTTGCTGTGCCACTAAATCTGAATCGCCAAAACACTTGACCCGGCTCAAGTTCATCTGCTTAGCCATCCGTAGGCCATGAAGCAATGCTTCATACTCTGCTGCGTTGTTAGTACAAGGAAACAATAAACGGAGGACATAACAAAACTTCTCACCTCGCGGGGAAGTTAAAACAACTCCAGCCCCCGAGCCTTCTAACTGCCTTGAACCGTCAAAATGGATCGTCCAGTATGTAAGATCCGGCTTCTCCTCTGGTGCTTGCAGTTCTGTCCAATCATTGATGAAATCCACCAATGCTTGGGATTTGATAGCGGTGCGTGGCACATACTTCAATCCGTGTGGGCTAAGCTCAATGGCCCACTTCGCCACTCTGCCAGTAGCTTCCCTGTTCTCGATTATATCCCCCAATGGAGCTGAACTGACAACAGTTATTGGGTGGCCTTGGAAATAATGCTTCAACTTCCGGTTTGCAATGAATACACCATATACCAGCTTTTGCCAATGCGGGTACCTTTGTTTGGATTCAATGAGAACTTCACTTACGCACCACGTCAACGGTGCGCCATTAGTATTTGCATACTAATGGCACACCAACACATGGTGCGCCATTAGTATATACTAATGGCGCACCGCATGTCTGGTGCGCCATTAGTGTCAATTCCATCTATAGCCCTTTTCCTAGTAGTGGACATAATAGACTGGATGTTGAATCGGATATTCCTTTCCTGCTTCCTTACGCTCAACCACAATTGCCACGCTGACTGCCCGTGCATTGGCGGCGACGTATAATAGCAATGGCTCATTATCAACAGGGGCAGCAAGGACCGGCGGCTCTGTCAACTGCCGCTTCAAATCCTCAGACGCAGCGTTTGCCTCATCACTCCATATAAACCGGTCTGTCTTTTTTAGCATCTGATAAAGCGGAATTGCCTTCTCTCCTAGACGGCTGATGAACCGGCTCAACGCTGTGATCCGACCAGCGATACGCTGAACATCATTGATGCAAGCCGGTTTAGTCAAAGATGTGATTGCCTTGATCTTCTCCGGATTGGCTTCTATTCCTCTGTTTGACACCAAGAATCGAAGGAGCTTGCTCGCCGGAACACCAAAAGCACATTTCTCTGGATTAAGCATCATTTTATAGGCCCGAAGGTTATCAAAGGTTTCCTTGAGGTCCTCTATCAAGGTCTCCTCTTTCCTTGACTTCACCACAATATCATCCACATAGGCATGAATATTTCTCCCTATCTGCCCCTTGAGACAGTTCTGTACGCAACGCTGGTAAGTTGCTTGAGCACTTTTGAGCCCAAAAGGCATAGACACATAGCAAAAAGCACCGAAAGGAGTTATGAAGGCCGTCTTCTCCTGATCTTTAACTGCCATCTTGATTTGATGATATCCTGAATATGCATCCAAAAAACTTAGCCGCTCACATCCCGCCGTAGCATCAATGATCTGATCAATACGAGGGAGAGCAAAAGGATCGGTTGGACAAGCTTTGTTTAGGTCTGTGTAATCCACACACATTCTCCACTTTCCATTTTTCTTTAACACCAGCACCGGATTAGCCAACCACTCCGGATGAAAATCTTCAACTATGAACCCTGCGGCCAAAAGTCTGGCCACTTCTTCTCCTATAGCCTTGTGCCTTTCTTCGTTGAAGCGGCGCAGATATTTCTTGACTGGTTTAAACTTCGGATCAATGTTAAGACTGTGCTCAGCGAGTTCCCTCGGTATACCTGGCATGTCAGAAGGTTTCCATGCAAAGATATCCCGATTCTCACGGATGAACTCGATGAGCGCGCTTTCCTATTTAGGATCAAGGTTAGCGCTGATAGTGAACTGCTTGGATGAATCGCCTGGCACAAAGTCAACTTGCTTGGTTTCCTCCGCAGACTTGAACTTCAATGCCGGATCATGCTCTGTAGTTGGCTTCTTCAACGGGGACATATCTGCCGGATCAACATTGTCCTTGTAAAACTTCAACTCCTCTGTAGCACATACTGCCTCCGCATAAGCAGCGTCTCCTTCTTCGCACTCCAATGCAATCTTGCGACTTCCATGAACCGTTATGGTTCCTTTGTGACCCGGCATCTTGAGCAGTAGATAAACATAGCACGGCCTAGCCATAAACTTGGCGTAAACCGGTCTTCCAAACAGAGCATGATATGGGCTCCGGATCTTGACAACTTCAAAGGTTATCATCTCCGACCTGGAATCCTGTTCATATCCAAAGGTAACTTCTAGGTCAATTTTCCCAACTGGGTAAGCTGATATTCCTGGCACTACTCCATGAAACACCGTCTTTGACTATCTTAGCTTCTTATCCGTCAGCCCCATGCGACGGAAAGTCTCATAATACAAGATATTGATGCTGCTGCCGCCGTCCATGAGAACTTTGGTGAATTTATAGCCACCCACCTGTGGTGCTACCACTAAGGCCAATTGGCCCGGATTATCAACTCGCGGCGGGTGATCCTCTCTGCTCCACACAATAGGTTGCTCCGACCAGCGCATGAATTGTGGTGTTGCCGGTTCAACCGCATGGACCGCCCGCTTTAAGACTTTTTGATCCCGTTTGAACAAACTCGTAGTGAACACATGATATTGTCCACTACTCAGCTCCTTTGGATTACTCTGATATCCGGATTGCTGCTGCTGTTGACGCTGCTGATTGCCTTGATTGCTTTGATTACCCTGGCCCTGCTGTTGATTGTTTTGGCTATTGTAACCGCCCTGACCATACTGGTGGTTGCCTTGGTTATTGTAACCACCTTGACCATACTGATGATTACCTTTGTTATTATAGCCGTTGTTGTTGCCATGATATCCTGATCCAGAGCCATTGCCCTGATGACCCGGACCATGAAACCCGGGGCCTGATCCGCCGCCTGGTGGCCTGTTGTTAGATCTGACCCGGTTCATAGCTTCCATCATGGCCCTACATTCTGCCCAGGTATGTTTAGCTGGATGCTCCTTTGATCCATGCTTCGGGCAAGGCCCATTCAATTCTTGCTCCCAAGTAACGAACCCCCCGCCGGTTTGTGGGGGCGGTTTACCCTTGTTGCGCTGAAAGCTCCCTTGAACTTGGGTATTGGCCACGAAATCAGAGCCACCCTCTGCCTTCTGTTTGCCTAAGAAGCTTGCTCCGACCGGATTAGCCTGCACCGGTTTACCAGACTTATTTGCCTTTCCAGATTTATCTCCATCCGCTTCTGGATACTTAGTGTTGTCGGAGTCCCCGTACTTCACCAGAGCGCTCATGAAAGTTCCCATGTCATTACAATCCCATTTGAGCCGTCCCAGTTTTAACTTCAAAGACTCAAACCGGCAATTGTTTTCCAGTGTTACTATCGCCGTACTGGGGCTGGTACTGTTCAAGGAGTGCAAGATTTCTGATACTCGTCGCACCCATGCACTTGTAGGCTCCTGATCTCCTTGTATACAGGCTGCTAGATCTACCACTCACATCGGCTGCTTGCACATATCCTTGAAATTTTTGATAAATTGGCGGCGTAACTCTCCCCATGATCCGATGGAATTAGGCGGTAAGCCCTTTAACCAGGTCCGGGCTGTACCCTCAAGCATCATGGTAAAGTACTTCGCGCAAGCCGCTTCATCCACATCCAACATCTCCATAGCCATCTCGTAACTCTCAACCCAAGCTTATGGAGCCAAATCTGCTGTGTAGTTAGGCACTTTACGTGGGTCCTTGAAATCTTTGGGTAATTTCATGCTTCGTAAAGCGGGGACAAGACACTGCACCCCAAAGGAACTCGTCGTGACTCCTGTCTCTGCTGTGGTTGTGTGAACCGGCGTCGTTTGGCGGATCTCCTCGCGGGCCGTAGATCTAACCCGGTTTGCTGCCTCCTGAGCTTGCGCCTCTGCGCCCGCCGGATTATCCTGTCTGTGACGGTGCCGCCTCCGTTCAATACTGGAAACCTCCAGTTCATCCCAATGCCTAGTATAACTCCGGGTGTGGCGGGGTGTTGAATGAAGCCTCTCCCTGCTATAAGAATACGCTTGCTGCTGTGTCAACACCGTGTTAAGCAGATCCTAGACCCTGCGTGCCTCCATAGCCACGGGGGATGTCCCCTCAATGGGTAAAGCGGCCAGGCGTGAAGCGGCAGCAACAATGTTATCCAAAGGGTTTGAGTAATTACCCGGAGGAGTGGGGATGTGAGGCGTGGATATAATCCGCCGATCTTGCTCCGTAGTGGGTTGTTGAACCGGCTCACCCCTCACTGGAGCTGTCCTCCGGTTTACCCCCGGATCATTGCTGGCTCCCGCTCCTGGCGTCCCGAAGAGATTCATCGCCTCATAAACTGGCGGTAGACGAGACTGATACCTCCGACTTCTTACTCCCTGCGCAGAGGCCTGCTCCATCCTGAGCTGAAAGGCCTGAGAATCTAGCTCTGCCTGCCTTGTTGCTCTCATAGCTTTCTCTGCCTTCATATCCTTTCTTGCTTGCTCGATCCGGCCCCTCAGCTGAAGGAGTTCTGCATCGTGTTGCGCCTTGTCTTCTGGAGCCACCTCCGCTACTGCCCGGGTTTGTCACAACCCTAGTTCTGGTATGCACTAGGTTAGTCTTGTGGTTTGCATCATGTTTAATTTTCAAATGAAATTGAAATGAGGACTTGTGAAACCCTCAGAAACCCTTTTGAAAATGACCCAAATAAAAGTTGCTCCAAAAGGGTCCAAGAAAATGTTCATGTGGCCCTCTAAAAATATTGGTCAGAGATAAAAATCAAGCCAATATTATTAGGAGCTCATAAGTATTTATTTTGGGCATTTGGAATTAATGCAATAGCTATTTGCTTGGATATATATATAT
>LR738715.1:869749570-869777392 GCA_902687465.1 Secale cereale | reverse complement strand
ATTTTTATATCTCCAAAATTCTGGTTCTTTATTTTGGGGGGTTTGGGTTAATTCCTAGGTCCCTGCAAAATAAACATGTCAGAAGAAAATAATTGATTTAATTTAGAAATTAAATCAAAACAAATGTCAGAAAAAAATTAGAAAAGAAAATAAAAAGGGGCAGACTTACCTGTGCTGGCCCAGCACAGTGCGGCTGGCCGCCCCAGCCCACCGAGCCTCCCCCTGTCGTCTTCCCCGCGCCAGTAGGCGGGGCGTGTGGCCGGCGCGCGCACACGGCGGGAGCGCCACGCGAGCTGCCTGCTTCACTTCCCCTCGCCGCCTGGTCGCTTCTGGAGGCGCCACGCGACCTCCCCGACCCTCTCGCGCTATCCTGGGTCCCTCCCCTCTTCTCTATCTCCCTCTCCCGCTCGGTCCCGAGCACCTTCGTCGCCGTCGATCGCCGTTGCCATAGCCACTGCCCTCCCCTCGCCCCTCCGAGTAGCCCGAGAGCTCCGCCACGACTCCCTCGTCCTCTCCGTCAAGCCACCAGACGCCGGACGCCCTGTGGAGCCGCCGTCGTCATCGTCTTCCTCCACGGACGCCGCCGATCGCCTCCGACGAATTCGCCGCAGCAGAAGCCTCCCCGAGCCACTGAACCCCCCAGCAGAACCGCGGTGAGCTCCCGGTTTGTTTCCCCCATCTCCCCTAGCCGTCTGCGACCTCTAGGTCCTACCCCCGCAGATGCCCGACCTCACCGCCGCCGGCGATGCCGCCGCCGTGGCCACAGCCACGCAAGCTCCAAGCTGAGCGTGTCATTGCATCCGCCGCTTCACTAGGAGCCCGTAGCACCTCTCCGTTAGCCTCCACGTGCCCCGTAGCTCCAACCCCGACGAGGCCCGAACTCCGGCGCCGCCGCGAGCTCGTTTCGGCGAGCTCCGGCCGCCCCAGCTGCTACCACTTGCGGGAATGGACGCGGGTGAGCTCCAGCTCCCCGTAGATGGTCTCAACTGCGCAGATGACCCCCGAAACAGAAAACCCGATGCCCTCCGCCGCGTTTGCTGCCGCCGGCGGCTAAACGCCGGCGTGCTAGCCGTTGTTTGACCCGGATTTGACCCCCTGGGTCAATGACAGGTGGGCCCCCACCCCTTTTAGTTAGTTGACCGTTAAGTTAATTAATTAGTTTTGGTAAATTAGTTTAGCCACTGACATGTGGGCCCAGCCCTGCTGATTTTTCTGTTAGGATTAGTTTAGAGTTAATTAACTCAGTTAATTAACTGAGTCACTAACCAGTGGACCCCACTGTCAGGTTTGACTCTGGACCAGCCCCTTTGACCAGCTGACGTCATGCCTATGTCATGCTGATGCAGTAAACCAGTTCTGGTATTTAAATAAATCTTAAATGATTTATTTATTTCAGAAATTGGCTTAAACTTGAAAAAATCACAGAAATTCAACCGTAGCTCAGAATGAAATAATTTATATATGACAAATTATCAGAAAAATTCAATCTATCCATCTGTACCATTTTCATGCATGAAAAATGAAGTTAAACCTACTGTTTATATGAAAACACATAATTGGCATTTAAAATGCTTATTTTAGAGTTGCATTTGAACCCTTGGTTCAAATGGACTTCTTTTCAATTGAATGCTACTTGCATTAGCTCAACAACATCATATCCTCATGCCATGATCATGCATCATATTGTTGCATATGCTTGTGTTTGATTGTCGGCACCGTTCTTCTCGATAGGTCCAGCTCCGGAGACCGATCCAGAGTACCTGTCAGAGGAGCAGTGCTCTGCACGTTGTTTTACTAGGCAAGCAAACCCCCTTGTTCATTCCGATACAACCCCTCTCTCGCTCCTGCTCCCTGTTATTGCATTAGGACAACAACGACTTCAACTGCTACTTTATGCTGCGGTAGTTGAACCCATTCCTCTGCATGACCTGTCTTTCCACAGTAAATAGTTGAAACCCACTAGCATGTGTAGGAGTTGATTGAAGCCATGTTGTGATCTTACCATGCCTTGCTTGCTATTGCTTAGAGTGTGTCAGGTCTGATTCATCGGGAATGAATTGGAGTGAAATGATATGTTCTGATGCTGAGGGTTAAGCGTGTGAACACGTTTTGGTACAGGTAGTGGTGAGATGCCATGTAGGAGTACATGGTGGGTTGTCTCACTGGAACCATCCCTAAGAACTGAGTTCTGTGTATGTTGTCCAATGACTAGCTACTACCACACATTGGGTTCCAGTAACTCGACCCCTCTCGACTTATTAATCAACATGATCTCTGTCCAGGAGTTGCAACTAGTTTCTGGTGTTTGTAGGTAGTGTTAGTAGTCTACCATGTGGCACTCGGCCAGTGGGCTTGGGACAGACTAGGCACCGTGGCACGGTGTACCAAGCGTAGATCCACTCGGCGAGGTGGGCTTGGGAACCCCGCGCACATCATTTGGGGCCGTGAGCGACACCCCGGCCGGATCTCCCCACGGATGGAACCTGAATAGGCGATAAACCTGGACGAGAGACTTGTGTGGTTAGTCAGGTCGTGGCCGACACCCTCGCCAGGCTTCCGCTTGAAGGTTGCCGAGATACACGAGATGTACATGGCGGTAAGTGGCGAGAGCGTGTGTGAAGAGGTACACCCCTGCAGGGTTAACATGATCTATTCGAATAGCCGGGTCCACGGTTATGGACTTCTTGGATGCTTACGTGGTACATAGACAACTTGAAGTGGATACTCTAAAATACTCAAGACAGGTGTGAGTGCTATGGATGGCCTTCTCGTAGGGAGACGGGGATGAATCCATAGTGGTGTATTGTGTGGTGCTTAGTGGACTCGTGTGCGCCACCTCAAAAGAGTTACCAGCAATCGTAGCATAGGATAGCCACTGAGTCAAAGCTGGCTTGCTGCAACTAAACCCCACTTTGCCTTCTTGATACAAGTGCATGTATGATAGGATCTGATGTAAGTCTTGCTGAGTACCTTTGTACTCATGTTTGCTTAATTTATGTTTTGCAGATAGGATTGATGTCTCACTAGTAGTTCCGCTTGGACTTCGACAAGTAGCTTGTTACTTCAGCTACAATCTTGGACGAGTATTGTAGTTAGTCAGGCTCTTCAGCCTTTTTCATTTGTAGATGTCTGTACTCAGACATGTAGTGCTTCCGCTTGTTGGTTGTATGCTCTGAATGTTGGGTCATGAGACCCATGTTTGTAATATCTGGCTCCTCGGAGCCTAATGGATAAATACTTTGTTTATTAGAGTCTTGTTGTGATGCCATGTTGTATTTGCACATATTGAGCATATTGTGTGTATGTTATTGAAATGCTTGGTATGTGTGGGATCCGACACCTAGTTGTTTACCCTTGGTAGCCTATCTTACAGGGAAATGTCTCCTAGTGTTTGCACTGAGCCTTGATAGCTTGCTACTGCTCCGGAACACTTAGGCTGACCGGCATGTGTCCTTCGTTCCTATGTCTGTCCCTTAGGGGAAATGTCACGCGTTGTTCCTTTAAGTCCTTATAGCTTGCTACGACTTGGGTTCATACGTTGATGACCGACACGTTTGTTGCTGGGTCACGGATGCCTGTCTCTGTAATTTAGTGCCACTTTTGGTTTATAACTGGTCATGTCGGCCCGGGTTCTCTATCATATGGATGCTAGCGACACTATTATATACGTGAGCCAAAATGCGCAAACGGTCCCGGGCCAGGTAAGGTGGCACCCGTGGGGATACCGTGCGTGAGGCCACAAAGTGATATGGTGTGTTACATGCTAGACCGGTGTGACTTAGGATCGGGGTCCCGACAGCGTTGGTATCAGAGCCTGACTGCCTGTAGGATTACCAAGCCAAAATGGTCGAAGTTGAGTCTAGAAATTCCTTAGTTATACAAGGGAATTGATTGTGGAAGGGAACGTAAGGCTCTTTTTACTCCTTATACCTCATGTCTTCTGATCTGAGTCATCTTACCTTTCCTACGGAGTTAAGGAACTAGGCTTTCTCTTCCGTCTACCAGGATCACGAGTTACTACTCCGTAGTCCCTTAGGATTGGTTGATCAGAGTCCTACTCTTGTTTCAAGTTCTTCCGGTGAAGTTGTTCTAGTACTATCACAGTACCTTGAGTGATGACGTTGAGATGTTGAACTACCCCTTTGTTAGCAGGATGTCTCTTTCTGAGCATTTTACTGCCGTTATGCTGCCGGAATTATCCTAGTAGTTCGAGAGATACTAATTTCTTGTTCTACCTTATGCGTCCTATAGTTGTTGATGTTTCCGTCTTCGGTTTCGCTTCTCAGGATGTCTTCAGTTAAGCGAAGCTCAGCTGCTCGTAGACAGAACCACGGAGATTGTAGGGATGAGGAGGATCCTCCCGACCAGCCTTCGTTGGCAGAGTTAATGATAGAGATGGAGAGAAACAAGCGTGAGTCTAACCGTTTGTTGGCACGTATTGAGGAGAACACCGCACATCAGTGCAAGGAATCAACAACCATCCATGACTTCATTCGTCTGAAACCACCCACTTTCCATCATTCCATTGAGCCACTCGATGCAGATGACTGGCTCCGTAATATCACTCACAAGCTGCGTTCTGCGAACGTAGCTGAAGATGACAAGGTCGTCTATGCCACTTATCACCTGGAAGGTCCTGCTAGTCTTTGGTGGCAGACATATGAGGCCATGATTCCAGCTGACCAGATTCCTACCTGGAGAGATTTCACCGAGGCTTTTCGTGAACATCATATCCCTCAAGCCCTTATCGATCGTAAGAGAGAAGAGTTCTGTAGTCTTACACAGGCTAAGATGGCTGTTGATGCCTATGGTCGAGAGTTTGAGAACCTCGCCCGCTATGCTATAGAAGAAGTGTCCACAGATGCCAAGAAACAGGCTAGGTTCCGAAAGGGTCTCAACCCCAAACTGCGTCGTGATCTCCACTTGCATCATTGCAACACATTCCATGATCTTGTGAACAAGGCCATCAATGCAGAGACAGCTCAGCTCACTTACGATGAGTCTCGTAAGCACACCCTTGATTTGGGATCTTCCTCCGGTACTAGTTCCCAGAAGCGCCGGATTTGGGTTCCGAACTCTGTTCTTCCACCCACTTATCCTCCGAGGCCATCTCGTGTGGTACCTCTTCCCGTTCAGCAGTATGCTCCACCCAGGCCTATTGATAGACCGTTTGCCAATGCGGGTCCACGTCCTACCTCCAGGATTTGTTACAAGTGCGGAGAACCGGGACACATTGCCCGTATTTGCACTCAGACCCGTGTTGCTCCATCCCAGTCCGAGAAATCTGTTAGACGTGATAAATCATCACGCAAGATGGTCAGTGTTAAGTCAGCTTCCACCGAACATGGACGTGTGCATCACGTCTCAGCCAAAGACGCTCTTGATGATCCAGATGTCGTTCTTGGTACACTTCTTGTCAATTGTCATCCGTCATCGGTTCTATTCGATACTGGAGCATCTCATTCTTTCATTTCCGAAAGTTATGCCCGTTTGCACGACATGTCATTTTGTGATATGCCCTCCCCACTACTCATTCAAACTCCTGGATCCAAATGGCAAACTTCTAGTGTAAGCCATGGTAATGAAATCCTTGTCGACAGACTTGTGTTCCTTGCATCACTTGTAGTCCTCAAGTCTTCAGATATTAATATCATCTTGGGTATGGACTGGATGACAGCTCATCATGCCAAGATTGATTGCTTCACTAGGTCTGTTTAGCTTACACATCCACCCGGTAAGACAGTCACTATCACCACTAGAGTTGCAAAGCATCAACTCTATTCTCTTAATGCCAGCCCTCTTCCAGATCTTGAAGATGTTCCGGTAGTCCGTGACTTTCCGGATGTCTTTCTAGAGGAATTGCCAGGTGTTCCACCCGACCGAGATGTAGAGTTTGTTATAGATCTGATCCCAGGAACCGCTCCAATCTCTAGGAGACCCTACAAAATGGCACCCCTAGAACTAGCCGAGCTTAAAAAACAACTTGACGAGTCCTTGCAAAAGGGTTTCATTCGTCCTAGTTCTTCTCCTTGGGCTTGCCCCGTCTTCTTCGTTAAGAAGAAGGATGGTACGGATCGGATGGTTGTAGATTATCGCCCCGTTAATTTGGTCACGGTAAAGAACAAGTATCCGCTTCCCAGGATCAACGACCTGTATGATCAGCTCGCTGGATCCTCAGTCTTCTCCAAGGTGGATTTGAGGTTAGGATACCATCAAATCAAGATTAGAAATGGGGACATCCCCAAGACGGCTTTCGTCACTCGTTATGGTCAGTACGAGTACACCGTCATGTCCTTCGGTTTAACAAATGCTCCAGCCACTTTCTCCCGCTTGATGAACTCGATCTTCATGGAGTATTTAGATAAGTTCGTCGTGGTTTATCTCGATGATATTCTTTTTTACTCGAAGAACGAGGAAGAGCATGCCGAACATCTTAGACTTGTTCTAGAAAAACTCAGAGAGCACCGCCTTTATGCCAAGTTCTCCAAGTGCGAATTTTGGTTGCCAGAAGTGACCTATCTCGGCCATGTAATCTCTGGTAAGGGCATTGCTGTCAACCCCGAGAGAGTTCAGGCCGTTCTTGATTGGACTCCACCTGAAACAGTTAAACAAGTTAGGAGTTTCCTTGGTCTAGCCAGTTATTGTCGCCGCTTTGTTGAGAACTTCTCTAAAGTGGCCAAACCTCTCACGGAACTTCTTAAGAAAGATAAAAAGTTTGAGTGGTCCCCACAGTGTGAGCACAGTTTTCAGGAACTGAAAAGATGTCTGACTTCTGCTCCCATACTTGTGCCACCGGATTTCACAAAGGACTTTGTTATCTATTGTGATGCCTCACGACAGGGACTAGGTTGCATTCTTATGCAGGATCGTTGTGTGATTGCCTATGCATCTCGACAGTTGCATCCACATGAGGAGAATTATCCTACACATGATCTAGAACTTGCAGCCGTAGTCTATGCACTTAAGACCTGGTGGCATTACCTCCTTGGTAATCGTTGCGAGATCTACACCGATCACCAGAGTCTCAAGTATATCTTCACCCAACCAGATTTGAACCTTAGGCAAAGACGTTGGTTGGAGTTGATCTCCGATTATGACTTAGGGATTACCTACACCCCGGGCAAGGGCAATGTCATGGCTGATGCGCTAAATCGTAAATCCTATTGCAACAATCTCATGTTGCAGCAGGGCCAACCACTTCTCCATGAGGAATTATGTAAGCTTAACCTTCACATCGCTCCTCATGGATTCCTTTCAACTTTGGTGGCGAAACCTACTCTTGTGGATCATATCATAGAAGCCCAAAAGCATGATACCGGAATTACCCGGATCAAGAGAAACATTGCCAAAGGTATTGCTGGTAGTTTCTCCATAGATGACCGAGGTGTTGTTCTCTTCCAAAACCGGCTGGTGGTTCCCAAGAAGCAACATCTTCGGCAATTGATTCTTAAAGAGGCTCATGAATCCCCTCTCACGATTCATCCCGGTAGTACTAAGATGTATCAGGATCTACGCCAGAGGTTCTGGTGGACTAGGATGAAGAGAGAAATTGCTGAGTTCATTGCTAAATGTGACGTTTGTCGTCGCCATAAGGCAGAACATCAAAGACCTGCTGGCACCCTTCAGCCTCTAGCTATTCCTGAGTGGAAATATGATAAAGTTGGTATGGACTTCATCACCGGCTTTCCCAGGACCAAGAGAGGGAATAATGCTATCTTCGTAGTCATTGATCGTCTCTCCAAAGTGGCTCACTTCCTACCTGTTCGAGAGAGTATCACTGCTAGTCAGCTTGCTGACTTGTATATTTCTCGAATAGTGTCACTTCATGGTGTCCCACTAGAGATCAATTCAGACCGTGGTAGTCTTTTCACTTCTCATTTCTGGGAGAGTTTCCAGACTGCCATGGGCACCCATCTTTCTTTTAGTACCGCTTTCCACCCTCAGTCAAGTGGTCAAGTGGAACGGGTTAACCAAATTCTCGAAGACATGCTTAGAGCTTGCGTTATCTCATTTGGTATGGATTGGGAGAAATGTATTCCTTTCGCCGAGTTTGCTTATAACAATAGCTATCAATCCAGTCTCAAGCAAGCTCCTTTTGAGATTCTTTATGGACGAAGATGTCGAACACCTTTGAACTGGTCAGAAACTGGTGAAAGACAATTCTTTGGACCGGATATGATCCAGGAAGCAGAAGAGCAAGTTCGAATCATTTGTGAGAATTTGAAAACAGCCCAGTCTCGTCAGAAGAGCCGATACGATCGTCATCATAAGGAAGTGGTTTATGAAGTTGGTGACAAAGCTTATCTTCGGGTTACACCTTTGAAAGGTACCCATCGTTTCGGTATCAAGGGCAAGTTGGCTCCTCGTTACATTGGTCCTTTTCGCATTCTCGCTAAACGAGGAGAGGTTGCCTACCAATTGGAACTACCCCCACATCTTTCTCGAGTTCATGATGTCTTCCACGTCTCTCAACTCAGGCGTTGCTTCTCGGATCCCATCCGCGGAGTGGACCACGAAACGCTTGATCTCCAAGATAACCTCACATATCGAGAGTATCCCGTTCGCATTCTGGATCAAGCAGAGCGTGTCACTCGACGTCATAACATCAAGTTTCTCAAGGTTCAGTGGTCTCATCATTCCGAGAGAGAAGCTACTTGGGAGCGAGAAGATCGTCTCCGACTGGACTACCCCACCTTCTTTCCGCCTACTCCTGAATCTCGGGACGAGATTCTTTCGAGTGGAGGCGAGTTGTCACAACCCTAGTTCTGGTATGCACTAGGTTAGTCTTGTGGTTTGCGTCATGTTTAATTTTCAAATGAAATTGAAATGAGGACTTGTGAAACCCTCAGAAACCCTTTTGAAAATGACCCAAATAAAAGTTGCTCCAAAAGGGTCTAAGAAAATGTTCATGTGGCCCTCTAAAAATAATAGTCAGAGATAAAAATCAAGCCAATATTATTAGGAGCTCATAAGTATTTATTTTGGGCATTTGGAATTAATGCAATAGCTATTTGTTTGGATATATATATATATTATATATTTTTATATGTCCAAAATTATGGTTCTTTATTTTGAGGGGTTTGGGTTAATTCCTAGGTCCCTGCAAAATAAACATGTCAGAAGAAAATAATTGATTTAATTTAGAAATTAAATCAAAACAAATGTCAGAAAAAAATTAGAAAAGAAAATAAAAAGGGGCAGACTTACCTGTGCTGGCCCAGCACAGTGCGGCTGGCCGGCCCAGCCCACCGAGCCTCCCCCTGTCGTCTTCCCCGCGCCAGGAGGCGGGGCGTGTGGCCGGCGCGCGCACACGGCGGGAGCGCCACGCGAGCTGCCTGCTTCACTTCCCCTCGCCGCCTGGTCGCTTCTGGAGGCGCCACGCGACCTCCCCGACCCTCTCGCGCTATCCTGGGTCCCTCCCCTCTTCTCTATCTCCCTCTCTCGCTCGGTCCCAAGCGCTGTCGTCGCCGTCGATCGCCGTTGCCATAGCCACTGCCCTCCCCTCGCCCCTTCGAGTAGCCCGAGAGCTCCGCCACGACTCCCTCGTCCTCTCCATCAAGCCACCAGACGCCGGACGCCCTGTGGAGCCGCCGTCGTCATCGTCTTCCTCCTCGGACGCCGCCGATCGCCCGCGACGAATTCGCCGCAGCAGAAGCCTCCCCGAGCCACTGAACCCCCCAGCAGAACCGCGGTGAGCTCCCGGTTCGTTTCCCCTATCTCCCCTAGCCGTCTGCGACCTCTAGGTCCTACCCCCGCAGATGCCCGACCTCACCGCCGCCGGCGATGCCGCCGCCATGGCCACAGCCATGCAAGCTCCAAGCTGAGCGTGTCACTGCATCCGCCGCTTCACTAGGAGCCCGTAGCACCTCTCCGTTAGCCTCCCCGTGCCCCATAGCTCCAACCCCGATGAGGCTCGAACTCCGGCACCGCCGCGAGCTCGTTTCCAGCGAGCTCCGGCCGCCCCAGCTGCTACCGCTTGCGGGAATGGACGCGGGTGAGCTCCAGCTCCCCGTAGATGGTCTGAGCTGCGCAGATGACCCCCGAAACAGAAAACCCGATACCCTCCGCCGCGTTTGCTGCCGCCGGCGGCTAAACGCCGGCGTGCTAGCCGTGGTTTGACCCGGATTAGACCCCCTGGGTCAATGACAGGTGGGCCCCCACCCCTTTTAGTTAGTTGACCGTTAAGTTAATTAATTAGTTTTGGTTAATTAGTTTAGCCACTGACATGTGGGCCCAGCCTTGCTGATTTTTCTATTAGGATTAGTTTAGAGTTAATTAACTCAGTTAATTAACTAAGTCACTGACCAGTGGACCCCACTGTCAGGTTTGACTCTGGACCAGCCCCTTTGAGCTGCTGACGTCATGCCTGTGTCATGCTGATGCAGTAAACCAGTTCTGGTATTTAAATAAATCTTAAATGATTTATTTATTTCAGAAATTGGCTTAAACTTCAAAAAATCACAGAAATTCAACCGTAGCTCAGAATGAAATAATTTATATATGAAAAATTATCAGAAAAATTCAATCTATCCATCTGTACCATTTTCATGCATGACAAATGAAGTTAAACCTACTATTTATATGAAAACACATAATTGGCATTTAAAATGCTTATTTTAGAGTTGCATTTGAACCCTTGGTTCAAATGGACTTCTTTTCAATTGAATGCTAGTTGCATTAGCTCAACAACATCATATCCTCATGCCATGATCATGCATCAAATTGTTGCATATGCTTGTGTTTGATTGTCGGCACCGTTCTTCTCGATAGGTCCAGCTCCGGAGACCGATCCAGAGTACCTGTCAGAGGAGCAGTGCTCTGCACGTTGTTTTACCAGGCAAGCAAACCCCCTTGTTCATTCCGATACAACCCCTCTCTCGCTCCTGCTCCCTGTTATTGCATTAGGACAACAACGACTTCAACTGCTACTTTATGCTGTGGTAGTTGAACCCATTCCTCTGCATGACCTGTCTTTCCACAGTAAATAGTTGAAACCCACTAGCATGTGTAGGAGTTGATTGAAGCCATGTTGTGATCTTACCATGCCTTGCTTGCTATTGCTTAGAGTGTGTTAGGTCTGATTCATCGGGAATGAATTGGAGTGAAATGATATGTTCTGATGCTGAGGGTTAAGCGTGTGAACACGTTTTGGTAAAGGTAGTGGTGAGAGGCCATGTAGGAGTACATGGTGGGTTGTCTCACTGGAACCATCCCTAAGAACTGAGTTCTGTGTATGTTGTCCAATGACTAGCTACTACCACACATTGGGTTCCGGTAACTCGACCCCTCTCGACTTATTAATCAACATGATCTCTGTCCAGGAGTTGCAACTAGTTTCTGGTGTTTGTAGGTAGTGTTAGTAGTCTACCATGTGGCACTCGGCCAGTGGGCTTGGGACAGACTAGGCACCGTGGCATGGTGTACCAAGCGTAGATCCACTCGGCGAGGTGGGCTTGGGAACCCTGCGCACATCATTTGGGGCCGTGAGCGACACCCCGGCCGGATCTCCCCACGGATGGAACCCGAATAGGCGATAAACCTGGACGAGAGACTTGTGTGGTTAGTCAGGTCGTGGCCGACACCCTCGCCAGGCTTTCGCTTGAAGGTTGCCGAGATACACGAGATGTACATGGCGGTAAGTGGCGAGAGCGTGTGTGAAGAGGTACACCCCTGCAGGGTTAACATGATCTATTCAAATAGCCGGGTCCACGGTTATGGACTTCTTGGATGCTTACGTGGTACATAGACAACTTGAAGTGGATACTCTAAAATACTCAAGACAAGTGTGAGTGCTATGGATGGCCTTCTCGTAGGGAGACGGGCATGAATCCATAGTGGTGTATTGTGTGGTGCTTAGTGGACTCGTGTGCGCCACCTCAAAAGAGTTACCAGCAATCGTAGCATAGGATAGCCACTGAGTCAAAGCTGGCTTGCTGCAACTAAACCCCATTTTGCCTTCTTGATACAAGTGCATGTATGATAGGATCTGATGTAAGTCTTGCTGAGTACCTTTGTACTCATGTTTGCTTAATTTATGTTTTGCAGATAGGATTGATGTCTCACTAGTAGTTCCGCTTGGACTTCGACAAGTAGCTTGTTACCTCAGCTACGATCTTGGACGAGTATTGTAGTTAGTCAGGCTCTTCAGCCTTTTTCATTTGTAGATGTCTGTACTCAGACATGTAGTGCTTCCGCTTGTTGGTTGTATGCTCTGAATGTTGGGTCATGAGACCCATGTTTGTAATATCTGGCTCCTCGGAGCCTAATGAATAAATACTTTGTTTATTAGAGTCTTGTTGTGATGCCATGTTGTATTTCCACATATTGAGCATATTGTGTGTATGTTATTGAAATGCTTGGTATGTGTGGGATCCGACACCTAGTTGTTTACCCTTGGTAGCCTATCTTACAGGGAAATGTCTCCTAGTGTTTCCACTGAGCCTTGGTAGCTTGCTACTGCTCCGGAACACTTAGGCTGACCGGCATGTGTCCTTCTTCGTTCCTGTGTCTGTCCCTTAGGGGAAATGTCACGCGTTGTTCCTTTAAGTCCTTGTAGCTTGCTACGACTTGGGTTCATACGTTGATGACCGACACGTTCGTTGCTGGGTCACGGATGCATGTCTCTGTAATTTAGTGCCACTTTTGGTTTATAACTGGTCATGTCGGCCCGGGTTCTCTATCATATGGATGCTAGCGACACTATCATATACGTGAGCCAAAATGCGCAAACGGTCCCGGGCCAAGTAAGGTGGCACCCGTGGGGATACCGTGCGTGAGGCCGCAAAGTGATATGGTTTGTTACATGCTAGACCGGTGTGACTTAGGATCCGGGTCCCGACAGGGTTGTGAACTCCTCGACCAATGCGGATAGAGCGTGAGAAGGTGAGAGGGCCTGGCCACTGTCCCCTACACCAGCTTCTGCTGTGATCGCCCCGTTCACCGTGGACTGTGGCGTAGGTTGTGATCCGGCCATAAAAACAGCCACCCGGTTTGGCAGATCAAAGGGGTCCGAAATACTGTCTCCGTCGGACACACCCTCAGATCGGCCGTCCCGCAACAGATACAAGGATTCACTCTCTCCGGATGAGGATTCATCGTCGGAATAGATAACTGTCTCGCCACCCGGATCAGATCCGTCCTCGGCTTGGACTTCGTGAATTGCTCCGACGAAGACGCGCTTCATGGCAGGCTGAATCCGGGCCGATCTCGCACGCTGAGCCGGCTCGACGATGTTGGGGAAGACGTCCAGCTCAGGTCCCGATTCACCAATCTTGCCGATGAAGACGTGGATGCCGTCGAAGGGTACCCGGTACCCGTATTCGATTGAATCGGCCTCCGGTCTCCAGCCTGCGTCGTCGATGTAGATCCGGCCGCGGCGACTCTTGGTCATCCGGCCGACCGCGTAGCCCTTGAGTCCTTCAAAGCTGCCCTTCAAGAAATCGAAACTATCGTGCGGAGGCCCCATGGTGGGCGCCAACTGTCGTGGAATTAGCACGGCAGATGTCCGGTTTAATGGACTTAATGATGGAACCATCGCACAGGTTAGCTTGAAGGGGTTAAAAGCACACAAAGGACATAGAGGGTTTATACTAGTTTGGCTCCTTCGATGAAGGTAAAAGCCTACGTCTAGCTTGGTTTGGTATTGCTTGGGCGTCGATGAACAGGGAGCGGATTGCTTGCCTGTGTCTCGACGGGTTGTTTCTTGTCCTTGCACCATCGCCGGGTCGTCCCTTTATATAGAGGCGACGCCCGGTCGGGTTTACAGAGTCCCGAGGCCGGCTCATATTTGTGTCCACCTCGGTCTCTGCTCTTTCTTCCTTGTATCTCAAGTTTACATGATAGGACGGTTTACAAACCGTGAACTTTACACATGGGCCCTAAGCCTTCATGGGCCGTGACTTCTACTGAGTTTACCATTATACAACCATATCACCATAATCCGGTTTACTCTAGCCGGTTTACACCTGGTAGTAATATCCCTGACAGGAATAGAATGTTCGTGGCTGTCGAAAAGGCAACGGAGGAGGTACTGACCAACTCATGTACTTACGCGCAGATTGGGAGGCCCCAAGTAGCAAAGGAAGGCGCAACGTTGGCAAAGGCTCAAACAACGCGAAGCGCGGCGAACATACCGAAGAAGGCATAGGTAAAGGCAAGCCACAAGGTCGTGGTAAGGCGGACCGATCTAAAGAGCGGAAGCCACTGAACTTGGATATGTGCGAGGTCAAGTGCTATAACTGTTGGGGAACGTAACAGAATTCAAAAAATTTCCTACGCTTCACCAAGATCAATCTAAGAAGTCATCTAGCAACGAGCATAATGGAGTGCATCTACATACCCTTTGTAGATCGCGAGCGGAAGCGTCCGAAGGAACGTGGATGAAGTAGTCATACTCTTCACGATCCTCGTCACCGATGATCCCAGCACCGAACGGACGGCACCTCTGCGTTCAACACACGTACGGTACAGCGACGTCTCCTCCTTCTTGATCCAGCAAGGGCGGAGGAGAGGTTGTCGGAGATCCAGCAGCTCGACGGCGTGGTGGTGGATGCAACAGGAAAACCTGCAGGGCTTCGCCGGCGCCCTGCGAGAGGAGTAGGAAGTGTGACGGGAGGTGGGAGAGGCGCCAAAGGCTTGGGGTGCGGCTGCCCTCTCCACCCCCACTATATATAGGGGCCAGGGGGGCGCCGGCCCTGGGAGATCAGATCTCCAGGTGGGCGGCGGCCAGGGGGGTAGACTTGCCCCCCAAGGCATAGGGGGCGCCCTCTCCCCCTAGGGTTTCAACCCTAGGCGCACGGAGGGGGGCCCATGTGGTGCGCCAGGCCACCAGGGGCTGGCCCCTTCCCCCTTGCGGCCTAGGGGACCCACCGGGATGGGTGGTCCCACCCGGTGGACCCCCGGGAACCCTCCGGTGGTCCCGGGACACTCCCGGTGACCCCCGGAGTTCACCCGATGGCCGAAACTGGACTTCCTATATATCATTCTTTACCTCCGAACCATTCCGGAACTCCTCGTGACGTCCGGGATCTCATCCGGGACTCCGAACAACATTCGGGTTTCCATGTGCATGTATCTCTACAACCCTAGCGTCACCGAACCTTAAGTGTGTAGACCCTACGGGTTCGGGAGACACGTAGACATGACCGAGACGACTCTCCGGTCAATAACCAACAACGGGATCTGGATACCCATGTTGGTTCCCACGTGTTCCTCGATGATCTCATCAGATGAACCACTATGTCAAGGATTTACTCAATCACGTATGTTATTCCCTTTGTCTATCGGTACGGTACTTGCCCGAGATTCGATCGTCGGTATGCCCGATACCTTGTTCAATCTCGTCATGACAAGTCTCTTTACTCGTTCCGTAATCCATCATCCCGTGACTAACTCCTTAGTCACCTTGAGCTCATTATGATGATGTCTTACCGAGAGGGCCCAGAGGTACCTCTCCGTCATACGGAGTGACAATATCCCAGTCTCGGTTCGTACCAACTCAACAGACACTTTCGGAGGTACCCGTTGCGTACCTTTATAGCCACCCAGTTACGTTGTGACGTTTGGCACACCCAAAGTATTCCTATGGCATCCCGGAGTTGCACAACCTCATGGTCTAAGGAATAAATACTTGACAACGGAAAAGCGTAGGCATTACGAACTATACGATCTCGTGCTAGGCTCAGGATTGGGTCTTGTCCATCACATCATTCTCCTAATGATGTGATCCCGTTATCACTGATATCCTATGTCCATGGTCAGGAAACCTTGACCATCTGTTGATCAACGAGCTAGTAACTAGAGGCTTACCAGGGACTCATTGTGGTCTATATATTCACACATGTATCATTGTTTCCGTACAATACAATTCAAGCATGAATAACAGACAATTATCATGAACAAGGAAATATAATAATAATACTTTTATTATTGCCTCTAGGGCATATTTCCAACAGTCTCCCACTTGTACTAGAGTCAATAATCTAGTTACATTGTGATGAATCGAACACCCATAGAGTTCTGGTGTTGATCATGTTTTGCCCGTGGAAGAGGTTTAGTCAACGGGTCTGCAGCATTCAGATCCGTATGCACTTTACAAATATCTATGCCTCCATCTTGAACATAATTTCGGATGGAGTTGAAACGGCGCTTGATGTGCTTGGTCTTCTTGTGAAACCTGGGCTCCTTGGTAATGGCAATAGCTCCAGTGTTGTCATAGAAGAGAGTCATCGGGCTTGACGCGCTTGGAATGACTCCTAGGTTGGTGATGAACTCCTTCATCCAGACTCCTTCTTGTGCTGCTTTGCAAGCAGCTATGTACTCCGCTTCACATGTAGAATGTGCCATGATGCTCTGCTTGCAACTGCACCAGCTGACTGCTCCACCATTCAAAATATACACGTATCCGGTTTGTGACTTAGAGTCATCTAGATCTGTGTCGAAGCTAGCATCGACGTAACCCTTTACGATGAGCTCTTCGTCACCTCCATAGACGAGAAACATATCCTTAGTCCTCTTCAGGTACTTTAGGATGTTCTTGACCGCTGTCCAGTGTTCCATACCGGGATCACTTTGGTACCTCCCTACCAAACTTATGGCAAGGTTCACATCAGGTCTGGTACACAGCATGGCATACATGATAGAACCTATGGCTGAGGCATAGGGAATGACACTCATCTTTTCTCTATCTTCTGCCGTGGTCGGGGACTGAGCCTTTGCTCAATCTCATATCTTGCAAAACAGGCAAGAACCCCTTCTTGGACTGATCCATATTGAACTTCTTCAATATCTTGTCAAGGTATGTACTTTGTGAAAGACCGATGAGGCGTCTTGATCTATCTCTATAGATTTTGATGCCTAATATGTAAGCAGCTTCTCCAAGATCCTTCATTGAAAAACTCTTATTCAAGTAGGCCTTTACACTTTCCAAGAATTCTATATCATTTCCCATCAGCAATAAGTCATCCACATATAATATGAGAAATGCTACAGAGCTCCCACTCACGTTCTTGTAGATAAAGGCTTCTCCCCAAGTCTGTATAAAGTCAAACGCTTTGATCACATCATTAAAGCAAATATTCCAACTCCGAGATGCTTGCACCAGCCCGTAGATCGAGCGCTGGAGCTTGCATACCTTGTTAGCATTTTCTGGATCGACAAAACCTTCTGGCTGCATCATATACAGCTCTTCCTTGAGGAAGCCATTAAGGAATGCCGTTTTGACGTCCATTTGCCATATCTCATAATCATAGAATGCGGCAATTGCTAACATGATTCGGACGGACTTTAGCATTGCTACGGGAGAGAAAGTCTCGTCGTAGTCAATCCCTTGAACTTGACGATAACCCTTAGCGACAAGCCGAGCCTTATAGATGGTCACATTACCATCCGCGTCTGTCTTCTTCTTAAATATCCATTTGTTTTCTATGGCGTGCCTATCATCAGGCAAGTCCACCAAAGTCCATACTTTGTTTTCATACATGGATTCTATCTCGGATTTCATGGCTCCAAGCCATTTATTGGAATTCGGGCCCGTCATTGCTTCTTCATAGTTCGAAGGTTCACCGTTGTCTAACAACATGATTTCCATGACAGGGTTGCCGTACCACTCTGGTGCGGAACGTGTCCTTGTGGACCTTCGAAGTTCAGTAGTAGCTTGATCTGTATCTTCATGATCATCATCATTAACTTCCTCTCTTGTCGGTGCAGGCACCTCAGGAACAATTTCCTGCGCTGCGCTACTTTCCGGTTCGTGAGGGGTGACTGTCACCTCATCAAGTTCTACCTTCCTCCCACTCACTTCTTTCGAGAGAAACTCTTTCTCCAGAAAGGATCCATTCTTGGCAACAAAGACTTTGCCTTCGGATCTGTGGTAGAAGGTGTACCCAATCGTTTCCTTTGGGTTTCCTATGAAGACGCATTTTTCCGATTTGGGTTCGAGCTTCTCAGGTTGAAGTTTCTTGACATAAGCATCGCAACCCCAAACTTTCAGAAACGACAGCTTTGGTTTCTTGCCAAACCAAAGATCATATGGTGTCGTCTCAACGGATTTCGACGGAGCCCTATTTAAAGTGAATGCGGCAGTCCCTAAAGCATAACCCCAAAAAGATAGCGGTAAATCGGTGAGAGACATCATAGATCGCACCATGTCCAACAGAGTACGATTTCGACGTTCGGACACACCGTTACGCTGAGGTGTTCCGGGCGGTGTCAATTGTGAAACAATTCCACAGTTCCTTAGGTGCGTGCCAAATTCATGACTTAAATATTCACCCCCACGATCCGATCGCAAGAACTTTATTTTTCTGTCATGTTGATTCTCAACCTCATTCTGAAATTCCTTGAACTTTTCAAAGGTCTCAGACTTGTGTTTCATCAAGTAGATATACCCATATCTACTTAAGTCATCTGTGAGGGTGAGAACATAATGATAGCGTCCGCGAGCCTCAACACTCATAGGACCGCACACATCGGTATGTATGATTTCCAATAAGTTTATTGCTCGCTCCATTATTCCGGAGAACGGAGTCTTGGTCATCTTGCCCAAGAGGCATGGTTCGCACGTGTCAAATGATTCATAATCAAGAGACTCCAGAAGTCCATCAGCATGAAGCTTCTTCATACGTTTGACACCAATATGACCAAGGCGGCAATGCCACAAGTATGTGGGACTATCATTGTCAACTTTACATCTGTTGGCATTCAAACGATGAACATGTGTATCATCACGATCGAGATTCATCAAAAATAAACCATTGACAAGCGGGGCATGACCATAAAACATATCTCTCAAATAAATAGAACAACCATTATTCTCGGATTTAAATGAGTAGCCATCTCGCATCAAACGAAATCCAGATACAATGTTCATGCTTAAAGCTGGTACTAAATAACAATTATTAAGGTTTAAAACTAATCCCGAGGGTAGATGTAGAGGCAGCATGCCGACGGCGATCACATCGACCTTGGAACCATTCCCGACACGCATCGTCACCTCGTCCTTCGCCAGTCTCCGCTCATTCCGTAACTCCTGCTTAGAGTTACAAATATGAGCAACTGCACCGGTATCAAATACCCAGGAGCTACTACGAGCGCTGGTAAGGTGCACATCAATAACATGTATATCACATATACCTTTGACGTTGCCGGCCTTCTTGTCCGCTAAGTACTTGGGGCAGTTCCGCTTCCAGTGACCCGTTCCCTTGCAATAAAAGCACTCAGTCTCAGGCTTGGGTCCATACTTTGGCTTCTTCCCGGCAACTGGCTTACCGGGCGCAGCAACTCCCTTGCCGTCCTTCTTGAAGTTCTTCTTACCCTTGCCCTTCTTGAACTTAGTGGTTTTATTGACCGTCAACACTTGATGCTCTTTCTTGATCTCCACCTCTGCTGATTTCAGCATTGAATACACCTCAGGAATGGACTTCTCCATCCCCTGCATATTGAAGTTCAACTTGAAGCTCTTGTAGCTAGGTGGGAGCGATTGGAGGATTCTGTCAACGACCGCTTCGTCCGGGAGATTCATTCCCAACTGAGACAAGCGGTTGTGCAACCCAGAAATCTTGAGGATGTGCTCACTGACAAAACTGTTTTCCTCCATCTTACAGCTGTATAATGCGTTGGAGACATCATATCTCTCAACTCGGGCATGAGCCTGGAAAACCATTTTCAGCTCTTGGAACATCTCATATGCCCCGTGGTGCTCAAAACGCTTTTGGAGCCCCGATTCTAAGCTGTAGAGCATGCCGCACTGAACTAGGGAGTAATCATCACAACGCGACTGCCAAGCGTTCATAACATCTTGGTTTGCCGGGGCGGGAGCGTCACCTAGCGGTGCTTCTAAGACATAAGTTTTCTTGGCAGCTATGAGGATGATCCTCAGGTTACGGACCCAGTCCGTATAGTTGCTACCATCGTCTTTCAGCTTGGATTTCTCTAGGAACGCGTTGAAGTTGAGGGTGACATGAGCGTGGGCCATTTGATCTACAAGACATATTGTAAAGAATTTAGACTAAGTTCATGATAATTAAGTTCATCTTAATCAAATTTTAATGAACTCCCACTCAGATTGACATCTCTCTAGTCATCTAAGTGATACATGATCCGAATCGACCAGCCCGTGTCCGATCATCACGTGAGACGGACTAGTCATCAACGGTGAACATCTCCATGTTGATCGTATCTTCTATACGACTCATGTTCGACCTTTCGGTCTTCCGTGTTCCGAGGCCATGTCTGTACATGCTAGGCTCGTCAAGTGAACCCTAAGTGTATTGCGTGTGTAAATCTGGCTTACACCCGTTGTATGCGAACGTTAGAGCCTATCACACCCGATCATCACGTGGTGCTTCGGAACAACGATCCTTAGCAACGGTGCACAGTTAGGGGGAACACAATTCTTGAAATTTTAGTGAGAGATCGTCTTATTTACTACCGTCGTTCTAAGTAAACAAGATGCATAAACATGATAAACATCACATGCAGTCAAATAAAGTGACATGATATGGCCAATATCATCTTGCTCCTTCGATCTCCATCTTCGGGGCACCATGATCATCTTTGTCACCGGCTCGACACCATGATCTCCATCATCATGATCTCCATCATCGTGTCTTTATGAAGTCGTCACGCCAACTATTACTTCTACTACTATGGCTAATGTTTAGCAATAAAGTAAAGTAATTACATGGCGTTATTCAGTGACACGCAGGTCATACAATAATTAAGACAACTCCTATGGCTCCTGCCGGTTGTCAAATTCATCGACATGCAAGTCGTGATTCCCTATTACAAGAACATGATCAATCTCATACATCACATATATCATTCATCACATCTTCTTGGCCATACCACATGCTGCAAGAACAAGTTAGACGACCTCTAATTGTTGTTGCAAGTTTTTACGTGGCTTCTATAGGTTTTCTAGCAAGAACGTTTCTTACCTACGCCAAAACCACAACATGATTTGTCAATTTCTATTTACCCTTCATAAGGACCCTGTTCATCGAATCCGATCCGACTAAAGTGGGAGAGACAGACACCCGCCAGCCACCTTATGCATCTAGTGCATGTCTGTCGGTGGAACTAGTCTCACGTAAGCGTACATGTAAGGTCGGTCCGGACCGCTTCATCCCACAATGCCACCGAATCAAGATTGGACTAGTAACGGCAAGAAAATTGAGCAAACTCAACGACCACAACTTGTTTGTGTTCTACTCATGCAAGATGCTACGCAAAGACCTAGCTCAGATGCCACTGTTGGGGAACGTAGCAGAATTCAAAAAAATTCCTACGCTTCACCCAGATCAATCTAAGAAGTCATCTAGCAACGAGCATAAGGGAGTGCATCTACATACCCTTTGTATATCGCGAGCGGAAGCGTTCGAAGGAACGTGGATGAAGTAGTCGTACTCTTCACGATCCTCGTCACCGATGATCCCAGCGCCGAACGGACGGCACCTCCGCGTTCAACACATGTACGGTACAACGACGTCTCCTCCTTCTTGATCCAGCAAGGGCGGAGGAGAGGTTGTCGGAGATCCAGCAGCACCACGGCGTGGTGGTGGATGCAACAGGAAAACCTACAGGGCTTCGCCGGTGCCCTGCGAGAGGAGTAGGAAGTGTGACGGGAGGGGGGAGAGGCGCCAGAGGCTTGGGGTGCGGCTGCCCTCCCCCCCACTATATATAGGGGCCATGGGGGCGCCAGCCCTGGGAGATCAGATCTCCAGGGGGGCGGCGGCCAGGGGGGTAGACATGCCACCCAAGGCATAGGGGGCGCCCCATCCCCCTAGGGTTTCAACCCTAGGCGCATGGAGGGGGGCCCATGTCGTGCGCCAGCCCACCAGGGGCTGGCCCCTTCCCCCTTGCGGCCTAGGGGACCCACCGGAATGGGTGGCCCCACCCGGTGGACCCCCGGGAACCCTCTGGTGGTCCCGTGACACTCCCGGTGACCCCCGGAGTTCACCCGATGGCCGAAACTGGACTTCCTATATATCATTCTTTACCTCCGGACCATTCCGGAACTCCTCGTGACGTCCGGGATCTCATCTGGGACTCCGAACAACATTCGGGTTTCCATGTGCATGTATCTCTACAACCCTAGCATCACCGAACCTTAAGTGTGTAGACCCTACGGGTTCGGGAGACACGTAGACATGACCGAGACGACTCTCCGGTCAATAACCAACAGCGGGATCTGGATACCCATGTTGGTTCCCACGTGTTCCTCGATGATCTCATCAGATGAACCACTGTGTCAAGGATTCACTTAATCCCGTATGTTATTCCCTTTGTCTATCGGTACGGTACTTGCCCGAGATTCAATCGTCGGTATGCCCGATACCTTGTTCAATCTCGTCATGGAAAGTCTCTTTACTCGTTCCGTAATCCATCATCCCGTGACTAACTCCTTAGTCACCTTGAGCTCATTATGATGATGTCTTACCGAGAGGGCCCAGAGGTACCTCTCCGTCATACGGAGTGACAATATCCCAGTCTCGGTTCGTACCAACTCAACAGACACTTTCGGAGATACCCGTTGCGTACCTTTATAGCCACCTAGTTATGTTGTGATGTTTGGTACACCCAAAGTATTCCTACGGCATCCAGGAGTTGCACAACCTCATGGTCTAAGTAATAAATACTTGACACCGGAAAAGCTTAGGCATTATGAACTATACGATCTCGTGCTAGGCTCAGGATTGGGTCTTGTCCATCACATCATTCTACTAATGATCTGAGCCCGTTATCACTGACATCCTATGTCCATGGTCAGGAAACCGTGACCATCTGTTGATCAACGAGCTAGTAACTAGAGGCTTACCAGGGACTCATTGTGGTCTATATATACACACATGTATCGCTGTTTCCGTACAATACAATTCAAGCATGAATAAAAGACAATTATCATGAACAAGGAAATATAATAATAATACTGTTATTATTGCCTCTAGGGCATATTTCCAACAATAACTGCAAAGAGATGGGTCACTTCGCGAAGGATCGTCCGGAGCCTAATAAGAGGGAGATCAAGGCAAAGTTGGCGAAGCAGGAAGACGAACGTCCAGATCTTCTGATGGCTGAAGTTTGTGATCTCGTGGAGCCTAACAAGCGGGAGATCAAGGCAAATTTGGTAAAGGAGGAAGACGAACGTCCAGGTCTTCTGATGGCCGAAGTTTGTGATGTCGTCCAAACAGCGGTTGTGAAACCAAACCGGAAGGTGCTACTTCATGAGAAAAAGGTTACACCAAAGTTATCCGGGAGCCAGAACGTGTCGAGGTATCTAGACACGGGTGCCAGTAACCACATGACGGGGTGCAAGGAGAAGTTCCTCGAGCTGGAATATGATGTTCAAGGCTCGGTAAAGTTCGGTGATGGTTCAAATGTGGAGATTTGCGGGCAAGGTTCCGTCCTCGTCAAGGGTCTCACAGGAGAACATCGCATACTCACTGGAGTATACTACATCCAACAGCTTCGTAGCAACATCATCTCTGTCGGGAAACTTGACGAGAATGGATGCAAGGTGGATATCGAGAACGAAGTGATGATGATCTTCGACAACCTCTGAAACATGCTAGCGCGCGTGAATCGCATGCAGAACAGGCTCTATATCCTCAACCTTGATCAATCTCAACGGGAGTGTTGGCTCGCCAAGAGTGATGATGATTCGTGGTTATGGCATGCTAGATTTGGACACGTTAACTTCTACGCATTGAAGAAGAAGTTGAAGATGGAGATGGTATCTGGGATGCCATTTATTGACCATGTTGATCGAGTATGTGACGGGTGCTTGTTTGGAAAGCAGCACCGCATGCCGTTCCCTGCTCAGTCTACCTATTGTGCAAGTGATGCACTCGAGCTGCTCCATGGTGATCTATGTGGCCCTATCACCCCAGCAACTCACGGAGGAAAGAAGTACGTCTTCCTTGTGGTAGATGACTACTCGAGATACATGTGGGTCGTCCTCCTACGATCTAAAGATGAGGCGTTTGAAGCTTTTAAGAAGCTCAAGGCTGCAACGGAGACGGAACACAAGCTGAAGGTACGCGCTCTACAGACAGATCACGGCAGAGAGTTTACGTCGAACAAGTTCAACGACTACTGCGAGAAGATTGGCATAAAAAGGTTTCTCACGACACCTTATACGCCACTACAGAATGGGGTTGTTGAAAGGCGCAATCGGACCGTCGTTGGCATGGCAATGAGTTTACTCAAGAGCAAGAACTTACCGGGAACCTTTTGGGGAGAAGCTGTCTCGACGGCGATCTGTCTTCTCAACTGGGCTCCAACAAAGGCGGTGATCGGCAAGACTCCGTATGAAGCAATATGCGAACGTAAGCCGAATATGTCTCATCTACTGACGTTCGGGTGCGTGGCGCATGTGAATACGGCGGAGCCGCATCTCTCAAAGATTGCCGATCGTAGCACCAAGATGGTGTTCATCGGGTATGAGAGGAGCCGGCACCAAGGCATAGCGCTTCTACGATCCACAAACCAAGCGTCTACGAATTTCACGTGACGTCGTGTTTGAAGAAAACCAAGCGTGGAATTGAAGGGCAACAATCGATGATGCTCCAAACAGTAACATATTCAAGGTTGACTTTCCAACTAATGATGATGCAGGGGAGGATGTCCAGGTGGTTGGCAAGACGCCCAACCAAGGTGACCACAATGGCAGTGATCATCATGGTGCCGACACCGACGAAGACGCGCATGGGTCGCAACGTGATAGTGACAACGACGCACAAGACACGGGTGAAGATCTCGGCAACGACATCGACAATGAGGCGCAGAGTGATGATGACAATCAAGATGATCGTCATGATCACGACGACTACGCCGACGACGCGGATGCCAACGGCCCGGCATCTACCACGACCGAGACTCAACCGTCTTCCTCAAGTGCATCGACGCCGACACAATTTGTGTCGCCTCCTTCACAAGCCACAATGGATTCTTCCGGGCCTCGTCGCTACAAGATCCTCAAGAAAGTCTACAAGTACGCAAAGCCAGTTACGCTCGAGTACTTCGATTTGTGTTTACTCAGTGTTGAGGAGCCGGCAAACTTCGTAGACAGTCTACCAAGCACTGAAGAACAGAAGAAGACTGAAGTCGCGATCAAGAAAAAGCGTTGGCGTCAAGCATTAGACGAGCCGACGACAAGAAAGGCGATCGCTGAAATGCTACAAAAAAGGGCGAAAGCAATGCCAAGGATAATGTCTATGACTGAGTAGCACTGTAGCAGCACTCACATTTGGGATCCAGGTCGATATGAACGACCACGTCATGTTTAGGAGGGTGAATGTTATAGGTAAACACGGACGTGGATGTCCGAGTAGTACTCTAGCTAGTAACCGAGTAGGCTTAGTAGTAGTACACGGAGTCCGATAACTACTAGGTGACCTCACGCATATATGTGTGTGTGTGTGTCTCTACCCCTACCCCTTGTAATCAGCCAGATCAGAAAAAAGCAATACAAAGAAAGCCAGGAGCGACACGCTCCTGTAGCTATAAACAAAAGTCTCTTGATCCGTTTCTTCCGTCGCTAAGTATCGCAAGTGTTTTGCCGACCACGCCGAGACACGATCAAGTCGTTGCTAGCCCAAGCCAGCTCCACGTACAGGAGTTGCACGTATGTGTGGTAGGAGAATCCATCCAGCTTCCTGTGTGTGTGCTAGCTTAGCACATACACATACGTTACTGATCCTGGGTGATCTGATCTAGAGATCAAAAGCCAACAGCATATCACAAACACATTCAGGCAAGTAAATTACTTCGATTGAATCCATTCCTTTTCATATATGGCATAAAGGCATATAGAGAAGAAAAATACTTGATGTCAGTTTACCTTGCTAAGCTAATAAAATCCATCCTAGACTTGTACATCTTGTATGTTAAAGAAAAAAGAACAGCTAACACATGATGTGCATCCTAGACTTTTTTTGCATGCAAAAGAACACATATAAGTGTATCGGGAGAAGAGAAGTGAACAAACCTGCAGTAACACACCATATGACTGAGGCTTTATCAGGATGGCATACTTCAGGAATCCTAGCCATAACTTTGGGTATTTCCATATCTGCCATGACAAAATTATGACTGAAACGTCAGAAATGAAAAAAAAACACTAACTGAATTCATGCCCAACACAAAAGTGAGCACCTGCTTGCTAATAAGGCGTGATATGATCTCCACCACAAAATCCACCTGAAAGGAAGTCTGTCTCACTATCAGGTTATAATATAATGAGTAACAAATCAGCAAAACTGAGAGCTGTTGACTTCAGCAAAAGTGAGAACTGTTGACTTCAGCATGATAATAATGCATAAACCACATCAAAGATGGGGGCGTACTGTCTTTGGGACCGTGGAAGTGGACGAAGAACTATTGCATCCCATAAAAATGACTTCTCCTCCCCATGACAAGACCAGGCCAACACTACCGGAAAACGGTCCTACCCCGACGGCCAAAACAATGCCGACGGCTGCCGTCGGCCTACTTGGAGCTATGCTGACAGCCACGCCCTGACCGTCGGGCTACACGGATCTAAGCCGACGGCACCCGTCGGCACAGAACGGCCGTCGACCTAGCTACGTACACGCCGACACCAGTCATCGGCATAAATCAGCCGTCGGCATACTAGTGGGCCCGGCGACCCCGCCCGTGAGCAGCGGCTAACATCGTCAAATCTATGCTGACGGTCGGGACGGGCGGCCGTCGGCATATCTCCGCAAGCCACGTCACCGATCCGCGGCACAGATATGCCGACGGCGGCCGTCGGCATAGACGCCACATCACCGATCCGCTGCACGCCACCCACCTAAACCCTGCCGTCTCTATGCCGACGGCAATGCCGTCGACATAGTTTTTTCATATGTTTTTATGCTTTTTTATGTATTATTATATTAACTGACATGTAGCATATGCATTATTATGTATTATTATAGGAATATATATGTAGTTTGTAAAAAAAATCATAGATTATGAATATATATATAGTTTTTTTAGCACGTTAATAATGTGCCGTCATGTTCTTTTGAATATAGGTCCTTATATTTTAGTAAAATCAAAAATAGCTCTGCCGACAGAAGTTTTGTGGCGGTTGCAAACGACCGGCACCCGTCTCCGTAGTGTGACCCTCTCACGTCCGCGGTGTGCCCCCCTCACGGACGGCGCCGCCGCCGGCACCTGGAGGGCGGAAAAAGCCGCACATCGGGTCTATACGGAGGGGACGTTGCTCCCAAGTGTTTCTATGGGATGACCTACCACAGTCGGGTGCTGTTGTGGCATGTCCGAAGAGGCAGCACGCATCTCCGAGGCATGGCCCCCCTAACGGACGGCGCCGCTGCCGGCACCTGGAGGGGGGGAAACGGACACGTCGGGTCTACACGGAGGGGATGTGGCTGTGGGTTTGACCCGGATGTTTCTCCCAGGTGTCCCTCTGGGCTAACGTGACACAACCGGGTGGAGAGGTCCACTGTACAAAGCCCGTCCGTGGAAAGTCAAAGGGCTAGATCTCGTGCTCAACCGCTCCAGGGTTAGGCGGGACGGGGGCCCACGGGGGGTAGCAATGCCACCGGAGCGTTGCACCGGCCCCTCATACTTGCGGGGTGGTGTTGTGGCATGTCCGAAGAGGCGGCACGCATCTCCAGGACGTGGGCCCCCTCACGGATGGCGCCACCGCTGGCACCTGTAGGGGGAAACGGACGCGTCTGGTCTACACGGAGGGGATGTAGCTGTGGGTTTAACTCGGATGTTGCTCCCAGGTGTCCCTCTGTGCTGACCTAACACAACAGGGTGGAGAGGTCCGTTGTTCAAAGCCCGTCCGTG
>LR738715.1:869730433-869740783 GCA_902687465.1 Secale cereale | reverse complement strand
GGGACGGGGGCCCTGGGGGTAGCAATGCCACCGGAGCGTCACACCGGCCCCACATACATTCGGGGTGGCGTTGTGGCATGTCCGAAGAGGCGGCACGCATCTCCGGGGCGTGGCCCCCCTCACGGACGGCGCCACTGCCGGCACCTGGAGGGGGAAACAGACGCGTCGGGTCTACACGGAGGGGATGTAGCTGTGGGTTTGGCCCGGATGTTGCTACCAGCTGTCCCTCTAGGCTGACCTGACACAACCGGGTGGAGAGGTCCACTGGTCAAAGCCCGTCCGTTGGAAGCCAAATGGCTAGATCTCGTGGTCAACCGCTCCAGGGTTAGGCGGGACGGGGGCCTACTACTTCTCGAGCTTGTGTTGTATTCCCTCGAAGAGGAAAGGGTGATGCACCACATGAGCGTAAGTATTTCCATCAGTTTTTAAGAACCAATGTATCAATCCAGTAGGAGACCACGCATGCGTCCCTCGCACCTGCACAAACAAATAAGAACTTCGCAACCAACGCGATAAGGGGTTGTCAATCCCTTTACGATCACTTACGAAAGTGAGATCTGATAGATATGATAGTTTGATATTTTCGGTATTTTTTATATAAGAACAGAAAGTAAAAACGGTAAAGTAAAGTAGATTGTAGATTGATATGTTGAGAATAAACCCGGGGGCCATAGGTTTCAGTAGTGGCTTCTCTCATGATAGCAGATTTCTACGGTGGGTGAACGAATTACAGTCGAGCAATTGATAGAAAAGCGAATAATTATGAGAATATCTAAGCATGATCATTATATATAGGCATCACGTCCATGACAAGTAGACCGAAACGATTCTGCATCTACTACTATTACTCCACACATTGACCGCTACCCAGCATGCATCTAGAGTATTAAGTTCATAAGAACGGAGTAACGCCTTATGCAAGATGACATGATGTAGAGGTATAACCTCAAGCAATATGATATAAACCCCATCTTTAGATCCTTGATGGTAACAATAAAATACGTGCCTTGTTCCGTCTACTGTCACTAGGAAAGGACACCGCAAGATTGAACCCAAAGCCAAGCACTTCTCCCATTGCAAGAACTATAGATCTAGTAGGCCAAACCAAACCAATAATTTGAAGAGACTTGCAAGGATATTATAATAATACATAAAAGAATTTAGAAAAGAACCAAATATTTCTCATAGATAATCTTGATCATAAACCCACAATTCATCGGATCTCGACAAACACACCGCAAAAAGATATTACATCAAATAGATCTCCTCGAAGACCGAGGAGAACTTGGTATTGAGATATCCAAAGAGAGAGAAGAAGCCATCTAGGTACTAACTATGGACCCGAAGGTCTGTGGTAAACTACTCACAACTCATGGTGAGGCGATGGTGCTGTAGCGACCACGATCCGAACGGACCGAAGTCTCTGTGTTCTGTGTCATCCCCGGATCGGTAATGCTCACACACATAGTACTTGAAGGATTTATAACAGAGTGGCAATCACTCACTTATTACATCGAATGTCTCCAATGAGAACTTATTACAAAATCTATAGCTTAAGGTCATCTAACAAAATAACAGCGGAAGGCTTGGAAGATAAGTGAGTCCATCAACTCCAACGGCATAGCTCAGTGCATGACAAACGACCTAGAACGTCTTATTCCTTCTCTGAAAAGTCTGCAACGTAATATGCTGCAGCCCGAAAATGGGTCAGCACATGGAATATGCTGGCAAGATAACATAGAAGATGCAAGTAACAGAATAAAGGCTATACTGCATGCATATTTGGCTGGTGGAGGCTCTATGTTAAAGTTTTTGCGTAAAGCCAGTTTTTCCCTACAACAAAGGAATAAATTTTATTTGAACTACCATGTTGGTTGAAAATTCATTGAGAAGGTACCTCCAACTCAATCCCAAATTAAAAGTAATCATTAACCCAACAAATTAAATTATAGAGTGATGAGATCAACCAATAATTCAAGTACCAGATACTCAAGATGTCCATAACCGGGGACACGGCTAATCATGATCAGTTTGTACACTCTGCAAAGGTTTGTGCACTTTTCCCACAAGACTTGATCGCCTCCGTTTGGTTTCTTGCACTACATGGTGTTTGAGAAACGGATGACCGAGACACAGTCTTTCCAAAGAGGTCCCCTTAACAGGATAGATAGGCCGGTACACCCACTACAGGAATCTGGAAATTTGCCGTCTGTGAAGCTTTTTGCCGTCAACTTTTCGTCGGGACTGACGGCAAAGACCATTATTGCCGTCAACTGCTGACGGCAAAGAAATACTAACGGCAAAGTGCTCATTTTGCCGTCTGTTATTAAAATGCAGACGGCAAAGACATAATTTGCCGTCTGTGTTTCCATTACAGATGGCAAAGTACTCATTTTGCCGTCTCTTATTAAAACGCAGACGGCAAATACTGTCTTTGCCGTCTGCGTTTTAATAACAGACGGCAAACAGAAAGCACACGACGAGGATCGATCACCTGGATCGATGACATGGCAGGATCACATCCACACATCCCCACAACGGCAAAACCCACCACCAAGTGAAAAAAAAACCAAGAGCCCATGCCCCCACGCGCCCACTCCCTTATCCACCCGCACGACAGTACCCACGCCCCACCTCTCGTTCCTTTTCCTCGATCCAGATCTCGCTAACCGGTGCCGCCACCACCTCGCCCCCTTCGCCGCCAGCTGCGACCCTGTCGCCCGTCGCCCGCCACCACCTGCCCGCTGACCACCGCCCCACCCGCCGGCCACCTCATCCGCTGGCCACCACCTCCAGCGGCCAGTCCTTGTTCCTTCTTCCTCCTTCGACCCCAGGCGCGGCCGGCCCTTCCTCCGTTGACCCCAGGCGCGGCCGGCCCTTCCTCTGTCGACCTCAGGCGCCGGCCCTTCCTCCGTCGACCCCAGGCACGGCCGGCCCTTCCTTTGTCGACCCTAGGCGCGGCTGGCCCTTCCTCCGTCGACACCAGGCATGGCCGGCCCCTTCCTCCATCGACCCCAGGCGGCCGGCCATTCCTCCGTCGCGGTGGCGATCTCAGGTACGCGGGTGTTTCGGAGCGGGGATTGAGGTTAGCGGGAGGCGGATCCGGCCCTCTCCTTCGATCATGTTGTTCTAAATTGGCGGATTTGCGATCCGGCGAGCATGGGATTGGTCTCGGCCGACGTGCCACAGTGCTCTTGAACCCGCCGTTCGCGGTGGGTCGCTCATTCGGCTCACAAAGCTTTTCATGCGATGGTGCTTCGTCGGATCACAGCGTGTTGGGCGTTCGTCTTCCTCTCCCTCGACGGTGCTTCGGCGGCGGCGACGGGCGATGCAGGGCGTCGACGATGAGTTGTGCAGGGACCCCCAAGGGCCTGATTGTAATCTTGTTTTTTTTTCTGGGGTGTTTTCTGCTTATGTTCTGGACACCTGTGTGTTCTGGGTCCTTCGTGTGGGTGCTACACGTATTGTACTCCTGTTTGCTATATGAATGGCATGTGGTGCTTCTCAAAAAAAAAGAAAAAAAAGTTCGGCAGCCCTGGAATCTGTATTTTTTTCGTGGCCGTCTGTAATCTATATTTGGCAGCCCTGCAATCTGTATTTTTTTCTCTATAGGTGAATGGTTGTCAGTGTATTTTTTTTAAACGGTTGTCAGTGTATTGAATAGTTGTCAAAGTACTAAAAGCATGAACGCAAGTGATGGGTCTGCCTACCATCTCTGTCCTCTGCACATCCACTGTGGGATCATGTTTTTTATAAAAAATATAGTATCTTTTGCCGTCTGTGTTGTAGTTCGGCAGACGGCAAAAAGAACTCACATGGTCCGTTAGATGGTGATGGGCCTCGAACCCCTCGTTGGTTACCCCAAGTGGAAGGTGTAAGATGCAGTAAGTAGAAGTGTTTTCCCATAGCAAAGATGCCAAGGATCGATTCCCCAGAGACTCCTAGGTTCAACAAGTAGGTGTCAATTGCTACGGCGCCAGATTAGTAGCAACCAACGTGGACCTGCAAACAGATACAAATAACTTTGCTCCCAACGAGTACAGAGAGGTTGTCAATCTCTCCGGCCTTGTAGTTCACAAAGGATTAAAAGCAATGATAGTAGTGATAGATAATTTTTGCAATAGTAAATAGTAACGGAAAGTAAATAGTGGATGTGATCAATGATGGTAATATGGACCGGAGTCTCATGATGTTCACTAGTGATGTCTCTCTCCCAAAAGACGATAAAATAGCTATGTGAGGTAAACAAATTACAGCTGGGCAATTGACAGGACCACGAACGCAAACCAATGCTGACTACATTGCAAGAAAGGTTGAGGTTCAAAGCATGGGCGGTACACCAAAGTAAGTAGACCGAAATCCATCAATATCTACTACTAATCATCCACCTTGAGATATCTATCCAGAACATCTCGCTGGTATTAAGTTGCGAGTCCCACCCATAGTGTAAACTCAATGCAACAGACAACTGCATTAAAAGAACTTTGCGTAAAGTAAACAATCCTTGCACCCGCGGGCACAAGCACCGTTGTTTTCCCCCTTGTGGCAACAGCACATCCCCTAGACTCATGTTTCTGTCACTCAAGCTAGTCATCGAGGGGCATGAACCCACAATCGAGCATAACGTTTCCTCTTGGAGTCACTACTTACTACTCGGCCAAAGCAATAAATAACAACAGAGAACATGCAAGAATTACTTATGAACTAAAATATAAAAGAGGTGAATCAAATATATTACTCAAGATCAATCTGAACATAATCTCATAATCCATCGGATCCCAGCAAACTCAACATAGCAACAGCATAAGGATTACATAGGTGCCTCGATCATGTAGGGCAGCTCACGAGGACTAATTAGTGAAGCACAAGAACGGGAGGAGAACATCCGGGAGGCGTCCATGATGGTGGAGAAGCTCCCGGTGGTGATCCTCCCCTCCGGCAGGGTGCCGGGAAGAGTTCTCCTGGTGCTCCCGATCTTTAAAGCGGCGGCGGCGGCGGAACAGAGATGGGATCACGAAAAGAAGTCCTTCTCTGAGGGTTTCGGAGGTCCCTCTAAATATATGCCAAAGGGGGGCACCGAACGGGCTTCGGGTGGCCCAGGCGCCCCCCCGGCGCGACCCAGGGGGGGCACGCCCACAGGGCGCTTGGAGCCCCTGTGCCCCCCCCCCCCAGGCTGCCCTTCGGAGGCAGTGTTGTTCCCGGATCGCTGATTTTCTATATAATTTTTCTGGATTTTTCTGGGCAGTTCTCGAAACGTGAAAACCTGAAATACAAAAACAGCCGAAAACAGAAACTGGCACTGGGGTGCACTGGATTAGTAAGTTAGTCCAAATATGATCAAAAGTGTATGGAAGTGTATGAATATCATAGCAATATCACCCAAAAGTGGCATGGAGCAAGCAGAAATTATACATACGTTTTGGACGTATCAACATCCCCAAGCTTAATTCCTGCTCGTCCTCGAGTAGGTAAATGATAACAAGAATAATTTCTGTGGTGACATGCTATTAACCATATAGGACTTTCTCATAGTCATATGACAAAAGCTTACTGAGACAATGATTCTAAAGTAATTAAGTTGCCTCAAGAGAAAATCACAAATGACTGATAGTTTTACAATATGAAACTGAAACATCAAAAAGATTTGCAATGAACATGATGTGCAAATATGATAAAGTGATATCTAGCTTGCCTCCTTTAGTGATGCAAAACATAAGTGCAGGGGCACCTTCAAGGTTTAAGTGATGACTAGATACAATCATTTCAGAATAAACGATATCACAATCATGCAAAAGACAATGCTACTTTGGGACAATGCACATTACACTCAGAATGACAATCATGCTCTCAGTAGTTGGTGCTTCAATCACAAAGGTAAAAAGAAAATTAAGTGCTAGAGCTTTTTATTTGGAAACATGGAAGCAATTGTGTCAACGGTAGTAGTACTTCATATGTGTCATGCATAAAACATCCTATAAGTTGCAAGCCTCATGCATCGAATACCAATAGTGCTCGCTCCTTGTCCTAATTAGCTCGGATTTCCATGGGTTATCATTGCATTGCATATGTTTTAACCAAGTGTCACAAAGGGGTACCTCTATGCCACCTGTACAAAGGTCCAAGGAGATAGATCGCATTTGATTTCTCGTTTTTGATAGATCTCAACTTGAGGACATCCATACCGGGACAACATAGAAAATAGATGATGGACTCCTCTTTAATGCATAATCATATTCTCATGAGAGATTGAGGATTAAGGTCCAAGCTAAAACTTCCAACATGATGCATGGCTTTGGTTGGCAGCCCAATGTTCTTCTCTAACAATATGCATAGTTATTCAACCCACGGTAAATCACCCTTACTTCAGACAAGACGAACATGCATAGCAACTCACATGATTTTTCAACAAAAGTGTGACAGTTGATGGCGTCCCCAGAAACATGGTTACCGCTCAGCAAGCAACTCATAAGAAATAAGATACATAAGCAACATATTCTTTAGCACAATAGTTTTTAGGCTACTTTCCCATGAGCTATGTATTGCATGGTTAATTTGCTTAGTACAGGTGGAGGTTAGCAAAAGACTGGGAGCGACCAACTAAGAGAGCAATGACGGTCATAATCATGCAGAGCGACAAAGCAATATTGAATCAGGCATGGTAGTTATATCGCTACTTAGAAATAAGAGATCATCAAGACTTGACAGACTTTCTTTACAGTCTTGAATATGAGTGAGCATACGCCAAGTCAATCAAAATAAATTCTCGAAGGAAGATATTACTAAACCATACCACATCATAGGCAAACAAACCAAGTTGGTACTCCAATGACACATTGGGAACCCCCCAGCTATTCGAGATTAACCAAAAGAAAACCTGAACTACTAAGCACCATCATGAAAGTAGCGTCTTTATCATAGACACATTAACCCATGCAACGGAAGCAAACTCTCTTAATAAGGTGAGCATGGTAATTAAAGAGAGTTCGAGCAACCAACTAAATAAAAGCTCTTGAAAAGATAAGCATGAATACTAAGAGCAGAGCACGATAGTAGCTATTAAAAGACAAAGAACACACACAGCATAGATAGACATGAAAATTCTATGTAATGTTCTAGGTAGAAGTGGAGCGTGTTTCTCTCCCACATAAAGGAATGCTGAGTTCCGACTTGTTATGAAAAACTTAAAAGAAAACTAAAAGCAAGACGCTCCAAGCATAGCACATAACACATGAAGTGATAAAAATATAGCGAAACGAAAGACGAACTGATAATGTTGATGGAGAAGGGGATGCACGGGGGCATCCCCAAGCTTAGATGCTTGAGTCTCCTTGAAAATTTCTTGGGGGTGCACGGGGGCATCCCCAAGCTTGAGCGCTTGACACTCCTGAATCTTTTTATCATCTTCCCTCGCACATTTGAAAACTCCCTTCATACATAACTCATCATAATCTGATTAGCGAGGTTAGTACCCTTAATAATATAATTATACCTTGCTGGAAATAAGGATATTCTTGAAGTTCTACTTTTTCTCAAGATTGCCAAAAGGTTTTTGCAAAGAAAAAGCAAGTTCTCAATTTGCAAAGTGAAGGTAAGGCAAAACAGGACAGAATCTGTGAAAAACAGAACAGCAGGCAGTAATTGACCTGTTCGGGATACTTCTGCAACTCAAATCAAAAAACTCAGAACTGACGCACGAAAGACAATTATATAGAGAACACTGTCGAAAAAATTCAGACCAAAACGATGATCTGGTGATTTTATACGAATTTGTCTATCCAAGGATAGAATCTGTTTCCTGGACAGCACCTCACAACTTTTGAACTTTCTAGCAATCAGAGGCTATACTTGGCACAAATATGAAAAGCAAAGATACAATGATGATGCTACAGCAGTAAACAACATCAAGACACAACAAAAGCAAAAAAATATTCATGTGCGCTGCCTCCCAAAATCGCTTTCTTTTATGCCTTTAAGCTAGGCATAATGCATAGAGGAATCAATAATCATCATAATAATCGGAGTTATAAATCGGTTCAAATGATTCCTCAACAAGTTCATTCTTGTTCCTTCTAGGAAAGGGGTACACACCTTTTGCCTTCCCGCGTAAGCGGATTTGTCCCTTACCTATATCAATGAAGCCTTTAACTGCTCGGAGGAAGTCCCTTCCAAGCACTATATTTCCTTGGTTTGGCTCCACGATGAAGAAATCAATCATTGCAATCCCTTTAAGGAATTTAACTGGCACGTCTTTTATTTTTCCCTGGATTTCAAAAATATCTCCATTAGTATGTTCATGATAAGATGGTAATCTATCCATGTTAAATTTTAAAGAATCATGAACAATTTTTGGCATAGTAGAAACCATAGATCCAATATCACAATAAGCAAGGAAGTCTTGATTAGAGATGCTAATCCTAACAAGAGGTTCCCAGTCATTATCTATTTCCAGAATGTCTCTCTTATTGGGTTTAGGTTTTTCTACCTTCATCAAGTCTAGAGCATCCATTCTTTTCTCAATAGCAGCAAGTCTATCGATGACAGTATAAAAGTTATGATCATAAACAAAGTAACTAGATAGACCATGTATAATTTTAGGAGCTCTAGCTTCATCACACTCTAGGAAATCTCCCTCAGCTATAATGTCAAGGGAGTGTTTAAACCATTTAAAAAGACCATGGTAAAAATTTCTAAGCACAATTTTTATAGGTATCCCAGGCATAGTTCTTCTATGTGCATCAGAAATTCTGTCCCATGCCTTCTTTATATTTTCTCCATCCCTTTGATGGAAATCTAGAACTTCTGATTCCCTCAAAGCACCAAATCCTAACATGTTTAACTAAACAGATAGGACTACTAACAGGAAGGTAAATAATTTTTTTTTTGTGATTTTCGATAAAAAGGAACTAAAGCAAAAATGAAAGGTAAACTAACAAGACTAAAAAGCAAAGGTAAAAGATAGCATGCAACTCCCCTATCCTGAAGAGTGGAGTCCCCGGCAACGGTGCTAGAAAATACTCCTTGATGGGCCTCGAACCCCTCGTTGGTTACCCCAAGTGGAAGGTGTAAGATGCAGTAAGTAGAAGTGTTTTCCCCTAGCAAAGATGCCAAGGATCGATTCCCCAGAGACTCCTAGGTTCAACAAGTAGGTGTCAATTGCTACGGCGCCAGATTAGTAGCAACCAACGTGGACCTGCACACAGATACAAATAACTTTGCTCCCAACGAGTACAGAGAGGTTGTCAATCTCTCCGGCCTTGTAGTTCACAAAGGATTAAAAGCAATGATAGTAGTGATAGATAGTTTTCGCAATAGTAAATAGTAACGAAAAGTAAATAGTGGATGTGATCAATGATGGTAATATGGACCGGAGTCTCATGATGTTCACTAGTGATGTCTCTCTCCCAAAAGACGATAAAATAGCTATGTGAGGTAAACAAATTACAGCTGGGCAATTGACAGGACCACGAACGCAAACCAATGCTGACTACATTGCAAGAAAGGTTGAGGTTCAAAGCATGGGCGGTACGCCAAAGTAAGTAGACCGAAATCCATCAATATCTACTACTAATCACCCACCTTGAGATATCTATCCAGAACATCTCGCTGGTATTAAGTTGCGAGTCCCACCCATAGTGTAAACTCAATGCAACAGACAACTACATTAAAAGAACTTTGCGTAAAGTAAACAATCCTTGCACCCGCGGGCACAAGCACCGTTGTTTTCCCCCTTGTGGCAACAGCACATCCCCTAGACTCATGTTTCTGTCACTCAAGCTAGTCATCGAGGGGCATGAACCCACAATCGAGCATAATGTTCCCTCTTGGAGTCACTACTTACTACTCGGCCAAAGCAATAAATAACAAAGGAGAACATGCAAGAATTACTTTTGAACTAACATATAAAAGAGGTGAATCAAATATATTACTCAAGATCAATCTGAACATAATCTCATAATCCATCGGATCCCAGCAAACTCAACATAGAAACAGCATAAGGATTACATAGGTGCCTCGATCATGTAGGGCAGCTCACGAGGACTAATTAGTGAAGCACAAGAACGGGAGGAGAACATCACATAGCTAATGATCATGGACTCATGGTCCAAGGGAGACTACTCACGAGTCATCCGGGAGGCGTCCATGGTGGTGGAGAAGCTCCCGGTGGTGATCCTCCCCTCCGGCAGGGTGCCGGGAAGAGTTCTCCTGGTGCTCCCGATCTTGGAAGCGGCGGCGGCGGCGGAACAGAGATGGGATCACGAAAAGAAGTCATTCTCTGAGGGTTTCGGAGGTCCCTCTAAATATATGCCAAAGGGGGGCACCGAACGGGCTTCGGGGGACCCAGGCCCCCCC
>LR738715.1:869707207-869730384 GCA_902687465.1 Secale cereale | reverse complement strand
CCCGGGGGGGGCGCGCCCACAGGGCGCCTGGAGCCCTTGTGGCCCCCCTAGGCTGCCCTTCGTAGGCAGTGTCGTTCCCAGATCGCTGATTTTTTATATAATTTTTCTGGATTTTTCTGGGCAGTTCTCGAAACGTGAAAACCTGAAATACAAAAACAGCCGAAAACAGAAACTGGCACTGGGGTGCACTGGATTAGTAAGTTGGTCCAAATATGATCAAAAGTGTATGGAAGTGTATGAATATCATAGCAATATCACCCAAAAGTGGCATGGTGCAAGCAGAAATTATAGATATGTTTTGGACGTATCTGATGGGCGTTCCGTCTGTTTGCTTTTTTTTCCGTGTACACATTCTCGCTGACGGCAAAACGTGCTCACTGACGGCAAAACTTTTGCCGTCATCTCACCCTTGGGCTGACGGCAAAATGACTCTTTGCCGATTTTGAGTTTGCCGACTTCTTTTGCCGTCATGGGCTGATGGCAAATTTTGTGCCATCTGTAATCCGTTCTTTGCCGTCTGTAGCGTCCTGACGGCAAAATGCCTGATTCCCGTAGTGACCTACAATCCCTCTACATCTGCTAGCCCATCACGGAAAGGTCTTCCACAACTTACTCAACTATGCCAGAGCCCATATTGGCATGTGGCTGCACACGGAAGTTTCTAGCATGAATAGTTTTATGATCCCTTTGAGCCTGGGTGGCATTCCATAGGAAAAATCACGCGGAACCCCGGGATTTCCTAGGACAACACTGGGTTCCCCAGGTGGCCTGCAACCAATCCACCCAGATGTGTATTCAAGTCGCCACCTTAAGTTGAATCCTTAATTAACACTCACATCTGGCATGGGTTTCACTCAAAGCCAAACAACGTCTACGAGCATAGCATAGCAACCTAAGCAAACGTAGAAGTAACTCCCAAGGGTTTGAAAATAATGCAGGTAATAGGTTCTACCTCAAACTACTTCCCAGTCCCACAAGTTTAGAGATCCTACTCATGCAATGTGTGAGGATTTGATCTAATGCATAAAAACTGGGTAATAAAGGTATGATCAAAGTGTTACTTGCCTTGCTGACGATTCGCAAAACCTAGAGACTCGTAGTAGCGCGCTTCACAGTCCGGTATTCTATCGCAAGCAAACAATAGCATACATAAGCAAACAAGCAATGATGCACAAACAAAACTCCAAAAGACAAGATGTAACCAGAAAGTTCAACTTAAGAACTCCGGTTTGCAAAAAGAATCAACACGAAAGAAGCAACAAAACTCAAACTGCGAAAGAAACGAGCTCCGGTTACTAATTTGCCTAAAGTCAAATTCTACATTAGCCAAAACTTTGTTCAAGTTGGCTAAACGGAAAGAGGGCGTCGAGACGAAGATCTAGGATTTTGAATCACCTGATTCCGATTCTCGAGCGAAAAGAAAAAACGAAAAACAAGATCAAGGCAGAAATCGCGATCGAAATAATCACAGATAAATACCCCCAAAAAGAAAATTGACGAACAGGCTAACGAATGAACGTTCGCTGTCTGCGGCTAACGGACGAAAAGCGTTTGTTAAAACGAATGTACGGACAAACGTCCGCTAAATAACTAAACCGAAGAAAAACCGATCTAAACCTAAAAAAAATCTAGGGTTTTCCTACAAAAACCGATCAGTTTAAAAAGAAAACCGATGGCTACCTCGAAGACGGCGACTCCGGCGGCTACTCCGGCGGCAGTGGACGGCCGGTCCGGCGGAGGCGGCGACGGTCAGCAGCGGCGGCGGCGAGGCGGCGGCAGCGGCAGCGAGGCGGCGGCGCGGCGCGGCAGCTGGCGGCGGCGGCGGGTCACGCGGGCGGCGGCGCGGCGCTAGGCGGGCTAGGGTTCGCGGGGCGGCTGGGGGGCTATGCGGGCCGGCCGGGCGCTATATGAAGGCCAGAGTCCTGGCCTAATACGGCCCGAAGTCGGTTCGTTTTTTTCTAAAAGAGTCCTGACGTAGCAAAACTAACGAAAGAAATAATAAACGGACTTCAAAAATCCCGAAATAAATTTTCACCGTCCTCTAATAATATTTAGGACAAAGTGAACATTTTTCCCGGACCTAAATGCAATTTTGAAAAACGCGCATTTTTCCTATGCAAATAAAATCGCAAATAAATCCAGAAAAAATACCAAAAGTGATTTTAACATTTTTCCTCCTATATTTCTGTTATTTTGGAGAAGTCATGTTATCTCTGCTCATATTTTGTATTTAGAAATATTTTTAGGAGAGAAAAATAATTGAAATCACACTGTCCTCGTACCAGTATTCGAGTAAACTCAAATACGAAAACGGTAAAATTCCCAACTCTCTCCGTAGGTCCTTGAGTTGCTTAGAATTTCGAGGAACGCCACAACAAAAATTCAAAGAGCATGCAATGCAGTATGATCTATGTATAACATTCCAAATTGAAAAATTGGGATGTTACAAACCTACCCCCCTTAGAATGAATCTCGCCCTCGAGATTCGACTTGGCTAGAGAACAGGTGTGGGTGGTCCTTGCATAGATCATCTTCTCGTTCCTAGGTGGCTTCTTCCTCGGTGTGGTGACTCTACTGAACTTTGCAAAACTTGATAACCTTACTGCGGGTGACTCTGCTTGAAAATTCGAGGATCTTAACAGGCTTCTCCTCGTAAGTCAGATCACTATCCAACTGAATTGCTTCCAAGGGTACAGTGTCTCTAAGCGGTATATCGGCCATCTCCACATGGCACTTCTTAAGCTGTGAAACGTGAAACACGCCGTGCACTCCTGACAATCCTTCAGGCAATTCCAACTTATAGGCAACCTCTCCCATGCGTTCCAAGACACGGTAGGGTCCCACAAATCTCGGGGCTAGCTTTCCTTTAACTCCGAAAAGTTTAACTCCTCGTAGAGGCGATACTCTCAAGTACGCTCTGTCTCCGATCTCATAGGCTATTTCCTTGCGTTTCGAGTCTGCATAACTCCTATGCCTGGACTGAGCTACCTTCAATCTATCTCGAATCAACTTCACCTTCTCCTCAGACTCTTTGATCAAGTCTGGTCCAAACAACTATCGGTCTCCAACTTCATCCCACATTAGCGGTGTTCGGCATCTCCTTCCGTACAATGCCTCGAACGGTGCCATCTTCAAACTGGCCTGGTAACTGTTGTTGTACGAGAACTCTGCGTAGGGAAAGTTATCATCCCAACTAGATCCATAATCTAACGCACAGGCTCTCAACATGTCCTCCAGGATCTGGTTGACTCTCTCGGTCTATCCATCGGTCTGCGGATGAAAGGCTGTGCTGAATTCCAGCCTCGTTCCCAAAGTTTGGTGTAGCTGATGCCAAAGCTTTGAGGTGAACTGTGTTCCTCTATCTGATACAATGGTCCTCGGAACTCCATGCAGACATACGATCCTGGTCATGTATATCTTGGCCAACTTCGCACTGGTGTATGTGGTTTTCACGGGGATAAAGTGGGCTACTTTGGTCAAACGGTCCACTACTACCCAGATTGAATCATATCCTGATTTGGTCCTGGGTAATCCGGTGATAAAATCCATGCCAAGCTTCTCCCACTTCCATTCGGGTATCGGCATAGGCTGCAACAATCCTGCTAGCTTCTGATGTTCTGCCTTTACTCTTCGGCATACATCGCATACTGCTACATACTCGGCAATATCCTTCTTCATTCCCGTCCACCAGAAACGTTCTTTCAAATCCAAATACATCTTGGTGTTTCCGGGGTGTATCGAGTATGGCAAATCATGTGCTTCCTGCAGTATCAACTTCCTGATCTCCAGGTCGTTGGGCACATAGATTCGATCCTCAAACCACAAGGTGTCGTGTTCGTCCTCACGAAATCCCTTGGCTTTTCCTTCACTCATATGTTTCCTTATCTCTGCGATTTCCTTATCATCCTTCTGGGCTTCGCGTATCTTTCCCAACAATGTCGACTGAACTTCCAACGTTGCCACGAAACCTCTAGGGACTATCTCCAAACGAACCTCCCTGAGATCTTCTGCTAACTCCTGTGGCAATCCCCCTTTTATTAAGGTATTTGCATAACTCTTCCGGCTCAAAGCGTCTGCCACGACGTTGGCCTTTCCGGGATGATAGTTCAGCTTCATATCATAATCCTTTATAAGCTCCAACCATCTCCTTTGTCTAAGGTTCAGCTCCTTCTGTGTGAAAATGTACTTCAAACTCTTGTGATCCGTGTACACATCACAACGGTTTCCAATAAGGTAATGTCTCCAGGTTTTCAGTGCGTGCACTACCGCTGCTAACTCCAGATCGTGAGTCACGTAATTCAACTCGTGCGGTCGCAGTTGACGGGATGCATAGGAAACAACTCTTCCATCCTGCATAAGTACTCCTCCAAGTCCTAAGCGTGAAGTGTCGCTATACACTTGGAAATCCTTGAGTATATCTGGCAATATCAGCACTGGGGCTGTCGTCAACCGTTTCTTCAACTCCTGGAAACTTTCTTCACACTCTTCAGTCCAATCAAACTTTGTCTCCTTCTTCAACAACGTCGTCATTGGCTTTGCAATCTTGGAGAAATTTTCTATCAACCTCCGGTAGTATCCCGCGTGTCCAAGAAAACTGCGGATCTCTCCAACCGAAGTGGGTGCCAACCACTCAGTGACTGCCTGCACTTTGACGAGGTCCACTACTATACCTTCTCCCGATATAACATGCCCTAGGAATCCGACTTCCTTCAACCAAAACTTGCATTTGCTAAACTTGGCATATAACTGATGTTCTCTGAGCTTCTCCAATACCAAACGCAAATGCTCTGCATGTTCCTCTTCGTCCTTTGAGTACACTAGAATATCATCTATGAATACCACGATGAACTTATCCAAGAACTCCATGAACACCTTGTTCATCATGCTCATGAAATAGGAAGGCGCGTTAGTCAATCCAAATGACATAACCATATACTCATATAGCCCGTACCATGTGGTGAAGACTGTCTTAGGTATATCCTTCTCTCGGATCTTCAATTGGTGGTATCCAGATCGTAGATCTATCTTGGAGAATACTTTCGCTCCCTGGAGTTGGTCAAACAAATCATTGATCGTCGGCAGCGGATACTTATTCTTAATTGTCAGTTCATTCAGCGCACGATAATCAACGACCATTCTTAAAGATCCATCCTTCTTCTCGACCAAAAGCACTGGGGCTCCTCAAGGTGATGAACTTCGGCGAATAAATCCTTTCTCCAACAACTCCTTAATCTGCTTCTTGATCTCCTCCAGATCATTCGCTGGCATTCGATACGGTCTCTTAGATATTGGTCCGGTGCCAGGCAACAACTCTATCAAAAACTCAATATCTCTATCCGGTGGCATGCCAGGTAACTCCTCTAGAAACACATCCGGATAATCCTTTACTACTGGCACTTCCTCCTGAACAACTCACGTGAGAGAATGTACTTGTGTCCTTATAGGCGAATGCCTAGATACATACTTAATCCTTTTTCCCTCCGGGGTGGTAAGCAAAATAGACTTGCTGGCACAATCGATGTTACCTCCATACTTCGATAGCAAATCCATACCTAATATCACATCCAATCCTTGTGACTCCAGGACTATTAGGTCAGAGGAAAAAGTGTGGCATCCTATGGTCAATGGCGTCTGAAAACATCCTTGGTGTGCCATATATTCTGCTCCTGGTGAACTTACTAACATCGGGGTCTTAAGAACTCGGGTGGACATCCTATGTCTATTTACGAATCCCCTTAAAATGTATGAATGCGATGCACCAGTATCGAAAAGAACTATTGCGGTAAATGTCTTAACCAAAAACTTACCGACAACAGCATCTGGTTGCTCTTCTACCTCCTCCACAGTCACGTGGTTCAATTGTCCTTTGTTGAACGGGTTGGGCTTCTTCTCGGCGATTACATTTCCGTTCCCATTCTTAGCTTCTGGGCACTCATTAGCATAATGTCCATTCTTCCCGCACTTGAAACAAGTGACATGGCTGAAATCCTTCTTAGCGGGTGTGGACGGGGTAGAGCGGCTCTGGTTACTACTTCCTCCATTCTCATTTCCATTCTTAGGGCCATTGTGGTTGTGGGGAATTCCATGGTTATGGGTATATCCTTCCGAATTCGGAGTGAATCGGGGCTTCTGCTGGGCTCCAGAATTACTCCTTCCTTGTCCATACTTCCTCTTGCGGCTTTCAATCTGCTGGTGCTTCCCTTCAATCATAAGAGCTTTATCTACCAACTCCTGGTAGTTGTTGAAAGTTGCCACCATCAACTGTACGCTCATCTCATCATTCATCCCTTCCATAAATCTCTCCTGTTTAGCGGCATCTGTGGCCACATAATCTGGGGCATAACGAGATAGGGTACTAAACTCATCCACGTACTGGGCTACGGTACGGTTTCCTTGGCGCAAGTTGCGAAACTCCCGCTTCTTCATGCTCATAGCTCCAGTTGAGACATGGGCAGTACGGAAAGCTTCCTGAAACTGCTCCCAAGTTACATTGGCTATAGGGAAAGTGGATGTGTAGTTCTCCCACCATGCTGCGGCTGGTCCAGACAACTGGTGTGCGGCAAATCGCACCTTCTCATCGTCCGAGCAGTTGGCAGTGGTCAAATCCCATCCAATCTTGCGTAGCCAGTCATCAGCCACAATTGGTTCGATGCTGCTAGCAAACACGGGTGGTTGCAACCTTAAGAAATGTGTCATGTTGTCCACGGGTGGTGGTGGTGGTGGTGGAGGGTTGTTGTTGTTGTTGTTCTGGTTGTTCTGAGTGTTCTGGACAAGAAGTTGCATCAGGGTGTTCTGCTGCTGGATCAACTGGGTGAGCTCAGGGGGAAACTCAAATTCGGGCTCATGTCTTGGGGGCATCTGATGGGTGTAGAGGGAAGAGATTAGAACAGAATTGAGGTCTAAGGGAAAATCACTACCCATATGCACATGAGACAAACACAATCATATCACACCAATCAATTTCAAGCAAGATCTTACAAATCTAACTACCATTACAAAAGTGCTCTAAATACTAATATATGGGGTAAACTACTAGTCACAGGGTGGTCATCTAAAAATATTGATCAGCGGACGATTCCATGATATCTGCTCCAGCTTCATCTTCATAGTCTTCGTCTTTACTATCATCGGGTTCTGAATCCGTGTCGTCAATGATAATGTAATCTTCGAGAGGAATTTCCTTGGGTTCTTCTTCCTCTGCTTCACCTCCTGGTGCTGGCTCCCATGAATACTCCTAGCTTCCTTGTCAAATCATCATTCTTCTCCACTAGTATCAACATCTCCTCCTCGTATCCGTCACGAGTAGACTTAAGTTCTTCTTCTAGCTCCAAATTTCTGTTTAGTGCCTTCTTCAATTCTATCATCCCAGCGCACATCTGGTGCTCCTGTCGTCGAATGTGCTGGTTCAACTCCTGGATGAATGCTGCAATGGACCTATCCTTCCGGGTGCTGATCATATCCCAACTATCGTCTCGGCGTCCACAAATCTGGTAGATGGTGTCCTTTAGCTCCTACTTGTAGACTTCTCCGATCCTTCCCATCGTGATGTGGGCGGCCATGCTCTTGCCTAGGCTCCAGGTTGGCGCATCAAAAGAAAACTCTATTGGCTCAGTGGAGGGTGCGAAGGTTCTTCCGGGAATTTGAACTTGTATACTCCATCGCTCCTCTTCTGGTAAAGTGGCGGTGTAGGTCCCGGTAAAACTTGGTATTCCTATGTTCAGGTACCTAGTGACTTCCTTCAGGTGTCGTCCAAAAGGTGTGTCTTCATCCGGTTGAGTGAACTTGTTCCTTGGGTCCACCATCCTAAAGTAGTAGAAAATGGAGAGAAGTCAGAAATGAGTAGAGAAGAGTGATCTAGGGTCTATCTTAGTGGTCATGTCCTACAGTCAGCGTGTGCTCTGATACCATCTTTGTAGCGGCCACGATCCGAATGGACCGAAGTCTCTGTGTTCTGTGTCATCCCTAGATCGGTAATGCTAACACACACAGTACTTGAAGGATTTATAACCGAGTGGCAATCACACACTTATTACATCGAATGTCTCCAATGAGAACTTATTACAAAATATATGGCTTAACGCCATCTAACAAAATAACAGCGGAAGGCTTGGAAGATAAGTGAGTCCATCAACTCTAACAGCATAGCTGAGTGCATGACAAACGACCTAGCACGTCTTATTCCTCGTCTGAAAAGTCTGCAACGTAATATGTTGCAGCCCGAAAACGGGTCAGCACATGGAATATGCTGGCAAGATAACACAGAAGATGCAAGTAACAGAATAAAGGCTATACTACATGCATATTTGGCTGGTGGAGGCTCTAGGTTAAAGTTTTTGCGTAAAGCCAGTTTTTCCCTACAACAAAGGAATAAATTTTATTTGAACTACCATGTTGGTTGAAAATTCATTGAGAAGGTACCTCCAACTCAATCCCAAATTAAAAGTAATCATTAACCCAACAAATTAAATTATAAAGTGATGAGATCAACCAATAATTCAAGTACCAGATACTCAAGATGTCCATAACCGGGGACACGGCTAATCATGATCAGTTTGTACACTCTGCAGAGGTTTGTGCACTTTTCCCACAAGACTCGATCGCCTCCGTTTGGTTTCTCGCACTGAATGGTGTTTGAGAAACGGATGACCGAGACACAGTCTTTCCAAAGAGGTCCCCTTAACCGGATAGATAGGCCGGTACACCTACAATCCCTCTACATCTGCTAGACTATCACGGAAAGGTTTCCCACAACTTACTCAACTATGCCAGAGCCCATATTGGCATGTGGCTGCACACGGAAGTTTCTAACATGAATAGTTTTATGATCCCTTTGAGCCTGGGTGGCATTCCATAGAAAAAATCACACGGAACCCCGGGATTTCCTAGGACAACACTGGGTTCCCCAGGTGCCCTGCAACCAATCCACCCAGATGTGTATTCAAGTAGCCACTTTAAGCTGAATCCTTAATTAACACTCACATCTGTCATGGGTTTCACTCAAACCCAAACCACGTCTACGAGCATAGCATAGCAACCTAAGCAAACGTAGAAGTAACTTCCAAGGGTTTGAAAATAATGCAGGTAATAGGTTCTACCTCAAACTACTTCCCAATCCCACAAGTTAAGAGATCCTACTCATGCAATGTGTGAGGGTTTGATCTAATGCATAAAAACTAGGTAATAAAGGTATGATCAAAGTGTTACTTGCATTGCTGACGATTCGCAAAACCTAGAGACTCGTAGTAGCACGCTTCACAGTCCGGGTATTCTATCGCAAGCAAACAATAGCATACATAAGCAAACAAGCTATGATGCACAAACAAAACTCCAAAAGATAAGATCTAACCAGAAAGTTCAACTTAAGAACTCCGGTTTGCAAAAAGAATCAAAACAAAAGAAGCAACGAAACTCAAACTGCGAAAGAAACGAGCTCCGGTTACTAATTGGCCTGAAGTCAAACTTTACAGTAGCCAACACTTTGTTCAAGTTGGTTAAACGAAAAGAGGGAATCGAGACGAAGATCTAGGTTTTTGAATCACCTGATTCCGACTCTCGAGCGAAAAGAAAAACGAAAAACAAGATCAGGGCAGAAATCCTGATCGAAATAATCGTGGATAAATACCCCGAAAAAGAAAACTGACGAACAGGCTAACGAACGAACGTTCGCTGTCTGCGGCTAACGAATGAAAAGCATTCGTTAAAACGAACGTACGGACGAACGTCCGCTAAATAGCTACACCGAAGAAAAACCGATCTAAACCTAAAAAAATCTATGGTTTTTCTTAAAAAAATCTAGGGTTTTCCTAAAAAAAATCTAGCGGCGCGGCAGCTGGCGGCGGCGGCGGGTCACGCGGGCGGCGGCGCGGCGCTAGGCGGGCTAGGGTTCGCGGTGCGGCTGGGGGGCTAAGCGGGCCGGCGGGCGCTATATAAAGGCTAGAGTCCTGGCCTAATACGGCCCGAAGTCGGTTCGTTTTTTTTTTCTAAAAGAGTCCTGACGTAGCAAAACTAACGAAAGAAATACTAAACGGACTACAAAAATCCCGAAATAAATTTTCACCGTCCTCTAATAATATTTAGGACAAAGTGAACATTTTTCCCGGACCTAAATGCAATTTTGAAAAACGCGCATTTTTCCTATGCAAATAAAATCGCAAATAAATCCAGAAAAAATACCAAAAGTGATTTTAACATTTTTCCTGCTATATTTTTGTTATTTTGGAGAAGTCATATTATCTCCGCTCATATTTTATATTTAGAAATATTTTTAGGAGAGAAAAATAATTGAAATCACACTGTCCTCGTACCGGTATTCGAGTAAACTCAAATACGAAAACGGTAAAATTCCCTACTCTCTCCGTAGGTCCTTGAGTTGCTTAGAATTTCGAGGAACGCCACAACAACAATGCAAAGACCATGCAATGCAGTATGATCTATGTATAACATTCCAAATTGAAAATTTGGGATGTTACAGGTGTTGATGTAGAAGCACTCCGTGGTAGATCCCCCCTCCGGCGGAGCTCCGGGACAGGACCTAAGATGGGATCTCACGGGAACAAAAGGTTGCGGTGGTGAAATTAGGGTTTTATCTCTGTTTTCTGATGTTTTCGGGGTACATGGGTATATATAGGAGGAAGGAGGGCACAGGGGGACCAACGTGGGACCCACGAGGCAGGGGGCACGCCCTGTAGGGGGGGCGCGCCCCCCACCCTCATGGACGCCACATGTGCCCTATTACGTTGTTGTCAAGTCTCCTGTGAAGATATCGCTCCAAAAATATCTCTCCCGAAGGTTTCATTCCGTTTGGACTCCGTTTGATATTCCTTTTCTATAAAACCCTAAAATAGGCAAAAAAAACAGCAATCTGGACTGGGCCTTTGGGTTAATAGGTTAGTCCCAAAAATAATATAGAAGTGTATAACAAAGCCCATTAAACATCCAAAACATCATAAATAATAGCATGGAACAATCAAAAATTATAGATACGTTGGAGACGTATCAAGCATCCCCAAGCTTAATTCTTGCTCGTCCTCGAGTAGGTAAATGATAAAAACTGAATTTTTGATGTGGAATGCTAACCAACATAATTTTCAATGCAATTCTTTTATTGTGGCATGAATGTTCAGATCTGAAAGATTCAAGACAAAAGTCTATATTGACATAAGAAATCATAATACTTCAAGCATACTAACAAAGCAATCATGTCTTCTCAAAATACCATGGCTAAAGAAAGTTATCCCTACAAAATCATATAGTCTGGCTATGATCCCTCGTCATCACACAAAATATTCATATCATGCACAACCCCGGTTTCAGCCAAGCACTTGTTTTCATACTCTATTCTTTCAAACCTTTCAACTTTCATGCAATACATGAGCGTGAGCCATGGATATAGCACTATGGGTGGAATGGAATGGTGGTTGTCGAGAAGACAAAAAGGAGGGAGATAGTCTCACATCGACTAGGCGTATCAACGTGCTATGGAGATGCTCATCAATAGATAGCAATGTGAGTGAGTAGGGATTGTCATGCAACGGATGCACTAGAGCTAAAAATGTATGAAAGCTCAACAAAAGAAACTAAGTGGGTGTGCATCCAACATGCTTGCTCACGAAGACCTAGGGCATTTGAGGAAGCCTGTCGCGGGCGCATCCCCTGCCGCGGCGACGGGCTCGTCCTCCTCGAGATCAACCACTGGGATCTTGGCCCTCTTCGCCATCCTCTGGGTCAGGGTCCTGGAAGCCAAACAAGATCGGAGTCAGCCGAAGAGAATTCAAGACAAGAACAACAAGAAAAAAAATCAGAAGGAATAAGAGTTGCAAGTGCTTACTCTTCCTCCTCCTCGTCGGAACTGAGGGCGGAGAAGTCGAAGTCCGCCTCGCGCACCCCGGCGCGAGGAGCTGGAGGAGTAGGCTCCCTCGGGCGCTTGGCGGGCTCCGGAGCCGTGGGTTGAGAAGACCCCGCTCCGGTCGTCGCCGAAGACCGAGGGGCGGAAGGAACGCCCGAACCGCTTCGGGAAGATCCCCCTCCGCTTGCCGCTGAGGCGCGAGGCGCCTCCTTGACGACCTTGCTCGTCGTGGTGGCACGCGTCGAGCGACGCTGCGGCTGCTGTCGGGGCGCCGGCTGCCTCGCCGTGTCAGTGGTCTTGCGGAGGCGCTTCTTTTGCTATGGCGGAGAACTGGGTGGTGGCGGAGAATTTTCCGAGGATGAGGAGGCATTGTCGAGGTTCAGTGACCCGCCCGAGTCTTCGTCGGAATCGCCCGATTCGGCGTCCTCCTCGGCGGGCTCACTGGACTCAGTGCCTTGCCCGGCAGCCTCGCTCGTCCCGGCAGGCTCCCCGGCAGGCCTCAGCAGTTTGAGGATTTCTTCCTCCTCGGCCCGGCTCACTGCATCCGCTGCTTCTGCTTCCTCCACGGTGTACCCAAACTCACCCGCGGCCTCAGTTGCGGCTGCCTCCTCCATCCTGCTAGCGATATACGCCACGTCCCGGTCGGTGGTCTCACGGGTGAGACCCTTCTTCTCTTCGGGATTGACCGGCCGCTCAACCAGGTTGTCGAAGAAAGTCTGCACGGTCTCTTCTGAAGGCGTCAGCCAAGTGGGAGCAACCCCGTGGGAGTCGCACTGAGGCATTGCCGCGCGGATGGCACTAAGGGAAGAGTTATTGCATAATGGAACTACTCCCCGGGACGGGGTAAACCACTCCGGGTGCTTGGGGTCATTCTTGAACAACGAGCGGATCATCCCCTTGAGTTCCAAGACGGTGAAGTTGTAGTTCAGGCTGGGGCGCAGCCTCATGCGGTCTACCGCGTTGCCGAACTCCCAAGCAGGCCTCTTCCTCTCCTGCAGGGGAGCAATGCGGCGGCGAAGGAAGTCAGCCCCGACCTCACCTACAGTAAGGTTGGCGGCCCGGAGGCGAAGGATCCTAGTGAGGGCTATCTTCAGCTTCTCATCCTCCGGGGCCAGATCGCTCCAATCCTTGCCGTGGACTATTGCGGCTCGGCGCGGGGAGGTAAACTGCTGGGGTTCCTCTTCCATAACCCAGCACCAATCAGCCCTCCACTCTTCCCACTTGCCGTGGAGCTCTCCAATCAAGTACGCCTCTTTCTTGTTGAGCCTAAATATCCAAGAGATGCCACCGGGTAGAGGGGACCCAGACTCTACTCGAGGTGTGAAGAAGTGGCGGAAGAGAGCTACGTTGGGGTGGACCCCGACAAAGTTTTCACACAGATGTGCGAAAACGGCCAAGGTCAAGACTGCATTCGGGGTGAAATCGAGGAGGTGGAGTCCATACGTATTCATAACGTCGCAGAAGAACTCAGAGTACGGAGGACAGAGACCGCAATGGAAGAACAGAGCGAAGAAATGGTAACCTCCCGGATACATATCGCAGGCTTCGGCGGGGAGGACCCTGGTGCGCGGCTGAGCCTTCGTCTCCCTCGCCCAGAACAAGTAATACTTGTCCCTCAGCTCTCTCATGCCGAGCCTCGGCGGGAAGACCACCATCCTCTTCCGCATTGCTGCCAGCTTCGCCGCCTTCTCGGACTTCGCGTTCTTCGCCTTGTCGCTCTTCGGGGCCATGGCGGGGACGGCGAGGGGGGTCGGCGGCGCTGAGGAGGCTGGCGGTGGCGGAGGAAGGGTGGGGCTCGGCTCTCTGTCGACCTTTGGGGAGGCGGAGGGCGACGGGGGTTTCTGGAGATTGAAGACGCAATGAAGCAATGGGGGGAAACTGCCCCTGTTTCCTCTGCTTTAAAGGGGGAAGTGGGGGACGTTCCGCATTTTCCCATTAAAGAAATGGGCCACGATCTCTCCCACGACGCCGCAATCGACGCGTGCCGTTAGGGAGGGATGCGGTGGATGCGGAGTGGGAAACGACGCGCCGTGGGCCGCGTGTGCCCGTGCACTGTTTTGGGCCTAGCCCAACAGCGCTCGGCACCGTGTGTGGCCCAGGCCCGGGGGCTCCTGTCGGTGTACTAAAGTAGGGGTACCTTAGTATCCCGACTTGTGCACGGGCAGTGGCAGCGTCCCGTGGTCGGGCTCGCCACGCGCCCGCCAAGGCCCACTCTAGTTCCCTTGAATCCATTCGAGAACAAAGTATTCAAGTTAAGAAGCAAGACCCCAGCAAGAGGAGCTTGCCGGGAAGGCCGCTCCAGGCTCAAGATCATCCCTTCAGCGCAAGACCCTGGCAAGGGGAGCTTGCCAGGAAGGCCAAAGAACAGCATCTCAGAAGACATGCCGTGGCGCATCGCGCGCCCCGGCAAGGTCCGGAGAGCGACAAGCTTCTGGGCCCGGCAAGGTAGCGACCGCGGCAAGGTGCTTGCCGTGGCAAGCTTTCACTGTGTGCCTGCGCTCCAGCTCATCTGGCCACGCGTTGCCCTGGGGCCGTTCCTGGGGCACGTGGCGGATGGCTGTGCAGCTTGGGGTACACGGTGGCTAGCCACGATGACGAGGCTACCGTCGTGGCGAACGGAGACGCCCGGACGGACGCTTTTTACACTGTTTTGGGGCGACGGCGACGGGCATTCAATGCCCTTGTCCCCCACCGTCTGGGTTTGGTATAGACCACTGTGCATACACTGTACATGCACTGTTACAACTACCACCAATCTTACGCTTTTACCCCCATCTACGTTGACACCTGTCGGTGACCCCTTTGAACTATAAAAGGAGGCCCATGCACAACGTAGAGGGGGGTTCGGTTCCAAAACTTGATCACTCCCACGCTCGGTGTAGCTAGTACTGTAGATCTTCTTGCTCCCGAGCCAAGAACTCAATACAACCAAGGCAGGAGTAGGGTTTTACGCATCCGTGCGGCCCGAACCTGGGTAAACTGCTCGCGTGCGCGCCTCGATCCGCTCTTTGTGCTCCCTCCGCTCCCTTGCTGTACCGAAAAGGGGCTCCGGTCCCATAGGTGTTCGTGGGCGATCGGGGAAAGGAAAGCCTTGCCGGGAAGCAAACGACCCACGAAACCTAAGTGGCCAAAGTTTGAGCTTTCAAATTTTTAAATTCTTAGTTATCTTCCTTGAACGACCACACTTTGTATGGAACACCTATGCGCGGAGGAACCTACCCGTGGCTAGCCGCGCCCATACTTTGTTTCGAGCACGCTCAACGGCTTAAGTGAGCTGCGACAAGTGTCGCGCCCTTATTTCGTTTTCGAGTTCACTCAACAATCTAAGTGTGCTGCGACTAGCTGCGGCAAAGTTTCTTGCCGGCAAGGGCATTGTCAGCAGGCCGCTGAAGTCCCGCACTCAGCGCTCGCGGCAAGGGCCCCTTTGCCGGCAAGTTCCCTAGAAGCGTAGGGTGAGAGGCATACAAAGTGAAGGAACCAAGCAAGGGAGATAACACTGCATTGACTATCCAAAATGAAGTTATATTACAAGAAGACTTGCCGCTGTTCTAACAAACTACTGTCCATGACTTAATTGGCAGCGACAAGGGAAGCGGAAAGAAAACAACCTAGTCTACACGGTCGCCGTCGACCCTCTTGATCTTGCCCACCTTGGCCACGATGTGGGCGACGCGAGCCTTCAACGCTTCCTGGTCAGCGTCGGGCGGCAGGGTCCAGAGGACGTTGTCAAGGTTGATCCCAGGGTTGCGTTAGACGATCTTCGCCAACACGCGCTCCATAGTACCCGTGCAGAGCCTGCGCGCCTCGTTCGCCAGCTGCAAGGGGAGCCTTTCCCGTAGCTCCGCGAGGGCCGGCGCCACTCCTCTGAAGAACAAGCTCAGCTTGGCGCTATGGGGGAGGCTCTCGTCGGGGGAGTACACGAGGTGCTCCGTCCCCAGCGCCACCATCTCCTTGTCGATGTTGGCGGCGGAAGCGACGAGCTCCTCGGTCCAGTGCTCCACTGTCCGCTGGAAGTTGTTCTGCGTAAGGGCGGCACTGTCCAGCAGTGCCCTTTCTGCCCGGAGATCCTCCTTCAACTTTGTCTCCCTGTTCCGGGCCCCGTCAAGCGACTCAGTGAGGGTGGACAGCTTCAGCTCCAAGTCCGCGATGGAGTCTTTGGCGGCGGTGAGTTCCTGGCCCTTGTCGGAGAGGCGGACTTGCAGCTCCGAGTGGGTGTGGGCATCTTTCTCCCGCGCCAAATTGAGCGCGGCAACCCTCTCCTCGCTCGTCTTCAGGCTCATCTCCAGCTGCGCCACCCTCGCCTCCAAGTCCCTCTTGGCGGTCTCTGTGCCAGCAGTGGCATCCCTCGCCTCCTGCAGAGCCCCGCCAATGGACTGTTCGTGCGCGGTAAGGTCGTCCTCGTGGCTATCGAGGTCGACCTTCTGCTGGCTGAGCTCTCCCTCCCGCCGAGACAGATCTTCGGCGGCTAGTCTTTGCTGCTCCTCAACCTCGGCCTTCTCGAGGATGAACGCCTGGTGCGCCTCGGCGAGCTCCTCCCTCTCCTCCGCCAAGTTCCGGAGAGCCGCTTGGTTGGCGGCGCGCTTCTCCAGATCGGCACCTGCCTTGGCAGCCAGAGCCTCACGGGACTCCAGCTTGGCCTGGCTGGCCCGGTACAAGGCCAGAAGCCGGCGTAGGAGTTGCTCCTCTTCGGGCTCGTTGCTGCTGCCAAGCGCGTCGACAAGCCTCAGCCCGGCGGAGGCGAGGACTTCTCCATCGAAGCTTTCCCCCTCTGCGGGTGCCCTCGATGAGGACGCCCACGGGACTTGGATGAAGACCCCGTTGGCGGCCTCCAGATAGACACCCGACCCGGTCGCGGCAGCGGGAGGGTCGGCGGCCGGTGCAGCGTCTAGCGCTCCTGCGGCCTCAGGGCCGGCAGTGCGGTCGCCGGTCCCTTCCCCAGCTGCCGCGTCAGTGGCCGGGGCGGTATCATCGGTGGCCGGCTCGTCAGCACCGGCCGTCCCTTCAGCGGTGGCGGCATCGCCAGCATTACCGCGCGCGTCCTCCTCGGCGATGGCCTCCGTCTCCATCGGCTCCGAGGCGGGCGGATCTGACAACAGAAAAAGAAAAGAAGAATCGTCAAGCAAATATCCAAAAAGAAGAATTCACGAGAAGGAAAGTACAAGGGTAACCTACGCGGGCCTCTTCAGTAACGGGGTCCCTCGCTGTGGAGTTCTCCCTTGGCGGCGTGGTAGTGGCCCACGCCGGCGGAGGGCCGCTGGCGCCTTCCCTTGGTAGGGTGCCCACCCTTGTCGGAGTGCTCGCCCTTGGCGGGGTACTCGCCCTCGGCGGAGTACCCGCCCTTGGCGGAGCGCCCTCCCTCGCCGGGGAGCTCCTCCTTGGCGGGGAGGGTGGAACGAGCGGCTCGTCGGGAGCAGTCTCTTGACGCTCCAGAGGATGCGGCTCCACCTCTGCACAAGTCCACAAGCAAACAAAGCATTAGCAAGGATAAGAAACTCAAGTGCGCCTGATAAGCAGAGAAGTGAAAAGAAGGCTTACGGTGAGGGCTGCGCTGGGGGCTGCTCTGCGGAGCAGTAGGCTGGTCCGGCAAGCCTGTCGCGGCCGCATCCCCTACTGCGGCGACGGGCTCGTCCTCCTCGAGATCAACCACTGGGATCTTGGCCCTCTTCGCCATCCTCTGGGTCAGGGTCCTGGAAGCCAAACAAGATCGGAGTCAGCCGAAGAGAATTCAAGACAAGAACAACAAGAAAAAAAATCAGAAGGAATAAGAGTTGCAAGTGCTTACTCTTCCTCCTCCTCGTCGGAACTGAGGGCGGAGAAGTCGAAGTCCGCCTCGCGCGCCCCGGCACGAGGAGCTGGAGGAGTAGTCTCCCTCGGGCGCTTGGCGGGCTCCGGAGCCGTGGGTTGAGAAGACCCCGCTCCGATCGTCGCCGAAGACCGAGGGGCGGAAGGAACGCCAGAACCGCTTCGGGAAGATCCCCCTCCGCTTGCCGCTGAGGCACGAGGCGCCTCCTTGACGACCTTGCTCGTCGTGGTGGCACGCGTCGAGCGACGCTGCGGCTGCTGTCGAGGCGCCGGCTGCCTCGCCGTGTCAGTGGTCTTGCGGAGGCGCTTCTTTTGCTGTGGCGGAGGACTGGGTGCTGGCGGAGAATTTTCCGAGGATGAGGAGGCGTCGTCGAGGTTCAGTGACCCACCCGAGTCTTCGTCGGAATCGCCCGATTCGACGTCCTCCTCGGCGGGCTCACTGGACTCAGTGCCTTGCCCGGCAGCCTCGCTCGTCCCGGCAAGCTCCCCGGCAGGCTGCCCGGCAGGCCTCAGCAGTTTGAGGATTTCTTCCTCCTCGGCCCAGCTCACTGCATCCGCTGCTGCTGCTTCCTCCACGGTGTACCCAAACTCACCCGCGGCCTCAGCAACGGCGGCCTCCTCCATCCTGCTAGCGATATACGCCACGTCCCGGTCGGTGGTCTCACGGGTGAGACCCTTCTTCTCTTCGGGATTGACCGGCCGCTCAACCAGGTTGTCGAAGAAAGTCTGCACGGTCTCTTCTGAAGGCGTCAGCCAAGTGGGAGCAACCCCGTGGGAGTCGCACTGAGGCATTGCCGTGCGGATGGCACTAAGGGAAGAGTTATTGCATAATGGAACTACTCCCCGGGACGGGGTAAACCACTCCGGGTGCTTGGGGTCATGCTTGAACAACGAGCGGATCATCCCCTTGAGTTCCAAGACTGTGAAGTTGTAGTTCAGGCCGGGGCGCAGCCTCATGCGGTCTGCCGCGTTGCCGAACTACCAAGCAGGCCTCTTCCTCTCCTGCAGGGGAGCAATGCGGCGGCGAAGGAAGTCAGCCCAGACCTCACCTACAGTAAGGTTGGCAGCCCGGAGGCGAAGGATCCTAGTGAGGGCTATCTTCAGCTTCTCATCCTCCGGGGCCAGATCGCTCCAATCCTTGCCGCGCACTATTGCGGCTCGGAGCGGGGAGGTAAACTGCTGGGGTTCCTCTTCCATAACCCAGCACCAATCAGCCCTCCACTCTTCCCACTTGCCGTGGAGCTCTCCAATCAAGTACGCCTCTTTCTTGTTGAGCCTAAAGATCCAAGAGATGCCACCGGATAGAGGGGACCCAGACTCTACTCGAGGTGTGAAGAAGTGGCGGAAGAGAGCTACGTTGGGGTGGACCCCGACAAAGTTTTCACACAGATGTGCGAAAACGGCTAAGGTCAAGACTGCATTCGGGGTGAAATCGAGGAGGTGGAGTCCATACGTATTCATAACGTCGCAGAAGAACTCAGAGTACGGAGGATAGAGACCGCAATGGAAGAACAGAGCGAAGAAATGGTAACCTCCCGGATACATATCGCAGGCTTCGGCGGGGAGGACCCTTGTGCGCGGCTGAGCCTTCGTCTCCCTCGCCCAGAACAAGTAATACTTGTCCCTCAGCTCTCTCACGCCGAGCCTCGGCGGGAAGACCACCATCCTCTTCCGCATTGCTGCCAGCTACGGCGCCTTCTCGGACTTCGCGTTCTTCGCCTTGTCGCTCTTCGGGGCCATGGCGGGGACGGCGAGGGGGGTCGGCGGCGCTGAGGAGGCTGGCGGTGGCGGAGGAAGGGTGGGGCTCGGCTCTCTGTCGACCTTTGGGGAGGCGGAGGGCGACGGGGGTTTCTGGAGATTGAAGACGCAATGAAGCCATGGGGGGAAACTACCCCTGTTTCCTCTGCTTTAAAGGGGGAAGTGGAGGACGTTCCGCATTTTCCCATTAAAGAAACGGGCCACGATCTCTCCCACGACGCCGCAATCGACGCGTGCCGTTAGGGAGGGATGCGGTGGATGCTGAGTGGGAAACGGCGCGCCATGGGCCGCGTGTGCCCGTGCATTGTTTTGGGCCTGGCCCAACAGCGCTCGGCACCGTGTGTGGCCCAGGCCCGGGGGCTCCTGTCGGTGTACTAAAGTAGGGGTACCTTAGTATCCCGACTTGTGCACGGGCAGTGGCAGCGTCCCGTGGTCGGGCTCGCCACGCGCCCGCCAAGGCCCACTCTAGTTCCCTTGAAGCCATTCAAGAACAAAGTATTCAAGTTAAGAAGCAAGACCCCGGCAAGAGGAGCTTGCCGGGAAGGCCACTCTAGGCTCAAGATCATCCCTTCAGCGCAAGACCCTGGCAAGGGGAGCTTGCCAGGAAGGCCAAAGAACAGCATCTCAGAAGACATGCCGTGGCGCATCGCGCGCCCCGGCAAGGTCCGGAGAGCGACAAGCTTTCGGGCCCGGCAAGGTAGCGACCGCGGCAAGGTGCTTGCCGCGGCAAGCTTTCACTGTGTGCCTGCGCTCCAGCTCATCTGGCCACGCGTTGCCCTGGGGCCCTTCCTGGGGCACGTGGCGGATGGATGTGCAGCCTGGGGTACATGGTGGCTAGCCACGATGACGAGGCTAACGTCGTGGCGAACGGAGACGCCCGGACGGACGCTTTTTACACTGTTTTGGGGCGACGGCGACGGGCATTCAATGCCCTTGTCCCCCACCGTCTGGGTTAGGTATAGACCACTGTGCATACACTGTACATGCACTGTTACAACTACCACCAATCTTACGCTTTTACCCCCATCTACGTTGACACCTGTCGGTGACCCCTTTGAACTATAAAAGGAGGCCCATGCACAACGTAGAGGGGGGTTCGGTTCCAAAACTTGATCACTCCCACGCTCGGTGTAGCTAGTACTGTAGATCTTCTTGCTCCCGAGCCAAGAACTCAATACAACCAAGAGTTTTACGCATCCGTGGCTTGCCGGACCAGCCTGCTGCTCCGCAGAGCAGCCCCCAGCGCAGCCTTTAGCGTAAGCCTTCTTTTCACTTCTCTGCTTATCGGGCGCGCTTGAGTTTCTTATCCTTGCTAATGCTTTGTTTGCTTGTGGACTTGTGCAGAGGTGGAGCCGCATCCTCAGGAGCGTCAAGAGACTGCTCCCGACGAGCCGCTCGTTCCACCCTCCCCGCCAAGGAGGAGCTCCCCGGCGAGGGAGGGCGCTCCGCCAAGGGCGGGTACTCCGCCGAGGGCGAGTACCCCGCCAAGGGCGAGCACTCCAACAATGGTGGGTACCCCGCCAAGGAAAGGCGCCAGTGGCCCTCCGCCGGCGGGGGCCACTACCACGCCGCCAAGGGAGAACTCCCCGACAAGGGACCCCGTTACTGAAGAGGCCCGCGCAGGTTACCCTTGTACTTTCCTTCTCGTGAATTCTTCTTTTTGGATATTTGCTTGACAATTCTTCTTTTCTTTTTCTGTTGTCAGATCCGCCCGCCCCGGAGCCGATGGAGACGGAGGCCATCGCCGAGGAGGACGCGCGCGGCAATGCTGGCGATGCCGCAACCGTTGAAGGCACGGTCGGTGCTGATGAGCCGGCCGCCGATGAGACCGCCCCGGCTACTGACGCGGCAGCTGGGGAAGGGACCGGCGACCGCACTGCCGGCCCTGAGGCCGCAGGAGCACCAGATGCTGCGCCAGCCGCCGACCCTCCCGCTGCCGCGACCGGGTCGGGTGTCTATCTGGAGGCCGCCAACGGGGTCTTCATCCAAGTCCCGTGGGCGTCCTCATCGAGGGCACCCGCGGAGGGGGAAAGCTTCGATGGAGAAGTCCTCGCCTCCGCCGGGCTGAGGCTTGTCGACGCGCCTGGCAGCAGCAATGAGCCCGAAGAGGAGCAACTCCTACGCCGGCTTCTGGCCTTGTACCGGGCCAGGCAGGCCAAGCTGGAGTCCCGTGAGGCTCTGGCTGCCAAGGCAGGTGCCGATCTGGAGAAGCACGCCGCGGAGCTCCGCACCGCCAACCAAGCGGCTCTCCGGAACTTGGCGAAGGAGAGGGAGGAGCTCGCCGAGGCGCACCAGGCGTTCATCCTCGAGAAGGCCGAGGTTGAGGAGCAGCAAAGACTAGCCGCCGAAGATCTGTCTCGGCGGGGGGGAGAGCTCAGCGAGCGGAAGGTCGACCTCGATAGCCACGAGGACGACCTTACCGCGCGCGAACAGTCCATTGGCGGGGCTCTGCAGGAGGCGAGGGACGCCACTGCTGCCGCAGAGACCGCCAAGAGGGACTTGGAGGCGAGGGTGGCGCAGCTAGAGATGAGCCTGAAGACGAGCGAGGAGAGGGTTGCCGCGCTCAATTTGGCACGGGAGAAAGACGCCCACACCCACTCGGAGCTGCAAGTCCGCCTCTCCGACAAGGGCCAGGAACTCACCGCCGCCAAAGACTCCATCGCGGACTTGGAGCTAAAGCTGTCCACCCTCACTGAGTCACTTGACGGGGCCCGGAACAGGGAGACAAAGTTGAAGGAGGATCTCCGGGCTGAAAGGGCACTGCTGGACAGTGCCGCCCTTACGCAGAACAACTTCCAGCGGACGGTGGAGCAGTGGACCGAGGAGCTCGTCGCTTCCGCCGCCAACATCGACAAGGAGATGGTGGCGCTGGGGACGGAGCACCTCGTGTGCTCCCCCGACGAGAGCCTCCCCCATAGCGCCAAGCTGAGCTTGTTCTTCAGAGGAGTGGCGCCGGCCCTCGCGCAGCTACGGGAAAGGCTCCCCTTGCAGCTGGCGAATGAGGCGCGCAGGCTCTGCAAGGGTACTGTGGAGCGCGTTTTGGCGAAGATCGTCTACCGCAACCCTGGGATCAACCTTGACAACGTCCTCCGGACCCTGCCGCCCGACGCTGACCAGGAAGCGTTGAAGGCTCGCGTCGCCCACATCGTGGCCAAGGTGGGCAAGATCAAGAGGGTCGACGGTGACCGTGTAGACTAGGTTGTTTTCTTTCCGCTTCCCTTGTCGCTGCCAATTAAGTCATGGACAGTAGTTTGTTAGAACAGCGGCAAGTCTTCTTGTAATATAACTTCATTTTGGATAGTCAATGCAGTGTTATCTCCCTTGCTTGGTTCCTTCACTTTGTATGCTTCTCACCCTACGCTTCTAGGGAACTTGCCGGCAAAGGGGCCCTTGCCGCGAGCGCTGAGTGCGGGACTTTAGCGGCCTGCTGGCAATGCCCTTGCCGGCAAGAAACTTTGCCGTAGCTAGTCGCAGCACACTTAGATTGTTGAGTGAACTCGAAAACGAAGTAAGGGCGCGACACTTGTCGCAGGTCACTTAAGCCGTTGAGCGTGCTCGAAACAAAGTAAGGGCGCGGCTAGCCACGGGTAGGTTCCTCCGTGCACAGGTTTTCCATACAAAGTGTGGTCGTTCAAGGAAGATAACTAAGAATTTAAAAATTTGAAAGCTCAAACTTTGGCCACTCAGCTTTCGTGGGTCGTTTGCTTCCCGGCAAGGCTTTCCTTTCTTGAACGGCACTTGGTCCATACCACTGTCTCCCCCTCCCCCCCCC
>LR738715.1:869649448-869707159 GCA_902687465.1 Secale cereale | reverse complement strand
CCCCCCCCCCCCCCCCCCCCGGCAAACTTGTGCGCGAGGAACACTCCTTCTGCTTAAGAGAGAAAGGAGAAAGGGAGGAAACACAGATATGGAGCCTTGCGGCTTGTTACTGCTTACCGGGGTTGTGTGCTGCACAAAGTGTCAGATAATACATGCAATGAAAACAAGAACGCATGAAACGACAGCCGTGTGAAGCACAAAAGTTTTACTGATGCACGGGGTCTGCGCCCGGCTTTGTACAAAGGTTTATATGCAACAGCGGCAAGACTTGTACAAAAGGTGGTTGCCGGAACGGATCACGGCAACCGCGCCTTATGGGTGAAACTTGCGAAGATGCTCTATGTTCCAGGAGTTGCTCACCGGTAAGCCTTCTTCGGTCTCAAGGCGGACAGCGCCGGGCCTTGTGACTTGTCTCACCCGATAAGGGCCTTCCCACTTCGGCGTCAACTTGTTGGAATTCTTGGCGGACTGAACGCGCCGAAGAACAAGGTCGCCTTCCTCGAGACTCCTGGCCTTGACTTTGCGGCTATGATAGCGGCGCAAAGCTTGCTGGTATCTAGCAGCTCGTACAGCAGCCTGGAGACGGTCCTCCTCGAGGAGCAATGCGTCATCTTGCCGCAATTGCTCTTGATCGAGCTCATTGTAAGCGAGTACTCGAGGAGATCCGTATACGAGTTCCGTGGGGAGAACTGCCTCTGCTCCATAGACAAGAACAAAGGGTGTCTGCCCGGTGCCTCGATTTGGTGTCGTCCTGATTGACCAAAGAGCCGTCGGCAACTCCTCAATCCAGTTTCTTCCGCACTTGTGCAGCCTGTCGAAAGTTCTCGTCTTGAGTCCGCGCAGCACTTCAGCATTGGCCCTCTCCGCTTGACCGTTGCTCCTCGGGTGAGCAACAGAAGCGAAGCAGACCTTGGTGCCAAGGTCTTGGATGTATTGCATGAAGGTGCGACTTGTGAACTGTGTGCCGTTGTCGGTGATGATCCTGTTAGGGATTCCGAAACGGCAAACGATCGATCTGAAGAACTTGACTGTTGATTGTGTGGTCACCTTTCTCACTGGTTCCACTTCCGGCCACTTGGTGAACTTGTCGATTGCAACGTACAAGTACTCAAAGCCCTCGACTGCTCGGGGAAAGGGGCCGAGGATGTCGAGCCCCCAGACCGAAAATGTCCAGGATAAAGGGATCGTCTGGAGAGCTTGAGCTGGCTGGTGTATTTGCTTGGCATGGAACTGGCAAGCTTCACACTTGGTTACTTGTGCAGTTGCATCTTGGAGGGCTTCTGGCCAAAAGAAACCTTGCCGGAACGCCTTCCCGGCAAGTGCCCTTGCGCCAATGTGGTGGCCACATATACCTCCATGTATTTCTGCCAACAGCTTCTGTCCATCTTCCCGGGAAATGCACTTTAACCTGACACCATTGAGTCTTCTTCTGTACAGTTCATTGTCGACGAACTGGTACATACTTGACTGCCTGGTTATTCTCTCTATCTCTTCTGGCTCTTCGGGAAGTTCTCCATTTTGAAGAAAATGGACAATCTGTTGCGCCCATGCTAGAGCTTGAGGCTCAACAACAAGGACTAAAGGCATCATCGCCGTTGTGGGAACATCAGCTTCTACGGCAAGAACCTGCGGCTCTGTCGGAGCTGAACGTTCCCCGGCAAGCTCGCCGGGGCAAGACTTGCCGGGAACGTCTGCTTCAACTATACGAACCCTAGAGTCCGCAGGAGCAGACTGTTCCTCAGCAACTTGGTTGTTGATCTTGGGGACCTTGGCAGCGGCTTCAGGAAGATCCGCCGGCAAGTAGTCGCCGGAGACCAACTTCCTCTTCTTGCTTTGCCCAATTGATGGTGTAACGGATGGTTGAGTTAGCTTGAGCACAAAGGTCCCTGGTTCCACAGGTAGCTTCAATGCAGCACACTTTGACAGGCCGTCTGCGATATCATTTTGAGCTCTTGGAACGTGCTCCATCTGCAGGCCTTCAAAGTGTTCTTCAAGCTTCCTCACTTCATCGACATAAGCTTCCATCAAAGGACTCTGGTAGCTCTTGTTTACTTGTCGGACCACCAACTGTGAATCTCCTCGCACAATCAGCTTCTTGATCCCAAGTTCGGCCGCAACTCTGAGTCCGGCAAGCAAACCTTCATACTCAGCAGTATTGTTTGTCGCTTGTTCCTTGGGAAAGTGCATTTGGACAACGTACTTGAGGTGCTCCCCGGTGGGTGCGCCAAGCAGCACACCAGCACCGGCGCCTTGCAGCGAGAAGGCACCATCGAAGTACATTATCCATTCTTTGCTCGCTTCCTTGACGGGGATGCTTGTCTCTGGAATCTCTTCATCTGGCGTTGGTGTCCATTCTGCTATGAACTCTGCCAAGGCTCTGCTCTGGATAGTTGAAGTACTTTCAAACTTAAGACCAAAGCTTGACAGCTCTAGTGCCCACTCGACAATCCTTCCTGTTGCTTCTGGATTTTGTAATATCCTCTTCAACAGAAAGCGAGTGACCACCGTTATCTCGTGTGCTTGGAAGTAGTGGCGCAGCTTTCTTGAGGCCATAAGGAGACCGAAAAGCAACTTATGTACCCCAGAGTATCTTGACCTAGCCCCCTGCAAGAGGGAACTGACAAAATAGACTGGGCGCTGCACCATCTTCTTTCGCACTCCTTCTTGTTCCTGCGCAAACTCTCCTTTGTCGGGGCCAGAGCTTGTCGGGGAAGCCCCCTGCTTGTCGCTGGAGGTGTTTGCCGGGGCTGTGGGCTCCTCATCTGCCTCCCTTTCCGCTACTAACGCAGCACTAACCACTTGATTGGTTGCCGCTAGGTATAGCAACAACTTCTCTTGCGGCCTAGGTGCGACAAGTATTGGAGTGGAGGACAGGTATCCCTTCAAGTCTTGCAGCGCTGCCTCCGCTTCCGGAGTCCACTTCATTGGACCTGCCTTTTTCAAGATTTTGAAAAATGGCAGGGCGCGCTCTGCAGAATTTGAAATGAACCTGCTGAGGGCAGCCACACAACCAGCAAGCCTCCGTACATCCTTGACACGCTTCAGAGCTTCGATCTGCTCGATGGCTTTTATCTTGTCGGGATTAGCTTCAATCCCCCTCTGGGACACAAAGAACCCGAGAAGCTTGCCGGAGGGGACTCCGAAGACGCACTTCTCGGGGTTCAGCTTGAGTTGTATCTTGCGCGGATTGCAAAAGTCTAATCCAGGTCTTGGATCAGGGTATCCTTGTCCTTGCTCTTGACCACTATATCATCCATGTAAGCTTCTACATTCCTGTGTATCTGTGGCTCAAAAGCAGTGTGGACTACCCTTGCAAACATTGAACCCGCATTATTCAATCCAAAGGGCATGCGTATGAAGCAATAAGTGCCACATGGAGTAATGAATGCGGTCTTCTCTTCATCTTCCTCAACCATAAATATCTGATGGTATCCTGAGTATGCATCGAGAAATGAAAGCAACTCACATCCGGCCGTGGAGTCAATGATCTGGTCAATGCGCGGCAAGGGAAATGGATCCTTGGGACAAGCTTTATTCACATCAGTGAAGTCTATACAAAGTCTCCACTTCCCATTAGCTTTGCGCACGACAACTGGATTGGCCAGCCACGTGGGATGAAGTACACCTCTAACAAGGCCTGCTGCTTCCAACTTCTTGATCTCCTCGGCAATAAACTCTTCGCGCTCCACCACTTGCTTCCTGACCTTTTGTTTGACGGGCCGCGCGTGAGGACAAACAGCAAGCTTGTGCTCAATTACCTTCCTGGGAACGCCGGGGATGTAAGACGGTTGCCATGCAAACACGTCGACATTCGCCCGCAGGAAGGCAACGAGCGTGCTTTCCTATTTGGGGTCGAGCGTAGCACTGATGGTGAAAGTACCACCAGTGGCGGCCACCTTCTTGGTTGCGGGTGGAGCTGCCATTCCTTTCTTACACTTGCCGGTGGAGCTCGATGGTGCGTCCTCGACGGCAGCGCAGCACTCCGAAGAGGTGCGTTTGCCGGAGTGGGCTCCAGAGCTCTTGCCGGACTTGGTCTTGGTCTTCCCCCCTCATCTCATGGAGAAAGGAAAAAGCTTAAGCTTAACAATATTACCATCTATTTCTTGGTACTTTTGCATATCACAAAGTTCTACAAAGTTGTTCAAGAGTAAAGCAGCATCATCTCCAGCACCGGAGAATTGTTCTCTCATGACTAAGTTCAGTAAAGCAGGTTTAGTTTCATATGAAGGTGCTGAAGTGGCAGGTGTAGTGATAGGTGTGCTGATAAAGTCATCGTTGTTGTGACTAGTGAAGTCACACAACTTGGTGTTCTCGGTGGAACCCATAGTAGCAAGCAAGCAAGATAACTATTTTTGTGATTTTCGATAAAAAGGAACTAAAGCAAAAATGAAAGGAAAACTAACAAGACTAAAAAGCAAAGGTAAAAGATAGCATGCAACTCCCCTATCCTGAAGAGTGGAGTCCCGGCAACGGCGCCAGAAAATACTCCTTGATGGGCCTCGAACCCCTCGTTGGTTACCCCAAGTGGAAGGTGTAAGATGCAGTAAGTAGAAGTGTTTTCCCTTAGCAAAGATACCAAGGATCGAATCCCCAGAGAGTCCTAGGTTCAACAAGTAGGTGTCAATTGCTACGGCGCCAGATTAGTAGCAATCAACGTGGACCTACACACAGATACAAATAACTTTGCTCCCAACGAGTACAGAGAGGTTGTCAATCTCTCCGGCCTTGTAGTTCACAAAGGGTTAAAAGCAATGATAGTAGTGATAGATAGTTTTTGCAATAGTAAGTAAATAGCGAAAAGTAAATAGTGGATGTAATCAATGATGGTAATATGGACCGGAGTCTCCTGATGTTCACTAGTGATGTCTCTCTCCCAAAAGACGATAAAACAGCTATGTGAGGTAAACAAATTACAGCTGGGCAATTGACAGGACCACGAACGCAAACCAGTGCTGACTACATTGCAAGAAAGGTTGAGGTTCAAAGCATGGGCGGTACGCCAAAGTAAGTAGAACGAAATCCATCAATATCTACTACTAATCATCCACCTTGAGATATCTATCCAGAAAATCTCGCTGGTATTAAGTTGTGAGTCCCACCCATAGTGTAAACTCAATGCAACAGACAACTGCATTAAAAGAACTTTGCGTAAAGTAAACAATCCTTGCACCCGCGGGCACAAGCACCGTTGTTTTCCCCCTTGTGGCAACAACACATCCCCTAGGCTCATGTTTCTGTCACTCAAGCTAGTCATCGAGGGGCATGAACCCACAATCGAGCATAACGTTCCCTCTTGGAGTCACTACCTATTACTCGGCCAAAGCAATAAATAACAACGGAGAACATGCAAGAATTACTTATGAACTAAAATATAAAAGAGGTGAATCAAATATATTACTCAAGATCAATCTGAACATAATCTCATAATCCATCGGATCCCAGCAAACTCAACATAGCAACAGCATAAGGATTACATAGGTGCCTCGATCATGTAGGGCAGCTCATGAGGACTAATTAGTGAAACACAAGAACGGGAGGAGAACATCACATAGCTACTGGTCATGGACTCATGGTCCAAGGGAGACTACTCACGAGTCATCCGGGAGGCGTCCATGGTGGTGGAGAAGCTCCCGGTGGTGATCCTCCCCTCCGGCAGGGTGCCGGGAAGAGTTCTCCTGGTGCTCCCGATCTTGGAAGCGGCGGCGGCGGCGGAACAGAGATGGGATCGCGAAAAGAGTTCCTGTTCTGAGGGTTTTGGAGGGTCCTTTAAATATATGCCAAAGTAGGGCATCGGGGGAGCCTCGGGGGGCCCAGACGCCCCCCCGGCGCGGCCCAGGGGGGGCGCGCCGCTAGGGCGCCTGGAGCCCTGGTGGCCCCCCCAGGCTGCCCTTCGCACGCAGTGTTGTTTCCAGAACGCTGATTTTTTATATAATTTTTCTGGATTTTTCTGGGCAGTTCTCGAAACGTGAAAACCTGAAATACAAAAACAGCCGAAAACAGAAACTGGCACTGGGGTGCACTGGATTAGTAAGTTAGTCCAAATATGATCAAAAGTGTATGGAAGTGTATTAATATCATAGCAATATCACCCAAAAGTGGCATGGAGCAAGCAGAAATTATAGATACGTTTTGGACGTATCAGGTGGCCTCCTTGCCGGAGCCACCGGCCTGTGTCTTCTTGGCGGCAGCCTCCTTGCTGGACTGCTCGACAACCAGTACTTCCTTGTTCTTCTTCTTCTTATTGTTCCGCCGTCGGCCTTTCCTTGCCGGGGCAGCATCCTCGCTGTCCGTCCCCCCTGCTCCAGCATCCTCTCCGGGGATTCTCCTCCCTTCTTCAGCGCGCGCACACTTGTTGGCCAGAGCGTAAAGCTCGCTGACGTCCCGTATCTTGGTCATCGCCATTTCCTCCCTCATCCGGCGGTTACGCACGTTCTGATGGAACGCGCTAATAACCGCGGCAGGGTGGACGTCCGGGATGTTGTGCTGGACGCGGCTGAACCTCTGGATGTACTTTCGCAGGGACTCTCCCTCCTTCTGGGCAAGAATGTGGAGATCGCTCTCCTGACCGTGGGGTTTGTGGCCGCCCGTGAAGGCGCCGACAAAATGGTGGCACAGATCTGCCCAAGAAGAGATGGATTTCTCCAGCAAGTGCATAAGCCAAGATATGACGTTTGGCTTAAGCACGAGCGGGAAGTAATTCGCTAGTATTTTCTCATCCCGTCCCCCGGCAGCCTGCACCGCAATGGTGTAGATGCTAAGGAACTCTGAGGGATGAGTCTTGCCGTCGTACTTCTCGGGTACGTCGGGTTTGAAGTTCTTCATGCTGGGCCACTGGACTTGCCGCAGCTCTTGGGTGAACGCAGGGCAACCTGCCGCGTACGGCAAGTCGCCTGGTTCACCGGGCGCGTGCATGTCGACAGCGGTCCCAGCGCGCTGGTCAGACTGTCGTCGCGCTTCTCTTCGACGCTCGATGCGAGTCCAAGCGTCCTCTTGTCGCCTGTCGTCGAGGACTTGGCGCTGATCGCGGCAAGCTCGCGGGTTCGACGACGCCGTGGAGTCATCGTCGACGTTGATCCGGCGAGTCGGCGATTTCTGCTTCCGCGGCGGGGAGTGCACGGTAGTTGCACCCCCGGCGGTCTTGTCTCCATCGGCCTTCGCTTGGCTGACTTGCCGCGGCCGTGATGTTGCTGGCTGCTGCGGCGTGTCGTTGTTGGCGAAGGCGATGAGGCTTTGAATGGTGGACCTCCAGTCTTCGGCCTTGTCCGCCGCTGGAGGGAAGTCGAGGAGAAGCTGAGCTCTAGCTAGAGCTTCTGCTGGAGAGGAGGGGAGCGGTGGCGAGCGGTGCGAGGAGCGAGATATGCTCGGACTACTAACCGCGCTAGAAGGAGCAGGTTCTTGCCCCGACGACCGCGCTTTGCTCGTGCCGGCGCGTTGGCCTTGAGCGTCCCGCGACCCGCCAGCTTGGCCTCGTCCCAGCAAGCGTATGGTACCCTGGGTACCACGTCGCTGCTGGTCCGGCACCTCCTGAGAAGGGCGTGGTGCGTGCACAGACACCGAGGTCTTGGAGTGAGCTCGGTCGTCCGTCTTGTCCTTGGACTTGGCGGCGCCGTGAGTGTCCTCGCCGGCGTCCACCCTTCCGCCAGCGTCTACCCCACCAACCGTTGGTTCCGGTGGTGGTGGGATCGACGCAGACGGGCCTCCTACCTCCAAAGCTTTCTTCTTCGGCGGCATGCTGATGTAGTCGATGAAGCTGACAAAGTTGGTGAAGTTACTGAAGGTTGCGCCCGCGTGAGCGCCGGATCAGGTTCGCACAACCTCGACGCCCCCTACCTGGTGCGCCAAAGATGTCGGGGAAACTGATCGCCCACGAACACCTATGGGACCGGAGCCCCTTTTCGGTACGGCAAGGGAGCGGAGGGAGCACAAAGAGCGGATCGAGGCGCGCAAGCGAGCAGTTTACCCAGGTTCGGGCCGCATGGATGCGTAAAACCCTACTACTGCCTTGGTTGTATTGAGTTCTTGGCTCGGGAGCAAGAAGATCTACAGTACTAGCTACACCGAGCGTGGGAGTGATCAAGTTTTGGAACCGAACCCCCCTCTACGTTGTGCATGGGCCTCCTTTTATAGTTCAAAGGGGTCACCGACAGGTGTCAACGTAGATGGGGGTATGTCGATGTACTAAGGTAGGGGTACCTCAGTACCCCAACTTGTGCACGGGCAGTTGCAGCTTCCCGCGGCAGGGTTTACCGCGTGCTCGCCGGAGACCTTCCTGCTCCTTATTAAACCATTCAAAAACAAAGTATACAAGAAAGAAGATCGAGACCCCGGCAAGAGGAGCTTGCCGGGAAGGCCGTACCAGGCTCAAGATTACCTCACTAGCACAAGGCCCTGGCAAGAGGAGCTTGCCAGGAAGACTAGAAAATTCCATCATAGAAGACCCGGCAAGGGCCCGGGGAGCGGCAAGCTCCCGGGCCCGGCAAGATCAAGGCCCCGGCAAGGTGCTTGCCGGGAAGGCTGCGCTGTGTGCCCGCGCTCCAGCTCATCGGCCCACGCGTCGCCCTGGGGCCCGTCCAGGGACGCGTGGCGGATGGCTGTGCAGCCTAGGGGGACACGGTGGCACTCCACGGTGGTGGATCCATCGCCGTGGCGGACGGAGACGCTAGGGCGGGAGCTTTTGGGGTCGACGGCGACGGGCATTAAATGCTCTTGTCCCCCACTGTTAGAGTAGGTATAGACCACTGTTTTGCACTGTAGCTCCACTGTTCCCGCACTGTTACAACTACCACCTCTTTTACGTTTTTACCCCTTTCTCCTACGTTGACACCTGTCGGTGACCCCTTGCACTATAAAAGGAGGCCCATGCACAACGTGGAGGGGGTTCGGAACCTAGATCACTCTCACGCTTGGTGTAGCTGCTTCTTCAAGCTCCCGAGCGCTCAAACTCAATACACAACTAAGCAGGAGTAGGGTTTTACGCGTCTACCACGGCCCGAACCTGGGTAAAACTGCCCGCGTGCTCGCTACGATCTGCTCTTTGTGCTCCCTCCGCCCTCGTACCGCACAGACAAGGGGCTCCGGTCCCATAGGTGTTCGTGGCGGGCAGTTTCCCCCGACATCTTTGGCGCGCGGCGCGCCGAATCCACTTCCGTATCCGCCGCACCCCACCGTAACGGCACGCGTCGATCGCGGTGTCGTGGGATGGGACGTGCCCACGATCTCTTAATGGAAAGGGCGAAACGCCCCCCACTCCCCCCATAAAAGCAGAGGAAGCGGGCGCGGTTCCCCTCCTTGCGCTTTCACTGCATCGTCTCCTCCTCCAAAGATTCTTCTTGCGCTCCGCCTCCACACCTCCGCCGCCGCCGTCTGCATCTCCGGCGTCGTCGGACCTTTCGCCCCTCCTTCCTTCCGCCGCGTCCGCCATGGCCCCGAAGACCGACAAGGCGAAGGCGGAGAAGGCCAAGAGGGAGAAGTCGGAGCAAGCGGCGAAGCTCGCCGCGTACCGGAAGAAGCACCTCGTCTTCCCGCCGAAACTCGGCGTGCGGGAGCTCTGGAACAAGTATTACCTGTTCTGGGCCAAGGACACCAAGGCGCACCCCCGCACACGAGCCTATCCGGCCGCCGCCAAGGACGAATATCCCGGCGGGTACTACTTCTTCGCAGCTTTCTTTCATTGTGGTCTCTGTCCTCCTTTCTCAAACTTCTTCTGCGACATTATGAACACATACGGCCTCCATCTGCTTGACTTCACCCCCAACGCCATCCTCACCATGGCGGTTTTCGCACACATGTGCGAAAACTTCATAGGAGTACACCCAAACGTAGCGCTTTTTAGGCACTTCTTCACTCCTAGAGCAGAGGCCGACGCCCCCCTCTCCGGAGGAATTTCTTGGGTTTTCCGTCTGAATAAGAAGGGATCCTACTTGCCGGGGGAGCTCCGCGGCAAGTGGGAGGAGTGGCGCGCGGAGTGGTGCTGGATCGTCGAAGATGCGCCGCAGTCCTTCACGGCGCCGCGCACAACTCCCATCGTGCGCGGCAGGGATTGGAGCGAGCTGGACTCGGACGATATCAAGCTCGACATCGCCCTCGTCCGGATTCTTCGTCTTCGGATGGCCAAGCTGTCAGTTGCAGAGGTGGGCGCAGATTTCCTCCGCCGGCGCATCGCCCCTCTCCAAGACCGGAAGAGGCCGGCCTGGGAGTACGGCGGCCCGGCAGACATAATGAGGCTGCGCCCCGGGCTCAACTTCAACTTCACCACGCTGGAGCTGAAGGGGATGGTCCGGGAACTCTTCAAGTACGACCCGGCACACCCCGAGTGGTTCAGGCCTCCCCGGGAAGTGGTGCCGCTCTGCAACAACATCGTCCGGGATCGCATCCTCGCCATGATGCCCATGTGTGACTCGCACGGCGTGGACCGCACGTGGATCGCTCCCAAGCCTATCGACGTCCTCAACTTCTACGATAACCTCGCAGAGGTGGCGAAGAACAAGAACGACCTCAAGGAGCACACGCGGGACACCACCGACCAGGAGATCGCCTACATAGCTTCTCGGGCTGAAGAGGCCGCCGCAGCCGCGGCGGCAGGAATTTTTGGATACACGCCTGAAGAGGCGGAAGTTGCGGACGCGTCCACCCAGGCGGAGGAGGCGGAGATCCGCAGATTGCTGCAGCTCCCTCCCGACGCGCTCGCCGGGGTCCCCTCGCTGAGGCACTCCGGGATCCACGGGATCGTGGCCGAGGCCGCGGCAATGGAGGGTACCGCCGGAGGGAGCAGAGGCGCCGCGAGGGGCGGAGGCGCCAAGGGAAAGGGGGCCGCAGCGCAGGACGCTGGGCCCAGTGAGCCGGCCGGGGAAGAGGAGGAGGAGGAGGAGGCCGAGGACTCCGGCGGATCCACGGAGCTCTACGCCGACGACCTCTCCTCGTCGGAGAGCTCCCCGCCCCCGACAAGCCCAAGGCAGTCCCCACCGAAGCGTCTCCGCAAGACGGCGACGGGGGAGAGGGCGCAGGCGCCCCGGCAACAGCCAGCTCGCCGGGTAGCTCCCCGGGGGAGCCAAGCCGCGCCAAGGCCGTCCGGCGCACCAGCCACAGCGGAGGCGGCCCACGCGCGGACCACGACGGAGGCGCCTCGCAGGCCGGCGCCGAGCCGGCAGGGGTCTTCTCGGAGCGGAGCAGCGGCTCCGCCCGCCCCTCGGGCGCCGGCTACCACAGGGGCTGGGTCTTCGCAGCCCCCAGCCCCGGTGAGCACCAAGCGCGCGAGGGAGTCTTCATCTTCCGCTCCTCGCGCCGACGCGCCCACGGTGGAGTACGACTTCTCCGCCCTGAGCGAGGACGACGAGGAGGACCAGGAGTAAGGATCCAGGACCTTACACCTTTTCGATTTTTGTCTTGGTTTTTGCTGATGCTGACTTTGTCTGTTGCTTTGATTTCAGGACCTTGACTCAGCGCGCGGCGAAGAAGGCCAAGGCGCCTGTGGTCGAGGCCGCGGAAGACCCAGCCGCCGCGGCGACAGGAGGCGCGCCGGAGCCGAGCCTGCCGGACCCGAGCGCTGCTCCGAGGAGCAGCCCCCAGCGCAGCCCGCAGCGCAGCCCCCAGCGTAAGTCTGGGGTTTATTCTTTCGCTTGTCGGGGTACGCCTGAGGAATTGGTCTTGTCCTCATATCTTGATGTTTCTTGTCTTGTTTTGTGCAGAGGTGGAGCCACAGCGGGAAGAGCGCCCGGAGACCGTCGTCGAGGAGCCGCAGGCCCCGCCGTCCCCGCCAAGGCAGAACTCTCCGGTAAAGGGAGAGTGCTCCGCCAAGGGTGGGTACTCCGCCAAGGCAGAGTACCCCGCCAAGGGCGAGCAGCCCGGCGAGGGTGGCCACTCCGCCAAGGCCGAGCTCCCCGGCGAGGGAGCCCGCCGCCGAGGACGTCCGCCAAGGTATGTTCTGTAGCTTGTCTTCTTGGCTTTGCCTCTTTTTGGATATTTGCTTGAATCTTGAACTTCTTTTTCTTCTTCTTCTTTTTAGATCTTCCTCCTCCTGAGCCCATGGAGACGGAGGTTATCAACCTCGAGGAGGAGGGTGCGCAGGGCGGCGGCGGTGACGTCCCTGCCACCGAGGAGATGGCTGAGGCCGCCGAGCCGGCCGCGCAGGAGACTGCTCCGGCTGCGGACGCAGTGGCCGGGGAGGGGGACGGCGACCGCACCGCCGACCCGGAGGTGGCGGGAGCACCGGATGCTGCGCCGGCCGCCGACCCCTCCGCCAGCAAGGAGCAGGGGTACTACCTTGAGGCCCCCAATGGCGTCTTCATCCAGATGCCCTGGGGGTCTTCTTCGCGAGCTCCCGCGGAGGGCGAGGCGTTTGACGGAGAAGTCCTCGCCTCCGCGGGCCTGAAGATCGTCGAGGCGCCCGGCGGGAGCGAGGGGCCCGAGAAGGAGAAGCTGCTCCACCAGCTCCTGGCCCTTTACCGGGCCAGGCAGGCGAAGCTCGCCTCCCGGGAGGCTCTTGCCGCCAAGGCCGCCGCGGAAATGGAGAAGCGCGCGGCGGAGCTCAGCGCCGCCAACCAGACGGCCCTCCGCGAGGTGACGGAGGAGCGCGAGCGTCTCGCCGGCGAGTACCAGGAGTGGGTGCTCGAGAAGGCCGAAGCTGAGGAACAGCAGCGGCTCGCCGGGGTGGAGATGTCCCGGTGAGAGGGAGAGCTCGCGCAGCGGAAGGTCGAACTCGACTCCCATGAGGAGGACCTTGCCGCTCGCGAGGCGGCCCTTGGCGGAGAATTGAAGGAGGCGAAAGCCGCCGCGGTTGCCGCGGAAGACGCCAAGAAGGAGCTCGCCGCCAAGGTTGTTCAGCTGGAGAAGGCGCTGAAGGTGAGCGCTGAGAAGGTTGCCGCGCTCATCATTGAGCGCGAGAAGGACGCCCATACAAATTCTGAGCTCTAAGTGAGTCTCTCCAAGAGGGGCGACGAGTTGAAGGCCGCCAAGGACTCCATCGAGGACTTGGAGCTGAAGGTCACCACTCTGAAGGATTCGCTCGACGCTGCCCGGGCTCAGGAGAACAAGCTGAAGGAGGAGCTCCGCAAGGAGCGGACCTTGGTGGACAGCGTCAACAAAGCATCCGAGCTCTTCCGCCAAACCATTGAGGTATGGACCGAAGACTTGGTTTCTTCTGCGTCCAACATTGACCAGGAGCTGCTGGCGCTGAAGGTCGAACATCTCATCTACTCGCCGGATCCGGATCTCCCGCACAGCGCCAAGCTCAGCCTCTTCTTCAGAGGGATCGCGCCGGCCCTTGCAGGTCTCCGGATGGTGGCCCTCCATTCTTCGGCCTTGTCGGCCGCTGGAGGGAAGTCGAGGAGCAGTTGCGCCCTTGCGAGCGCTTCCGCTGGAGTGGAGGGGAACGCGGGCGAGCGGTGCGAGGAGCGGGATACGCTCGGACTTCTAACAACGTTAGAAGGAGCGGGGTCCCGCGCCGGCGCCTTCGCTTTGCTTGTGCCCGGACGGGGGTCCGGGACGTCCCGCGAGCCTCCGGTTTGGCCTTGCCCCAGCAAGCGGATACCACCTCCCGTGGTATGGCGCTGCTGGGTCGTCGTGTGCTGAGAGGGACGCGGCGCGTCCACGGAGACCAAGGTTCGGTCGTCCGTCCTGTTCTTGGATCTGGTGGCGCCGTGAGTGTCCTCACCGGCGGCCACCCTTCCGACGGCATCCCCCCCGCCCACCGTTGGCTCTGGTGGCGGCGGGTGAGACGCAGACGGGCCTCCGACCTCCGAAGCCTTCTTCTTCGGGGCCATGGAGTTGTCGCTGGTGAAGTTGCTGATGAAGCTGGAGAGGTTGATGAAGAATGCGCCCGCGCGAACGCCGGATCAGGTTCGCACAACCTCGACGCCCCCTACCTGGCGCGCCAAAGATGTCGGGGGAAACTGCCCGCCACGAACACCTATGGGACCGGAGCCCCTTGTCTGTGCGGTACGAGGGCGGAGGGAGCACAAAGAGCAGATCGTAGCGAGCACGCGGGCAGTTTTACCCAGGTTCGGGCCGCGGTAGACGCGTAAAACCCTACTCCTGCTTAGTTGTGTATTGAGTTTGAGCGCTCGGGAGCTTGAAGAAGCAGCTACACCAAGCGTGAGAGTGATCTAGGTTCCGAACCCCCTCCACGTTGTGCATGGGCCTCCTTTTATAGTGCAAGGGGTCACCGACAGGTGTCAACATAGGAGAAAGGGGTAAAAACGTAAAAGAGGTGGTAGTTGTAACAGTGCGGGAACAGTGGAGCTACAGTGCAAAACAGTGGTCTATACCTACTCTAACAGTGGGGGACAAGAGCATTTAATGCCCGTCGCCGTCGACCCCAAAAGCTCCCGCCCTAGCGTCTCCGTCCGCCACGGCGATGGATCCACCACCGTGGAGTGCCACCGTGTCCCCCTAGGCTGCACAGCCATCCGCCACGCGTCCCTGGACGGGCCCCAGGGCGACGCGTGGGCCGATGAGCTGGAGCGCGGGCACACAGCGCAGCCTTCCCGGCAAGCACCTTGCCGGGGCCTTGATCTTGCCGGGCCCGGGAGCTTGCCGCTCCCCGGGCCCTTGCCGGGTCTTCTATGATGGAATTTTCTAGTCTTCCTGGCAAGCTCCTCTTGCCAGGGCCTTGTGCTAGTGAGGTAATCTTGAGCCTGGTACGGCCTTCCCGGCAAGCTCCTCTTGCCGGGGTCTCGATCTTCTTTCTTGTATACTTTGTTTTTGAATGGTTTAATAAGGAGCAGGAAGGTCTCCGGCGAGCACGCGGTAAACCCTGCCGCGGGAAGCTGCAACTGCCCGTGCACAAGTTGGGGTACTGAGGTACCCCTACCTTAGTACACCGACAGGAGCCCCCGGGCCTGGGCCACACACGGTGCCGAGCGCTGTTGGGCCAGGCCCAAAACAGTGCACGGGCACCCGTGGCCCGCGGCGCGCCGAATCCACTTCCGTATCCGCCGCACCCCACCGTAACGGCACGCGTCGATCGCGGCGTCGTGGGATCGGACGTGCCCACGATCTCTTAATGGAAAGGGCGAAACGCCCCCCACTCCCCCATAAAAGCAGAGGAAGCGGGCGCGGTTCCCCTCCTTGCGCTTTCACTGCATCGTCTCCTCCTCCAAAGATTCTTCTTGCGCTCCGCCTCCACACCTCCGCCGCCGCCGTCTGCATCTCCGGCGTCGTCGGACCTTTCGCCCCTCCTTCCTTCCGCCGCGTCCGCCATGGCCCCGAAGACCGACAAGGCGAAGGCGGAGAAGGCCAAGAGGGAGAAGTCGGAGCAAGCGGCGAAGCTCGCCGCGTACCGGAAGAAGCACCTCGTCTTCCCGTCGAAACTCGGCGTGCGGGAGCTCTGGAACAAGTATTACCTGTTCTGGGCCAAGGACACCAAGGCGCACCCCCGCACACGAGCCTATCCGGCCGCCGCCAAGGACGAATATCCCGGCGGGTACTACTTCTTCGCAGCTTTCTTTCATTGTGGTCTCTGTCCTCCTTGGTTGAGTCAGCTTGATCAAGAAGGTCCCTGGTTCCACAGGTAACTTCATCGAAGCGCACTTTGAAAGGCCGTCTGCAATTTCATTTTGAGCTCTCGGGACGTGCTCCATCTGCAAACCTTCAAAGTGCTCTTCAAGCTTTCTCACTTCATCGACATAGGCTTCCATCAAAGGGCTCTGATAGCTCTTGTTAACTTGTCGGACCACCAACTGAGAATCTCCCCGCACAATCAGCTTTCTGATCCCAAGTTCGGCCACAATCCTGAGGCCGGCAAGCAAGCCTTCATATTCAGCAGTGTTGTTTGTCGCTTGCTCCCTTGGAAAGTGCATCTGGATAACATATTTGAGGTGCTCTCCGGTGGGCGCGATGAGTACCACGCCAGCACCGGCGCCTTGCAGCGAGAAGGCACCGTCAAAATACATCACCCATTCACTTGTCGCTTCTTGTACAGGTGTGCTTGTTTCTTGGACTTCTTCTTCGGGCGTTGGGGTCCACTCAGCTATGAATTCTGCCAAAGCTCGACTCTGTATGGTTGAAGTACTTTCAAACTTGAGTCCAAAGAAAATAGAGTAGCTCACATCCGGCAGTGGAGTCAACAATCTGGTCAATGCGCGGCAAAGGGAATGGATCCTTGGGACATGCTTTATTCACATCGGTGAAGTCTATACACAGTCTCCATTTCCCATTGGCCTTGCGCACGACGACTGGGTTTGCCAACCACGTCGGATGGATCACACCTCTAACTAGGCATGCTGCTTCTAGCTTCTTGATCTCTTCGTTGATGAACTCTTGGCGCTCCACGGCATGCTTCCTCACTTTCTGTTTGATGGGCCGCGCATGAGGACAGACAGCAAGCTTATGCTCAATCACCTTCCTGGGAACACCGGGGATGTCGGATGGTTGCCAGGCAAACACATCGACATTCGCCCGCAGGAAGGCAACGAGCGCGCTTTCCTATTTGCTGTCAAGGGTGGCACTGATGGTGAAGGTACCACCAGTGCCGTCCTCCTTTGCGGACACTTTCTTGGTTGCCGGAGGAGCAGCCATTCCTTTCTTACTCTTGCCGGTGGAGCTCGATGGAATGTCCTCGACGGCAGCGCAGCACTCCGAGGAGGTGCGATTGCTGGAGTGGGTCCCAGAGCACTTGCCGGACTTGGTCTTCGTCTTCGTCCCCCCGGGAGCTTCAGCGGCAAGAGTATCCTTCTCGGCCGCAGCTGCCGCGTCCCGGTAGATCTTGTCGGCGCAAATAAGCGCATCCTTCTTGTCGCTATGGACAGTGATGACGCTTATCGGCCCCGGCATCTTCAGCACGTTGTAGGCATAATGGGAAGCTGCCATGAACTTGGCGAGGGCAGGACGGCCAAGTATTCCATTGTAGGGCAATGGAATATCGGCGACGTCGAAGGTGATGCGCTCAGTTCTGAAGTTGAGCTCCCCGCCAAAGGTCACCGGCAGAGTGATCTTTCCCTTGGGCTTGCTCCTTCCCGGGTTGATTCCTTGGAATGAACCGGTCTCTTCGAGCTCGCCATCTTGAATCTGGAGTTTCTTGATCACAGCAGAGGAGATCAAGTTCAGCCCGGCCCCGCCGTCAACCAACATTTTGGTGACCTTGAGGTTGCGGATGGTGGGAGAAACCAGCATCGGCAAGCACCCGACTGCAGTGGTGCGGTCAGGGTGATCCTCAAGATCAAAAATGATGGGCGTGCTGGACCATTTGAGGAGCCTGCGCGACTCCACGGGCGGCTCCGCTGCGTTTACCTCACGCACCCACTGCTTTAGTTGGCGGTGGGAGGTGTGCAGGGAGGCGCCACCGTCGACGCACAGGACCTCCGTGGCCTTCTGGAACTCCTGCTCGCTGTTCTCCTCGTCCTCCATGTCTTCATCGTCGTCCTCTTCGTCCTTGTCGCGGCCCCGGGGAGGTCGATCTCCTTGCCGCTGCTTGGCCTTGCCGCGGCGCCCTCCCCGGCCGTTGAACGGCCGCTTCTTGCTTGTCTCCTCCCCGCCACCTTGGGCCTTCTCCTTGTCGCGCCTCTCGAACTCAGCTTTCTGCTGCTCGACGAGATATTCGACGCGCTTGTAGTTGGAGAGGTCGTGACCCTTGGTGCGGTGGATCTTACAGTATTGCTTGTCGGAGCTACCCGGCTTGTCGGCCGCCGCTGCAGGGGCAGGCTCCTTGCCGGAGCCGCCAGCCTGCGCTTGCTTGGCGGGGGCCTCCTTGCCGGACTTCTCAACGGCAAGCACCTCCTTCTTGCCTTTCCTTCTGTTGTTCCGCCGCCGGCTCTTCTTTGCCGGGGCGGCGTCGTCGCTGTCGCTTCCTCCTGCGCCAGTATCCTCCCCGGGGAGTCTCCTCCCCTCTTCTGCGCGTGCACACTTGTCAGCAAGAGCGTAGAGCTCGCTGACATCCCGAATCTTGGTCATCGCCATTTCTTCACGCATGCGGCGGTTACGCACATTCTGATGGAACGCACTGATAACCGCGGCAGGGTGGACATCAGGGATGTTGTGCTGCACACGGCTGAAGCGTTGGATGTACTTGCGCAGGGTCTCGCCTTCCTTCTGGGCCAAAATGTGGAGATCGCTCTCCTGGCCGTGGGGTTTGTGGCCGCCGGTGAAGGCGCCAACAAACTGGTGACAGAGGTCGGCCCAAGAAGAGATAGAACCTTCCGGCAAGTGCATAAGCCACGAACGGACGTTCGGCTTTAGCACGAGCGGGAAGTAGTTCGCCAAGATCTTCTCGTCGCGCCCCCCGGCAGCTTGCACTGCGATGGTATAGACGCTGAGGAATTCCGAGGGGTGCGTCTTGCCGTCGTACTTCTCCGGTACGTCGGGCTTAAAATTCTTCATGCTGGGCCACTGGACGCGCCGCAGCTCGCGGGTGAACGCAGGGCAGCCTGCCGCGTACGGCAAGTCGCCTGGCTCACCGGGCGCGTGCGCGTTGACAGTGTTTCCAGCTCTCTTGTCTGATTGTCGCCGAGCTTCTCGGCGGCGCTCGATTGTGGTCCGAGCGTCTTCTTCTCGCCGGTTGTCGAGGACCTGGCGCTGGTCCCGACGGGCCCGCGGGTCCGACGAGGCTGTGGAGCCATCGTCGACGTTGTTCCGGCGGGGCGGCGTCTTCTGCTTCTGCGGCGGGGAGTGCACGCTTGTCGCACCCCCGGCAGTCTTGTCGCCGTCAGCCTTCGTCTTCTCAGCTTGCCGCGGCCGTGAGGTCGACCGCTGCTGTGGAGAATCGTTGTTGGCGAAGTCTATCAGGCTCCGGATGGTGGCCCTCCATTCTTCGGCCTTGTCGGCCGCTGGAGGGAAGTCGAGGAGCAGTTGCGCCCTTGCGAGCGCTTCCGCTGGAGTGGAGGGGAACGCGGGCGAGCGGTGCGAGGAGCGGGATACGCTCGGACTTCTAACAACGTTAGAAGGAGCGGGGTCCCGCGCCGGCACCTTCGCTTTGCTTGTGCCCGGACGGGGGTCCGGGACGTCCCGCGAGCCTCCGGTTTGGCCTTGCCCCAGCAAGCGGATACCACCTCCCGTGGTATGGCGCTGTTGGGTCGTCGTGTGCTGAGAGGGACGCGGCGCGTCCACGGAGACCGAGGTTCGGTCGTCCGTCCTGTTCTTGGATCTGGTGGCGCCGTGAGTGTCCTCACCGGCGGCCACCCTTCCGACGGCATCCCCCCCGCCCACCGTTGGCTCTGGTGGCGGCGGGTGAGACGCAGACGGGCCTCCGACCTCCGAAGCCTTCTTCTTCGGGGCCATGGAGTTGTCGCTGGTGAAGTTGCTGATGAAGCTGGAGAGGTTGATGAAGAATGCGCCCGCGCGAACGCCGGATCAGGTTCGCACAACTTCAACGTCATGGCCAAGGAAGATGAAGAGAAGACTGCATTTATCACTCCATGTGGCACTTATTGCTTTATTCGCATGCCATTTGGATTGAAGAATGCAGGCTCAACCTTTGCAAGGGTAGTGTACACTGCTTTTGAGCCACAGATCCACAGAAATGTAGAAGCTTACATGGATGACATCGTGGTGAAGAGCAAGAGCAAGGAAACCCTGATTCAAGACTTGGAAGAAACATTTCAGAACCTGCGCAGGATACAGCTTAAGTTGAACCCCGAGAAGTGCGTCTTTGGAGTCCCCTCCGGCAAGCTTCTCGGGTTCTTTGTATCACAGAGGGGGATTGAAGCCAACCCCGACAAGATTAAAGCCATTGAGCAGATAGAGGCCCCAAAGCGCGTCAAGGATGTCAGGAGGCTTGCAGGTTGTGTGGCTGCCCTCGGTAGGTTCATTTCAAAGTCTGCAGAACGCGCCCTACCTTTCTTCAAAATCTTGAAGAAGGCAGGTCCCATGAAGTGGACTCCAGAAGCGGAGGCGGCGCTGCAGGATTTGAAACGGTACCTGTCCTCCACTCCAATACTTGTCGCACCTAGACCACAGGAAAAGTTGTTGCTATACCTAGCGGCAACCAACCAGGTGGTTAGTGCTGCGTTAGTAGCGGAGAGGGAGTCCGACGAGGAGTCAGCACCACCGGCAAGCGAATCCAGCGACAAGCAGGGGGCTGCTCCAGCAAGCTCTGGCCCCGACAAGGATGACTCTGCGCAGGAGCAAGGAGAGGTGCGGAAGAAGATGGTGCAGCGCCCAGTGTATTTTGTAAGTTCCCTTCTCCAGGGGGCTAGATCAAGATACTCCGGTGTGCAAAAATTGCTTTTCGGCCTCCTCATGGCCTCGAGAAAGCTGCGCCATTACTTCCAAGCCCATGAGATAACAGTGGTCACTCGCTTTCCGCTGAAGAGGATATTGCACAACCCAGAAGCGACAGGCAAGATTGTTGAGTGGGCACTGGAGCTGTCAAGCTTTGGACTCAAGTTTGAAAGTACTTCAACCATACAGAGTCGAGCTTTGGCAGAATTCATAGCTGAGTGGACCCCAACGCCCGAAGAAGAAGTCCAAGAAACAAGCACACCCGTACAAGAAGCGACAAGTGAATGGGTGATGTATTTTGACGGTGCCTTCTCGCTGCAAGGCGCCGGTGCTGGCGTGGTACTCATCGCGCCCACCGGAGAGCACCTCAAATATGTTATCCAGATGCACTTTCCAAGGGAGCAAGCGACAAACAACACTGCTGAATATGAAGGCTTGCTTGCCGGCCTCAGGACTGCGGCCGAACTTGGGATCAGAAAGCTGATTGTGCGGGGAGATTCTCAGTTGGTGGTCCGGCAAGTTAACAAGAGCTATCAGAGCCCTTTGATGGAAGCCTATGTCGATGAAGTGAGAAAGCTTGAAGAGCACTTTGAAGGTTTGCAGATGGAGCACGTCCCGAGAGCTCAAAATGAAATTGCAGACGGCCTTTCAAAGTGCGCTTCGATGAAGTTACCTGTGGAACCAGGGACCTTCTTGCTCAAGCTGACTCAACCATCCGTTACACCATCAATTGGGCAGTCCAAGAAGAGAAAGTTGGTCTCCGGCGACTACTTGCCGGCGGATCTTCCTGAAACCGCCGCCAAGGTCCCCAAGATCAACAACCAGAACGCTGAGGAACAGTTTGCTCCTGCAAGTCCTCGGGCTTGTGCAGTTGAAGCAAGCGTTCCCGACAAGCCTCGCCCCGGCGAGCTTGCCGGGGGACCGTCAGCTCCGGCAGAACCAGAGGTCCTCGCCGTAGAAGCTGAGGTTCCCGCAGCGGCCCACGAGCCTTTGGTCCTTGCCGTTGAGCCTCGAGCTCCGGCATGGGCACAGCAGATAGTCCGTTTTCTGCAAACTGGAGAACTCCCCGACGACCCTCAAGAGATAGAGAAGATAACCAGGCAGTCAAGTATGTACCAGTTCGTGGATAACGAGCTGTACAGAAGAAGACTCAGTGGTGTCAGGTTGAAGTGCATCTCCAGGGAAGATGGACAGAAGCTATTAGCGGAAATACACGGAGGCATATGCGGCCACCACATTGGCGCAAGGGCGCTTGCCGGGAAAGCTTTCCGGCAAGGGTTCTTTTGGCAAGAAGCCCTCCAAGATGCAACTGCACTAGTAACCAAGTGTGAAGCGTGCCAGTTCCATGCGAAGCAGATTCATCAGCCAGCTCAAGCTCTCCAAACAATCCCTTTGTCATGGCCCTTCTCGGTCTGGGGGCTCGATATCCTCGGCCCTTTCCCTCGTGCTGTCGGGGGCTTTGAGTACTTGTACGTTGCAATCGACAAGTTCACAAAGTGGCCAGAAGTGGAGCCGGTGAGGAAGGTGACAGCACAGTCAGCAGTCAGGTTCTTCAGGTCGATTGTTTGCCGTTTCGGGATCCCTAACAGGATCATCACCGACAACGGTACACAATTCACTAGTCGCACCTTCATGCAGTACGTCCAAGACCTTGGCGCCAAGGTCTGTTTCGCTTCTGTTGCTCACCCGAGGAGCAACGGTCAAGCGGAGAGGGCAAATGCTGAAGTGCTGTGTGGGCTAAAGACGAGGACCTTTGACAGGCTGCGCAAGTGTGGAAGAAATTGGATAGAGGAGCTACCGGCGGCTCTTTGGTCAATCAGGACGACACCAAGTCGAGCCACCGGACAGACACCCTTTGCTCTAGTCTATGGAGCAGAGGCAGTTCTCCCCACGGAACTCGTATACGGATCTCCTCGAGTGCTCGCTTATGATGAGCTCGAGCAAGAGCAACTGCGGCAAGATGACGCATTGCTCCTCGAGGAGGGACGTCTCCAGGCTGCTGTACGAGCTGCTCGATACCAGCAAGCTTTGCGCCGCTACCATAGCCGCAAGGTCAAGGCCAGGAGTCTCGAGGAAGGCGACCTTGTTCTTCGGCGTGTTCAGTCCGCCAAGAATTCCAACAAGTTGACGCCGAAGTGGGAAGGCCCTTATCGGGTGAGACAAGTTACGAGGCCCGGCGCTGTCCGCCTCGAGACCGAAGAAGGCTTACCGGTGAGCAACTCCTGGAACATAGAGCATCTTCGCAAGTTTCACCCCTAAGGCGCGGTTGCCGTGATCCGCTCCGGCAACCACCTTTTGTACAAGCTTTGCCGCTGTTGCATGTAACCCTTTGTACAAAGCCGGGCGCAGACCCCGTGCATCAGTAAAGTTTTTGTGTTTTTCGCACCGATTGCCTTTTGCATGCTTTTCTTTGCTAATCGCATGTTCTGTTTGGCATTTGGTGCAACACTCAAGTATACGGTAAGCATTAGCACGCCGAAATGCCACATACTTGTTTCCCTCTCCCTTTTCTTTCCTCTTAAGCAGAAGGAACGTTCCTCGCGCACAAGTTTGCCGGGGGGGAAGGAGGTGGAGGAGGAACCAAGTGCTGTCCAAGAAAGAGAAGCCTTACCGGAAAGCGAGCAACATAAGCAAGCAACTTATGAAAGATAAGTCGTTAGAATTTGACCAGTTCAAATTTTAAATTTTAGTTGTCTTCCTTGAACAGTCACACTTTGTATGGAAAACCTGTGCGTGGAGGAACCTACCCGTAGCTTGCCGCACCCTTATCTTGTTTTCGAGTTCACTCAATGATTTAAGTGAGCTGCGACAAGTGTCACGCCCTTGCTTCGTTTCCGAGTACGCTCAGCAAGCTAAGTGCGTTGCGGCTAGCCGCGGCAAGGTTGCTTGCCGGCGAAGACCTTGGCCAGCAGGCTGCTCAGAGTCCAGCACTCAGCGCTCGCGGCAAGGTTCCTTGCCGGCAAGCTCCCCGGGAGCGTAGGGTGAAAAACATACAAAGTCAAGGATTAAGACAAGGAAGATAACATTGCACTGATTGATCAAAATAAAGTAAATATCTTACAAAGGACAACTTGTCGCGATGGACTAATGAGTTCATGACATAATGTGCAGCAACAAAAAGATAGAGATAATGGAGCCCTAATCTACGCGGTCACCCTCCTTCCTGCCAAGCTTAGCCACCTTGGCGATGATGTGGGCGACCTGCTCCTTCAGGGCCTCCGTGTCTGCATCAGCCGGCAAGCTGCGAAGAACGTTGGTGAGATTGATCCCCGGGTTGCGGTACACGATCTTCGTCAGCACCCGCTCCAGAGTTCCCGCGCAGAGCAGGCGCGACTCCTCGGCCAGCTGCACGGGGATTCGGTTCCGGAGACCTGCAAGGGCCGGCGCGATCCCTCTGAAGAAGAGGCTGAGCTTGGCGCTGTGCGGGAGATCCGGATCCGGCGAGTAGATGAGATGTTCGACCTTCAGCGCCAGCAGCTCCTGGTCAATGTTGGACGCAGAAGAAACCAAGTCTTCGGTCCATACCTCAATGGTTTGGCGGAAGAGCTCGGATGCTTTGTTGACGCTGTCCACCAAGGTCCGCTCCTTGCGGAGCTCCTCCTTCAGCTTGTTCTCCTGAGCCCGGGCAGCGTCGAGCGAATCCTTCAGAGTGGTGACCTTCAGCTCCAAGTCCTCGATGGAGTCCTTGGCGGCCTTCAACTCGTCGCCCCTCTTGGAGAGACTCACTTGGAGCTCAGAATTTGTATGGGCGTCCTTCTCGCGCTCAATGATGAGCGCGGCAACCTTCTCAGCGCTCACCTTCAGCGCCTTCTCCAGCTGAACAACCTTGGCGGCGAGCTCCTTCTTGGCATCTTCCGCGGCAACCGCGGCGGCTTTCGTCTCCTTCAATTCTCCGCCAAGGGCCGCCTCGCGAGCGGCAAGGTCCTCCTCATGGGAGTCGAGTTCGACCTTCCGCTGCGCGAGCTCTCCCTCTCGCCGGGACATCTCCACCCCGGCGAGCCGCTGCTGTTCCTCAGCTTCGGCCTTCTCGAGCACCCACTCCTGGTACTCGCCGGCGAGACGCTCGCGCTCCTCCGTCACCTCGCGGAGGGCCGCCTGGTTGGCGGCGCTGAGCTCCGCCGCGCGCTTCTCCATTTCCGCGGCGGCCTTGGCGGCAAGAGCCTCCCGGGAGGCGAGCTTCGCCTGCCTGGCCCGGTAAAGGGCCAGGAGCTGGTGGAGCAGCTTCTCCTCCTCGGGCCCCTCGCTCCCGCCGGGCGCCTCGACGATCTTCAGGCCCGCGGAGGCGAGGACTTCTCCGTCAAACGCCTCGCCCTCCGCGGGAGCTCGCGAAGAAGACCCCCAGGGCATCTGGATGAAGACGCCATTGGGGGCCTCAAGGTAGTACCCCTGCTCCTTGCTGGCGGAGGGGTCGGCGGCCGGCGCAGCATCCGGTGCTCCCGCCACCTCCGGGTCGGCGGTGCGGTCGCCGTCCCCCTCCCCGGCCACTGCGTCCGCAGCCGGAGCAGTCTCCTGCGCGGCCGGCTCGGCGGCCTCAGCCATCTCCTCGGTGGCAGGGACGTCACCGCCGCCGCCCTGCGCACCCTCCTCCTCGAGGTTGATAACCTCCGTCTCCATGGGCTCAGGAGGAGGAAGATCTAAAAAGAAGAAGAAGAAAAAGAAGTTCAAGATTCAAGCAAATATCCAAAAAGAGGCAAAGCCAAGAAGACAAGCTACAGAACATACCTTGGCGGACGTCCTCGGCGGCGGGCTCCCTCGCCGGGGAGCTCGGCCTTGGCGGAGTGGCCACCCTCGCCGGGCTGCTCGCCCTTGGCGGGGTACTCTGCCTTGGCGGAGTACCCACCCTTGGCAGAGCACTCTCCCTTGCCGGAGAGTTCTGCCTTGGCGGGGACGGCGGGGCCTGCGGCTCCTCGACGACGGTCTCCGGGCGCTCTTCCCGCTGTGGCTCCACCTCTGCACAAAACAAGACAAGAAACATCAAGATATGAGGACAAGACCAATTCCTCAGGCGTACCCCGACAAGCGAAAGAATAAACCCCAGACTTACGCTGGGGGCTGCGCTGCGGGCTGCGCTGGGGGCTGCTCCTCGGAGCAGCGCTCGGGTCCGGCAGGCTCGGCTCCGGCGCGCCTCCTGTCGCCGCGGCGGCTGGGTCTTCCGCGGCCTCGACCACAGGCGCCTTGGCCTTCTTCGCCGCGCGCTGAGTCAAGGTCCTGAAATCAAAGCAACAGACAAAGTCAGCATCAGCAAAAACCAAGACAAAAATCGAAAAGGTGTAAGGTCCTGGATCCTTACTCCTGGTCCTCCTCGTCGTCCTCGCTCAGGGCGGAGAAGTCGTACTCCACCGTGGGCGCGTCGGCGCGAGGAGCGGAAGATGAAGACTCCCTCGCGCGCTTGGTGCTCAACGGGGCTGGGGGCTGCGAAGACCCAGCCCCTGTGGTAGCCGGCGCCCGAGGGGCGGGCGGAGCCGCTGCTCCGCTCCGAGAAGACCCCTGCCGGCTCGGCGCCGGCCTGCGAGGCGCCTCCGACGTGGTCCGCGCGCGGGCCGCCTCCGGTGTGGCTGGTGCGCCGGACGGCCTTGGCGCGGCTTGGCTCCCCCGGGGAGCTACCCGGCGAGCTGGCTGTTGCCGGGGCGCCTGCGCCCTCTCCCCCGTCGCCGTCTTGCGGAGACGCTTCGGTGGGGACTGCCTTGGGCTTGCCGGGGGCGGGGAGCTCTCCGACGAGGAGAGGTCGTCGGCGTAGAGCTCCGTGGATCCGCCGGAGTCCTCGGCCTCCTCCTCCTCCTCCTCTTCCCCGGCCGGCTCACTGGGCCCAGCGTCCTGCGCTGCGGCCCCCTTTCCCTTGGCGCCTCCGCCCCTCGCGGCGCCTCTGCTCCCTCCGGCGGTACCCTCCATTGCCGCGGCCTCGGCCACGATCCCGTGGATCCCGGAGTGCCTCAGCGAGGGGACCCCGGCGAGCGCGTCGGGAGGGAGCTGCAGCAATCTGCGGATCTCCGCCTCCTCCGCCTGGGTGGACGCGTCCGCAACTTCCGCCTCTTCAGGCGTGTATCCAAAAATTCCTGCCGCCGCGGCTGCGGCGGCCTCTTCAGCCCGAGAAGCTATGTAGGCGATCTCCTGGTCGGTGGTGTCCCGCGTGTGCTCCTTGAGGTCGTTCTTGTTCTTCGCCACCTCTGCGAGGTTGTCGTAGAAGTTGAGGACGTCGATAGGCTTGGGAGCGATCCACGTGCGGTCCACGCCGTGCGAGTCACACATGGGCATCATGGCGAGGATGCGATCCCGGACGATGTTGTTGCAGAGCGGCACCACTTCCCGGGGAGGCCTGAACCACTCGGGGTGTGCCGGGTCGTACTTGAAGAGTTCCCGGACCATCCCCTTCAGCTCCAGCGTGGTGAAGTTGAAGTTGAGCCCGGGGCGCAGCCTCATTATGTCTGCCGGGCCGCCGTACTCCCAGGCCGGCCTCTTCCGGTCTTGGAGAGGGGCGATGCGCCGGCGGAGGAAATCTGCGCCCACCTCTGCAACTGACAGCTTGGCCATCCGAAGACGAAGAATCCGGACGAGGGCGATGTCGAGCTTGATATCGTCCGAGTCCAGCTCGCTCCAATCCCTGCCGCGCACGATGGGAGTTGTGCGCGGCGCGGTGAAGGACTGCGGCGCATCTTCGACGATCCAGCACCACTCCGCGCGCCACTCCTCCCACTTGCCGCGGAGCTCCCCCGGCAAGTAGGATCCCTTCTTATTCAGACGGAAAACCCAAGAAATTCCTCCGGAGAGGGGGGCGTCGGCCTCTGCTCTAGGAGTGAAGAAGTGCCTAAAAAGCGCTACGTTTGGGTGTACTCCTATGAAGTTTTCGCACATGTGTGCGAAAACCGCCATGGTGAGGATGGCGTTGGGGGTGAAGTCAAGCAGATGGAGGCCGTATGTGTTCATAATGTCGCAGAAGAAGTTTAAGAAAGGAGGACAGAGACCACAATGAAAGAAAGCTGCGAAGAAGTAGTACCCGCCGGGATATTCGTCCTTGGCGGCGGCCGGATAGGCTCGTGTGCGGGGGTGCGCCTTGGTGTCCTTGGCCCAGAACAGGTAATACTTGTTCCAGAGCTCCCGCACGCCGAGTTTCGGCGGGAAGACGAGGTGCTTCTTCCGGTACGCGGCGAGCTTCGCCGCTTGCTTCGACTTCTCCCTCTTGGCCTTCTCCGCCTTCGCCTTGTCGGTCTTCGGGGCCATGGCGGACGCGGCGGAAGGAAGGAGGGGCGAAAGGTCCGACGACGCCGGAGATGCAGACGGCGGCGGCGGAGGTGTGGAGGCGGAGCGCAAGAAGAATCTTTGGAGGAGGAGACGATGCAGTGAAAGCGCAAGGAGGGGAACCGCGCCCGCTTCCTCTGCTTTTATGGGGGAGTGGGGGGCGTTTCGCCCTTTCCATTAAGAGATCGTGGGCACGTCCCATCCCACGACGCCGCGATCGACGCGTGCCGTTACGGTGGGGTGCGGCGGATACGGAAGTGGATTCGGCGCGCCGCGGGCCACGGGTGCCCGTGCACTGTTTTGGGCCTGGCCCAACAGCGCTCGGCACCGTGTGTGGCCCAGGCCCGGGGGCTCCTGTCGGTGTACTAAGGTAGGGGTACCTCAGTACCCCAACTTGTGCACGGGCAGTTGCAGCTTCCCGTGGCAGGGTTTACCGCGTGCTCGCCGGAGACCTTCCTGCTCCTTATTAAACCATTCAAAAACAAAGTATACAATAAAGAAGATCGAGACCCCGGCAAGAGGAGCTTGCCGGGAAGGCCGTACCAGGCTCAAGATTACCTCACTAGCACAAGGCCCTGGCAAGAGGAGCTTGCCAGGAAGACTAGAAAATTCCATCATAGAAGACCCGGCAAGGGCCCGGGGAGCGGCAAGCTCCCGGGCCAGGCAAGATCAAGGCCCCGGCAAGGTGCTTGCCGGGAAGGCTGCGCTGTGTGCCCGCGCTCCAGCTCATCGGCCCACGCGTCGCCCTGGGGCCCGTCCAGGGACGCGTGGCGGATGGCTGTGCAGCCTAGGGGGACACGGTGGCACTCCACGGTGGTGGATCCATCGCCGTGGCGGACGGAGACGCTAGGGCGGGAGCTTTTGGGGTCGACGGCGACGGGCATTAAATGCTCTTGTCCCCCACTGTTAGAGTAGGTATAGACCACTGTTTTGCACTGTAGCTCCACTGTTCCCGCACTGTTACAACTACCACCTCTTTTACGTTTTTACCCCTTTCTCCTACGTTGACACCTGTCGGTGACCCCTTGCACTATAAAAGGAGGCCCATGCACAACGTGGAGGGGGTTCGGAACCTAGATCACTCTCACGCTTGGTGTAGCTGCTTCTTCAAGCTCCCGAGCGCTCAAACTCAATACACAACTAAGCAGGAGTAGGGTTTTACGCGTCTACCGCGGCCCGAACCTGGGTAAAACTGCCCGCGTGCTCGCTACGATCTGCTCTTTGTGCTCCCTCCGCCCTCGAACCGCACAGACAAGGGGCTCCGGTCCCATAGGTGTTCGTGGCGGGCAGTTTCCCCCGACAGGGTAAAAGCGTAAGATTGGTGGTAGTTGTAACAGTGCATGTACAGTGTATGCACAGTGGTCTATACCTAACCCAGACGGTGGGGGACAAGGGCATTGAATGCCGGTCGCCGTCGCCCCAAAACAGTGTAAAAAGCGTCCGTCCGGGCATCTCCGTTCGCCACGACGGTAGCCTCGTCATCGTGGCTAGCCACCGTGTACCCCAGGCTGCACAGCCATTCGCCACGTGCCCCAGGAAGGGCCCTAGGGCAACACGTGGCCAGATGAGCTGGAGCGCAGGCACACAGTGAAAGCTTGCCGCGGCAAGCACCTTGCCGCGGTCGCTACCTTGCCGGGCCAGGAAGCTTGTCGCTCTCCGGACCTTGCCGGGGCGCGCGATGCGCCACGGCATGTCTTCTGAGATGCTGTTCTTTGGCCTTCCTGGCAAGCTCCCCTTGCCAGGGTCTTGCGCTGAAGGGATGATCTTGAGCCTGGAGCGGCCTTCCCGGCAAGCTCCTCTTGCCGGGGTCTTGCTTCTTAACTTGAATACTTTGTTCTTGAATGGCTTCAAGGGAACTAGAGTGGGCCTTGGCGGGCGCGTGGCGAGCCCGACCACAGGACGCTGCCACTGCCCGTGCACAAGTCGGGATACTAAGGTACCCCTACTTTAGTACACCGACAAAGCCCATCACTGGAATATACAAGCCAAGCTCTATAATGAAAATTCCCACTAGTATATGAAAGTGACTAAACATGAGACTCTCTATCATAAAGAACATGGTGCTACTTTGAAGCACAAGTGTGGAAAAAGATAGTAGCATTGTCCCTTTTATTTTCTTTTCTTTTCTTTTCTTTTTTTCTTCCTTTTATTTCTTTTTTTCTGGGCCTTTTCTTTTTTTTCTTTTTTTTCTGGGACAATGCTCTAATAATGATGATCATCACACTTCTATTGAATTACAACTCGATATTACAACTCGATACTAGAACAAAGAATGACTCTATATGAATGCCTCCGGCGGTGTACCGAGATGTGCAATGAATCAAGAGTGACATGTATGAAAAATTATGCATGGTGGCTTTGCCACAAATACGATGTCAACTACATGATCATTCATGGCAATATGACAATATGAAGCATGTCATATGAACGGAACGGTGGGAAGTTGCATGGCAATATATCTCAGAATGGCTATGGAAATGCCAAGATAGGTAGATATGGTGGCTGTTTTGAGGAAGGTATATGGTGGCTGTTTTGAAGAAGGTATATAGTGGGTGTATGGTACCGGCGAAAGTTGCGCAGTACAAGAGAGGCTAGCAATGGCAGAAGGGTGAGAGTGTGTATAATCCATGGACTCAACATTAGTCATAAGAACTCATATACTTATTGAAAAAATTACGAGTCATCAAAACAAAACAATCAACACATGCTCCTAGGGGGGAGGTTGGTAGGAGTTAACCATTGCACGCCCCCAACCTCCACACAAAGGATGACACTCTACAGATACCTCATGCTCTAACTTTGTCACATAGCGGTTCACCATACGTGCATGCTACGGGAATCACTAACTTTAACACAAGTATTTCTCAATTTCATAATAACTCCACTAGCATGACTCTAATATCACTATCCTCATATCTCAAAACAATCATCAAGTATCAAACTTCTCATCATATTCAGTGCACTTTGTATGAAAGTTTTTACTACATTCATCTTGGATGCCTATCATGTTAAGGCTAGTTTTATAGCCAAAGCACATTACCATATTGTTCTAATAGACTCTCAAAGGATATAAGTGAAGCATGAGAGACCAACAATTTCTTCAAAATAAAATCACCATCGTGCTCTAAAAGATATAAGTGAAGCACTAGAGCAAAAACTATTTAGCTCAAAAGATAGAAGTGAAGCACATAGAGTGTTCTAACAATTCCTAGGCCATATTTATCTCTCTCAAAAAGGTGTGTCCAGAAAGGATAATTGTGGCAAACTAAAAAGCAAAGACTCAAATCATAAATGACGCTCCAAGTAAAACACATATCATGTGGTGAATAAAGATATAGTCCCGAGTATAGTTACCGATAGATGAAGATGAAAGAGGGGATGCCTTCCCGGGGCATCCCCAAGCTTAAGCTTTTGGTTGTCCTTGAATTTTACCTTGGGGTGCCTTGGGCATCCCCAAGCTTAGGCTCTTGCCACTCTTTGTTCCATAGTCCATCAAAGCCATACTCAAAACTTGAAAACTTCACAACACAAAACTTAGCCAAAAGTCTCGTGAGCTCCGTTAGTATAAGAAAACAAACCACCACTCAAAGGTACTGTAATGAACTCATTCTTTGTTTATATTGGTGTTAAACCTACTATATTCCAACTTCTCTATGATTCATACTCCCCAATACTACTCATAGATTCATCAAAATAAGCAAACAACACACGAAAAACAGAATCTGTCAAAAACAGAACAGTCTGTAGTAATCTGTAACTTTCGAATACTTCTGTAACAAAAAGAATCTACTAAATAGCACTCTCCAGTAAAATCTGGTGACTATTCTAGTGAGCGCTAATGTTTTTGTTTTTTTACAGCAAGATCATATAAACCTCACACAAGTCTTCCCAAAGGTTCTACTTGGCACAAACACTAATTAAAACACAAAACCACATCTAAACAGAAGCTATATGCAATATTTATTCCTAAACAGAAGCAAAAACAAAAAATATAAAATTGTGCTGCCTCCCAACAAGCGCTATCGTTTAACGCCCCTAGCTAGGCACGATACAAGGATAGATCTAGGTATTGCCATCTTTGGAAGGCAATCCATAAGTGGCTCTCATAATAGATTCATATGGTAATTTAATTTTCTTTCTAGGAAAGTGTTCCATGCCTTTCCTTAATGGAAATTGGAATCTAATATTTCCTTCCTTCATATTAATAATTGCACCAATCGTTCTAAGGAAAGGTCTACCAAGAATAATAGGACATGAAGGATTGCAATCAATATCAAGAACGATGAAATCTACGGGCACATAATTCCTATTGGCAACAATAAGAACATCATTAATCCTTCCCATAGGTTTCTTAATGGTAGAATCCGCAAGATGCAAATTCAAAGAACAATCATCAAGCTCATGGAACCCTAGCAAATCACACAAAGTTTTTGGGATAGTGGAAACACTTGCACCCAAATCACACAAAGCAAAGCATTCATAATCTTTAATTTTAATTTTAATAGTAGGTTCCCACTCATCATAAAGCTTTCTAGGGATAGAAACTTCCAATTCAAGTTTTTCTTCATAAGATTGCATCAAAGCATCAACTATGTGTTTGGTAAAACCTTTATTTTGACTAAAAGCATGTGGAGAATTTAGTAGGGATTGTAACAAGGAAATACAATCAATCAAAGAGCAATTATGATAATTGAATCCCTTGAAATCCAAAGTAGTGGGTTCATCACTATGCAAAGTTTTAATCTCTTCAATCCCACTTTTAACAATTTTAGCATCAAGATCCAAAAACTCCGAATCATTGGGACACCTTTTAATTAAAGTAGACTCATCTACAATCCCATCTTTATCAAGATTCATACTACAAAACAAGGATCTAATAGGAGACACATCAATAACTATCAGATCTTCATCTTTATTTTCATGATAACTAGAAGATCACGCTTTTATATAACTCTCTTTTTTAGCACGCATCCTAGCGGCTCTTTCTTTGCATTCATCAATGGAAATTCTCATGGCTTTGAGAGACTCATTGATATCATGCTTAGGTGGAATAGATCTAAGTTTCAAAGAATCAACATCAAGAGTACTTCTATCCACACTTCTAGCCAATTCATCAATCTTAAGCAATTTTTCTTCAAGCAAAGCATTGAAATTCTTTTGCGAATTCATAAATTCCTTAACACTAGTTTCAAATTCAGAAGGCATATTTCCATCAGAGTTATTGTAGGAATTACCATAATTATTAGAGGAATTACTAGGAAAATGCCTAGGATTAAAGATTCCTCTATAAGCATTGTTACCAAAATTATTCCTACCAACAAAATTCACATCCAAAGATACATTATTGTTTTCAATCAACGTGGATAAAGGCATATAATTAGGATCAGAAGAAGCACTCTTAGCAGCAAATAATTTCATAAGTTCATCCATCTTCCACTCAAAACTCTAATCTCTTCAATAGCATGCATTTTTTTACTAGTAGATCTTTGAAGGAAATATGCCCTAGAGGCAATAATAAAGATGTTATTTGTATTTCCTTATATCATGATAAATGTCTTTTATTCATGCTAGAATTATATTAACCGGAAACTTAGTACATGTGTGGATACATAGACAAAACAGTATGTCCCTAGTATGCCTCTACTAGACTAGCTCACTGATCAAAGATGGTTATGTTTCCTAGCCATAGGCATGAGTTGTCATTTGATCAACGGGATCACATCATTAGGAGAATGATGTGATGGACAAGACCCATCCGTTAGCATAGCACTATGATCGTTTAGTTTTACTGCTATTGCTTTATTCATGACTTATACATGTTCCTATGACTATGAGATTATGCAACTCCCGAATACCGTAGGAACACCTTGTGTGCCATCAAACGTCACAACGTAACTAGGTGATCATAAAGATGCTCTACAGGTGTCTCCGAAAGTATTCGTGGTGTTGGCATAGATCAAGATTAGAATTTGTCACTCCGAATGTCGGAGAGGTATCTCTGGGCCCTCTCGGTAACACACATCACAATAAGCCTTGGAAGCAAAAGACTAATGAGTTAGTCATGATATGATGTGTTACGGAACGAGTAAAGAGACTTGCCGGTAACGAGATTGAACTAGGTATGGAGATACCGACGATCGAATCTCGAGCAAGTAACATACCGATGACAAAAGGAACAACGTATGTTGTTATGCGGTTTGACCGATAAAGATCTTCATAGAATATGTAGGAGCCAATATGAACATCCAGGTTCCGCTATTGGTTATTGACCGGAGATGAGTCTCGGTCATGTCTACATAGTTCTCGAACCCGTAGGGTCCGCACGCTTAACGTTTGATGACGATCGGTATTATGAGTTTATGAGTTTTGATGTAAGGTAGTTCGGAGTCCCGGATGAGATCACGGACATGACGAGGAGTCTCGGAATGTCCGAGACATAAAGATTGATATATTGGACGACTATATTCGGACACCGGAAGTGTTCCGAAAAAGTTTCGGATTTAACTGGATTGCCGGAGGGGGGTTACCGGAACCCCCTACGACGGGGGATGGTCCGTAGTGGGCCTTGAGGAAAGGAGAGAGGCAGCCCATAGAGGCTGGCCGGCGCCCCACCTAGGGATCCTAGTTGGACTAGGATTGGGGGGGCGCCACCTCTCCCTCTTTTTCCTTTCCCTCTCTTCCTTCTTGGTGGACTCCTACTAGGAATAGGATTGCAATCCTATTCCTAGTAGGATTGCCCTAGCCGCACCATAGGAGGCCGGCCGGCCCTCCCCTCTTGCTCCTTTATATACGGGGGCAAGGGGCCACCCAAAGACATACAAGTTGAATTGTTCCAGCCGTGTGCGGTGCCCCCCTCCACAGAAACACACCTCGGTCATACCGTTGCAGTGCTTAGGCGAAGCCCTGCGCCGGTAAATACATCATATCCGTCACCACGCCGTCGTGCTGACGAAACTCTCCCGTGAAGCTCAACTGGATCAAGAGCTTGTGGGACGTCATCAAGCTGAACGTGTGCTGAACGCGGAGGTGCCGTACGTTCGGTGCTTGTTCGGTTGAATCGCAAAGAAGTTCGACTACATCAACTGCGTCACTTGACGCTTCCGCTTCCGGTCTACGAGGGTACGTAGACACACTCTTCCCTCTCGTTGCTATGCATCTGGTAGATAGATCTTGTGTGATCGTAGGAAAATTTTAAAATACTACGTTCCCCAACAGTGGTATCAGAGCCAGGTCTATGCGTAGATGATATGCACGAGTAGAAGACAATGAGTTGTGGGCGATACTAGTCATACTGCTTACCAGCATGTCATACTTTGCTTCGGCGGTATTGTGAAATGAAGTGGCCCGGACCGACATTACGCGTACGCTTACGCGAGACTGGTTTCACCGTTACGAGCACTCGATGCTTAAAGGTGACTGACGGGTGTCTGTCTCTCTCACTTTAGCTGAATCAAGTGTGGCTACGCACGGTCCTTGTGAAGGTTAAAACAGCACATACTTGACGAAACATCATTGTGGTTTTGTATGCGTAGGTAAGAACGGTTCTTGCTAAGCCCGTAGCAGCCACGTAAAAACTTGCAACAACAAAGTAGAGGACGTCTAACTTGTTTTTGCAGGGCATGTTGTGATGTGATATGGTCAAGACATGATGAGTTATACGGTTTTGTATGAGATGATCATGTTTTTTAATGTTATCGGCAACTGGCAGGAGCCATATGGTTGTCGCTTTATTGTATGAAATGCAATCGCCATGTAATTGCTTTAATTTATCACTAAGCGGTAGCGATAGTCGTAGAAGCAATAGTTGGCGAGACGACAACGATGCTGCGATGGAGATCAAGGTGTCGCGCCGGTGACGAAGGTGATCATGACGGTGCTTTGGAGATGGAGATCAAAAGCACAAGATGATGATGGCCATATCATGTCACATATTTTGATTGCATGTGATGTTTATCTTATTATGCTTCTTATTTTGCTTAGAACGACGGTAGCATTATAAGATGATCCCTTACTAAATTTCAAGGTATAAGTGTTCTCCCTGAGTATGCACCGTTGCGAAAGTTCGTCGTGCCGAGACACCACGTGATGATCGGGTGTGATAAGCTCTACATTCAAATACAACGGGTGTAAGCCAGTTTTGCACACGCAGAATACTCGGGTTAAACTTGACGAGCCTAGCATATGCAGATATGGCCTCGGAACACTGGAGACCGAAAGGTCGAGCGTGAATCATATAGTAGATATGATCAACATAAGATGTTCACCATTGAAACTACTCCATCTCACGTGGTGATCGGACATGGTTTAGTTGATTTGGATCACGTGATCATTTAGATGACCGGAGGGATGTCTATCTAAGTGGGAGTTCCTTAATATGATTAAATTGAACTTTAATTTATCATGAACTTAGTCCTAATAGTTTTTGCATATCTATGTTGTTATAGATCAATGGCCCGTGCTACCGTTCCTTTGAATTTTAATGCATTCCTAGAGAAATCTAAGTTGAAAGATAATGGTAGCAATTACACGGACTGGGTCCGTAACCTGAGGATTATCCTCATTGCTGCATAGAAGAATTATGTCCTTGAAGCACTGCTAGGTGACAAGCCCCCTCCCGCTAATGTAGACGCTTTGAACGTCTGGCAGTCGCGGTCTGATGACTACACGATAGTTCAGTGTGCCATGCTTTACGGCTTAGAACCGGGACTTCAACGACGTTTTGAACGTCATGGACCATATGAGATGTTCCAGGAGTTGAAGTTAATATTTCAAGCAAATGCCCGGATTGAGAAATATGAGATTTCCAATAAGTTCTACAGCTGCAAGATGGAGGAGAATAGTTCTATCAGTGAACACTTGCTCAGAATGTCTGGGTACTACAATCATATGACTCAACTTGGTTGCAAAGTTGACGAGGATAGTGTTATTGATAGAGTTCTTCAATCACTGTCACCAAGCTATAAAGGCTTCATGATGAACTATAATATGCAAGGGATGCAAAAGACAATTCCCGAGCTCTTCGCTATGCTTAAGGCTGCGGAGGTAGAAATCAAAAAGGAGCATCAAGTGTTGATGGTTAGCAAGACCACTAGTTTCAAGAAAAAGGGCAAAGGAAAGAAGGGGAACTTCAAGAAGAATAGCAAGACAGTTGCTACTCCCACGAAGAAACCCAAGTCTGGAGCCAAGCCTGAAACTGAGTGCTTCTACTGCAAGGGGACTGGACACTGGAAGCGGAACTGCCCCAAGTATTTGGCGGATAAGAAGGATGTCAAGGTGAACAAAGGTATATGTGATATACATGTTATTGATGTGTACCTTACTAATGCTCGTAGTAGTACCTGGGTATTTGATACCGGTTCGGTTGCTAATATTTGTAACTCGAAACAGGGACTACGGATTAAACGAAGATTAGCTAAGGACGAGGTGACGATGCACGTGGGAAATGGTTCCAAAGTCGATGTGATCTCCGTCGGCACGCTACCTCTACATCTACCTTCGGGATTAGTTTTAGACCTAAATAATTGTTATTTGGTGCCAGCGTTAAGCATGAACATTATATCTGGATCTTGTTTATTGCGAGACGGTTATTCATTTAAATCAGAGAATAATGGTTGTTCTATTTTTATGAATAATATCTTTTATGGTCATGCACCCTTGAAGAGTGGTCTATTCTTATTGGATCTCGATTGTAGTGATACACATATTCATAATATTGAAACCAAAAGATGCAAGGTTAATAATGATAGTGCAACTTATTTGTGGCACTGCCGTTTAGGTCATATTGGTGTAAAGCGCATGAAGAAACTCCATAGTGATGGACTTTTGGAATCACTTGATTATGAATCACTTGGTGCTTGCGAACCATGCCTCATGGGCAAGATGACTAAAACTCCGTTCTCCGGAACTATGGAGCGAGCAACAGATTTGTTGGAAATCATACATACTGATGTATGTGGGCCAATGAGTGTTGAAGCTCGCGGCGGGTATCGTTATTTTCTGACCTTCACTAATGATTTGAGCAGATATGGGTATATCTAATTAATGAAGCACAAGTCTGAAACATTTGAAAAGTTCAAAGAATTTAAGAGTGAAGTAGAGAATCATCGTAACAAGAAAATAAAGTTTCTACGATCTGATCGTGGAGGAGAATATTTGAGTTACGAGTTTGGTCTTCATTTGAAACAATGTGGAATAGTTTCACAACTCACGCCACCCGGAACACCATAGCGTAATGGTGTGTCCGAACGTCGTAACCGTACTTTATTGGATATGGTGCGATCTATGATGTCTCTTACCGATTTACCACTATCGTTTTGGGGTTATGCTTTAGAGACAGCTGCATTCACGTTAAATAGGGCACCATCTAAATCCGTTGATACGACACCTTATGAACTATGGTTTGGCAAGAAACCAAAGTTGTCGTTTCTTAAAGTTTGGGGCTGCGATGCTTATGTGAAAAATCTTCAACCTGATAAGCTCGAACCCAAGTCGGAGAAATGTGTCTTCATAGGATACCCAAAAGAGACTATTGGGTACTTCTATCACAGATCCGAAGGCAAGATATTTGTTGCTAAGAATGGATCCTTTCTAGAGAAGGAGTTTCTCTCGAAAAAGTGAGTGGGAGGAAAGTAGAACTTGATGAGGTAATTGTACCTTCTCCCGAATTGGAAAGTAGTGCATCACAGAAAATTGTTCCAGTGATTCCTACACCAATCAGTGAGGAAGTTAATGATGATGATCATGAAACTTCAGATCAAGTTTCTGCTGAATGTCGTAGATCAACCAGAGTACGTTCCGCACCAGAGTGGTACGGTAACCCAGTTCTGGAAATCATGTTACTAGACCATGATGAACCTACGAACTATGAGGAAGCGATGATGAGCCCAGATTCCGCAAAATGGCTTGAGGCCATGAAATCTGAGATGGGATTCATGTATGAGAACAAAGTGTGGACTTTGGTTTACTTGCCCGATGATCGGCAGGCCTTCGAAAATAAATGGATCTTCAAGAGGAAGACCGACGCAGATGGTAATGTTACTGTTTACAAAGCTCGACTTGTTGCGAAAGGGTTTCGACAAGTTCAAGGAGTTGACTACGATGAGACTTTCTCACCTGTAGCGATGCTTAAGTCTGTCCGAATCATGTTAGCAATTGCCGCATTTTATGATTATGAAATCTGGCAAATGGATGTCAAAACTGCATTCCTGAATGGATATCTCAAAGAAGAGTTGTATATGATGCAATCAGAAGGTTTTGTCGATCCAAAAGATGCTAACAAAGTATGCAAGCTCCAGCGATCCATCTATGGACTGGTGCAAGCATCTCGGAGTTGGAATATACGCTTTGATGAGGTGATCAAAGCTTATGGTTTTATACAGACTTTTGGAGAAGCCTGTATTTACAAGAAAGTGAGTGGGAGCTCTGTAGCATTTCTAATATTATATGTGGATGACATATTGTTGATTGGAAATGATATAGAATTTCTGGATAGCATAAAAGGATACTTGAATAAGAGTTTTTCAATGAAAGACCTCGGTGAAGCTGCTTATATATTAGGCATCAAGATCTATAGAGATAGATCAAGACGCTTAATTGGACTTTCACAAAGCACATACCTTGATAAGATTTTGAAGAAGTTCAAAATGGATCAGTCAAAGAAAGGGTTATTGCCTGTATTACAAGGTATGAAGTTGAGTAAGACTCAATGCCCGACCACTGCAGAAGATAGAGAGGAAATGAAAGTCATTCCCTACGCCTCAGCCATAGGATCTATCATGTATGCAATGCTGTGTACCAGACCTGATGTGTGCCTTGCTATAAGTCTAGCAGGGAGGTACCAAAGTAATCTAGGAGTGGATCACTGGACAGCGGTCAAGAACATCCTGAAGTACCTGGAAAGGACAAAGGATCTCGTGTATGGAGGTGACAAAGAGCTCGTCGTAAATGGTTACGTCGATTCTAGCTTTGAAACTGATCCGGATGACTCTAAGTCACAAACCGGATATGTATTTTTATTGAACGGTGGAGCTGTCAGTTGGTGCAGTTCCAAGCAGAGCGTCATGGCGGGATCTACGTGTGAAGCGGAATACATAGCTGCTTCGGAAGCAGCAAATGAAGGAGTCTGGATGAAGGAGTTCATATCCGATCTAGGTGTTATACCTAGTGCATCGGGTCCAATGAAAATCTTTTGTGACAACACTGGAGCAATAGCCTTGGCGAAGGAATCCAGGTTTCACAAGAGAACAAAGCACATCAAAAGACGCTTCAATTCCATTCGCGATCTAGTCAAGGAGGGAGACATAGAGATTTGCAAAATACATACGGATCTGAATGTTGCAGACCCGTTGACTAAGCCACTTCCACGGGCAAAACATGATCAGCACCAGGACTCCATGGGTGTGAGGATCATCACTTTGTAATCTAGATTATTGACTCTAGTTCAAGTGGGAGACTGAAGGAAATATGCCCTAGAGGCAATAATAAAGATGTTATTTGTATTTCCTTATATCATGATAAATGTCTTTTATTCATGCTAGAATTGTATTAACCGGAAACTTAGTACATGTGTGGATACATAGACAAAACAGTATGTCCCTAGTATGCCTCTACTATACTAGCTCATTGATCAAAGATGGTTATGTTTCCTAGCCATAGACATGAGTTGTCATTTGATCAACGGGATCACATCATTAGGAGAATGATGTGATGGACAAGACCCATCCGTTAGCATAGCACTATGATCGTTTAGTTTTACTGCTATTGCTTTCTTCATGACTTATACATGTTCCTATGACTATGAGATTATGCAACTCCCGAATACCGTAGGAACACCTTGTGTGCCATCAAACGTCACAACGTAACTAGGTGATCATAAAGATTCTCTACAGCTGTCTCCGAAAGTATTCGTGGTGTTGGCATAGATCAAGATTAGAATTTGTCACTCCGAATGTCGGAGAGGTATCTCTGGGCCCTCTCGGTAACACACATCACAATAAGCCTTGCAAGCAAAAGACTAATGAGTTAGTCACGAGATGATGTGTTACGGAACGAGTAAAGAGACTTGCCGGTAACGAGATTGAACTAGGTATGTGTAACACCCCAAAGATATTTATTTGGAGTTTCGAAAACTTTTTCAAATTTTAGTTAGGATTTAAAAAAATTTCTTGGAGGGTTCTGTTTGAAGGTGGTAATTATTTGGGTTATTTTATTTTTGGAGGTTTTCAAAACTAATTCTTTCTAAAGAGTTTTGGGTTGTGGTTTTTATAATTCAAAGGCAAAAGCCTTTTTCACCTCTTCTAGCACCCCAAACCACTCCAAATATTTTTCTGCCACTCCAAGAATCACCTCTCAAGTCATGCACACCTTCTATGATCTTATTTAACTCCTTTCCACTCCACAAAAATATTCCTTCACTATATTTTAAATTCCAAAGATGGAATTTGAAATAATCATAGTTTCTTGACATTACAAAGGAACTATATTTTCTATGACTCTTTTGCCACCACCAAAATTATCCCTGCATATACATGGTACCCTTAACCCATTTCTTCAAAAACATTTGGTCCCACAGTTCAAATAGTTCAAATTCTACTCAATTCAAATTTGGTCCAGAAATCAAATTCTTGCCCCAAATCATTTCTAAACCTCACCAAAAATTCTGGCCTTCTGGCAATATCAATTTTGAGCAACCACACACCACCACAGCAAGTCTCATGACCATCCAAGGAGCCTAGCACCCTCAAACATTTCATCAAACACCTAACCTGCGCATTGTTCATAACTGAATCTAATTCTGTTAACTGAACTTAGTTCAGTCGACAGAGGCCGGCGGTGCCGTGCACTCCTTTCCTTTCCCCTCCCGCACGGCGTCGTCGCCTGCCTTCAATGCCGACGCCCTCACTGGCCCACCGCCCAGCCTCTCCGCGCCGGTGAGCTGGCAGCCGGCCGGTGCAGCCACCCCCGAGCTCATCCACGGCGAGGCCGAGCGGATCGCTACGGCCACCGGCCTCCATTCACTGCGCCGCACTCCCCTACCTAATCTCCCGCCCACGCGTCGCTCTCTCTCGCATCTCCGCACACCAGACGCGCCGACCACGCCGCCCCGGGCCCGTGTGGCAGTCACCGGAGCTGGCAACGCCGCCGCACCCGTACGGGACAGCGCATCACGGGCGAGGCCAACGAGCTCGAGCCCGTCCAAGCTGAGGCTTCTGCCGAACTCCACCGACCTCTTAAATGCCTCGCCACCCCTGACCACCGGCCAAAACCGACCACGGCGACCCAATTTACTCCGGCGTCATCCGCCCGTCTCGGCCACCCTCGGCTCGCCTATAAAATGGACCCCGAGCCCCTCCAGCTTCACCACTCGCCTCCACCGCCACCCAATCTCCCTCCTAGCCACCCACCCGACCACGGGAGGGTCTTCTTCTCCCTCTCCGGCCACCGTCCCGCCGCCTCTGTCCACGAACCAAACCTCACCCCTACTCCACCAGAGCCACCCAAACTCCGCCAGTCCACCTCCTTTCCACCACCACGTCGAACCCCTAAGCCAATTCCAACCCCAAAGCCCTCTCCGACGAGCCCCAACTCGACCCGAACCACCGTCCGCCGGCGTCGAGCTCACCGCTGTTCAGGTGATCGCCGGTGGCCACCTCCACCACCCACCGATGCGGAAGTCCACGCTGGTCACATTGCGACCAGCGCCGGGCTCTGAAACCCCGACGATCGTCGCCGGCGATCGCCGCCTCCTCTCTGTACACGCGCACGAGCGCTCAATTCAAACCTGACGGGTGGCCCCCACCCGTCAGCTCTCTCTCTTTTTTTCGGCAGCTTAAAGGAAAACGTATTTTCCTGTTTACGTCTTCTCTACTGGGAAACGTACTGAGGCCGAAGCGTTTTCTTTTTAAAAACAGCTCAGGGGCTTCTGTTTTGCAGAAAGACCCCTGGTTTTAAAAAGTTAATAACTTTTAAACTATAGCTCCAAATGAATTGATTCTTTTTGCTAAATTTTTCTTTTCCTCTCTAGTTTTTTTTAGATTTATTTAAAAATATTTTGAGAACATTTTTCTGTTCTGTGTTGGAATTCTTATTCGAATTCAAATTAGAATTTTCAGAAAAAGAAGAAGGATCTTTTGCTGGAATTTCAGAGGGGTTTTCTCCTGACTATTTTGGACAAGGCAAGCATTATTTGAACCTGGGATATGGTGTTTGCATTTGCATGGTTACATAGTTTGGTATTGCACTGCATATGTTGCATGTTATATCACAAGTGCATGCATGGTCATGTCACCTTTTTCCTTCGCTTGCATATCACACTAGCATCTCCCTGACGTGCATGAAGTTACTAAGTTGGCAGAATTTCACTGCTGGTTTGGACGTGCCGGTGGGCACGGTCCTTTACTGACACAGTGGTGTCTTGTGATAATGGTAAAGAACACCGGTGATATTTTTAGTAACACCTCCTGAGTCGGCCTAGATCGAGTCTTGCTCTATACACCTAGCTGTATACCGTGCTGCCACGGGTCCTTCCGGAAGGAGGGTACGGCTTAGTAAGTTGATAACCCCTGTTCGGGTGCACACCACCCAGAGAACTACGATGAAGGTTGTAGCCGTCATCGGGTCAGGGGCACGGGTGTTTCCGGTTGTAGCCGAGAGGGGGGCACCCCTTGTAATCCGCGCATTTAATAGTGATCCCATGCTTTTCGGAGGTTGTAGCCTCCCTGATTTAAGGTTTCTGGAGCGATGCTTTGGGTGATTCCTGGCATCTGGTCGGTGTGTGCGCGTCAGGCGTGTTTTCAACCCAAAGTCCGTAATGGGTATTAGCCAGTGCACGGTGCTGACTAAGGGAATCCCATACGCGTGGGTAAAGAGTACACCCTCTGCAGAGTCATATCTATTCGAATAGCCGCGTCCACGGTCAAGGACTTGGTTGGGTGGGTCAAGTATCGGTCCCGGTGTCAGTCTCTGGAGGAAACTAAATAAACCTGAGCATGTTTATGTTTGCATGATATTCTTGTCGCAGTTAGTATTATCATGAATTTATTGATGATGAAGATTATGCTTATGGACTAACCCTCTGATCTTTTTTTTTACTTTCCAGAGTGTCTCAGGGGCTGGCTAGACTACCCCGGACACTCGCCTTTATTTTCAAGTCCTTTTGTGGCGTCCCTCGAGTTTCAGGCGGTTTATCACGCCACTACTCTTGTGGACACCCGACTGGCATTTCTTTTCAAGTCCTTTTGTGGCGTCCCTCGAGTTTCAGGCGGTTTATCACGCCACTACTCTTGTGGACACCCGACTGGCATTTCTTTTCAAGTCCTTTCGTGGCGTTGCCTGAGTTCTCGGATGGTATCGTCCGATTACTCTTTTGAACACCCGTCTGGCATTTCTCTTCAAGTCCTACCGTGGTGTCACTTGACATCCGACCGGCATTTCTTTTATTTATATATATTGTTGATACTAATATTTATTTCTGCACTAACCATGATTCACCATGCCAAGTTTTGATAATGTTTGCATGCATGTAGTTCATCTATCATGGCATTCGCATTCGGTATATCTTATGTTCATAATGTTTGCGAGTACATTCAAAAGTACTCACTGGCTTGTCCCTGGCTATTTACTTGGCCAGACTTGGAGGAGGACGAGCTTTTGGAGGAGAATTGCGCTAGCGAGGCCGACGCTTAGAAGGTTCCCAGTCAGCACACCTGTGTCATGGAGTCTACCACTTGTATCATCCGTCAAGCTTCCGCCACACCAATAAAACAGTCAAGCCTCACACTGACGCTTGACTCTATGCTATTGTACCAGTGTTGAGTTCCACCACCCACTGTCATATTCCGCCACCTTAGTGCGTTGAGTTGTTGTAATAAATTGTTGAGTCACCCTGACTCAACCCTGTGTAATGCTGTATTATACTGGTTATCTATATCAAGGTTGTCCACTGGTTGTTCTTGGGAGCCAGTGTGACTTCAGGCTATTCTGTGATTTATTTCCCAGAAAGGGGCCTGACAGACCTTGGTATCAGAGCCAGGCTGACTGTAGGAGCTTTAGGCACGATCGCTAGTCACCGAGTCAGTGCTGACATTTTTCCAGCATGCATCTCATGCATCGTAGCAAATTTTCCTTAGTCATCATATACTTATGACATGGCTACTTGAATTTTTGTCTACTGTTGTAGATGGCTGGTGGCAGCTGCCCATCGCAGGTTTTCACCAACGAGCCTGCGGGATTTTCCCGCCTTCTCGCGAGCATCGCGAGGGACGCGATGGGATCTCTCGAACGTCCGGAGTACGTCATATACCCGGACAAGATCTCAGAGACCCTGACTATGTACCAGGCTTCGGTATATATTCGGGGTGGTGTTTCCGTGTCTTTCCGCCACTATCGCTTCGTGGGGAGAGCCATGCCCACTGAGAGGCATGCTATCCAGATGGCCGCACGTGAGGCTATCGCACATCTCAGGGACATCCTGCCTGTTATGCAGACCCGTCCCTATTACTACCTGCCATGCCACGTTCCATATACTAGCCACTATGCCTTTTCCTGCACCATAGGGGAAAGGGATCTGGCTATCGAGCCACTTGTCCAGTACATCATGGCCTTGGAGTTAGCTTTCACCTCCCTGGTGGATGACTACCTCACTGCGCGGGTGGACTTGTCTCGTGCGAGAGTTATTCGCAGGAGCGAGTACCGCTCTCCTACGCCTCGTGCTCCACGCACTTCCACTCCACCATATATTTCTCTGGCTAGTCCCGCGGCTCAGCGCTCGACCTCGACTGGCGATGCTAGCCGTCTGGTTGCACCTATTCCGACCAGAGCTTCTCCACTGACGAGCACGGTGCCACCTCCAGCAGGCATGGCATCATCGACCGCACGACTAGAGGCGATTCCCGAGGAGGAGGAGGAGGAGGAGGAGGGCGAGATCGCATCCTCGGTGCCTTATCTGAGTCTCACTCTCAGCAGGACCTAGGATGAGCTGTGTGGACGAACGCAGTTTTCCTCACCAGATGACCGCTTGAGAACACGGATGTAATATATTTATCTCCTATTCTTCCTATCTTTTGTAAGATAGCGATGATAGGTCTGGACCGCAGGACGATGAGAGCACGGAGAGTGCGCTAGTAGTAATAAGTGATCTTGTATGATACAGTTTCCACATATATCATGTATAATTATATCCTGTATAATTAACTCCTGCTTGTATAATTAAACTGCCTGTGTAATATAACTGGCTGCCTTGTCTTACTTTGTCCTGGTGGGAAAAACTTATTTGGAATTTATTTTCTGCTATTTGATTCTTTTCTTTGGTGTTATACAAATACCCCAGAAAGAAAATGCATCGTCCCTGGACCCGTTCTATGCCAACTCCGCCTGAGAACAACTCTGGACAGATGGGAAATAATTTTACTCAAGGGCAGACAAGTCAGCAAAGCAGTGATTCAGCGTTCTCGCAAGTGTGTCGCCTATATGAGCAGAGTCAGCAACAGCATCAGGAGATGATGCAGCATTTGATTAACATGGGAAATCACCAAGAACAACAGCAACCCAGGTCCAAACTGTCTGAGTTACAAAAGACCCGCCCGACGATCTTCACTCACACTTACAAGCCACTAGAGGCAGACGACTGGCTTCGAGACATGGAAAGAAAATTGGTCTTTGCTCAGTGTACTGACCAGGAAAAGGTGCTGTACACACCGCACTATTTTTCTGGGACGGTTGCTTCGTGGTGGGAGAACTTATGTCACACCCATCCTGACGGAGCAAATATGACATGGGAGCAATTCAAGGAGAATTTTCGGGCAGCACATATCCCTAATAGCATTATGAAATTGAAGAAGAGGGAATTTGAGGATCTCAGACAGCGGGGCTCCACAGTAACCCAATATCTGGATCAGTTTACTCAGTTGGCTCGGTACGCCAACGATGAGTATATGACAGAGAACAAAAAGATGGAAAAGTTTCTCGACGGACTCATTTCATCTCTAAAGTGCCAACTAGTGGTTCATACCTTTCCAGATTTTAAGACACTTGTTGATAAGGCTATTATTCTGGAAAATGAACACCGCAATATGGATGAGGCTCGCAAGCGTCGCATGAACCAGTCAGTACAGGTTCGCAGCAACAGGCCCAGGAGTGATGTTCAAAGGCCAGTAATAACCCGACCAGCGACTACAGCTCCACCACAGAACCGCAGTGCATTCCACAATAGGACCAAGGATACAGCTTTTCATCCTGGAGTCACCTGCTATTCCTGTGGAGGAGAGGGGCATTATGCTAAACAGTGCCCAAAACAGGGAAACAACCCTCCCAAAGCCAACAACAACAACAATGGCCGCGGTGCGACCACAGCTCCGCGACGCAATAACTTCAACCCCAATAACAACCACAAGCAAGGACATATCAACCACGTGACTTTTGAGGAAGCTCAGAACGCACCGGATATCGTGTTTGGTACGTTCCCCGCCAACTCAGTAGATGCTACAGTTTTATTTGATTCCGGAGCTTCCCACTCTTGCATTTCTAAAAGATTTGCCTCGAAGAATCAGTTTCCCTTTTTGCCTTTGCAAAATTCCATGGTTATTCAGTCCCCGGGATCAAAGCAAAATACTCAATGGTACTGCAAGGATGTGAGCATCGAAATTGAAGGAATGGGATTCTTAGCCAATCTCATCGTATTGGAGGCAGTTGACCTGGACATTATTCTAGGAATGGATTGGTTAACCACAAACAAAGGTTTCATAGACTGCTATAACCGCACGGTAACTCTCACCAATTGCCAAGGAAAGACAATAAAGGTGGGTACAAGGAAGATTGCCACATCACAAGGGAAATTGAATCAAGTGGATACGGTGGAATTAAGTAAGGTTCGTGTAGTCTGTGAGTATCCTGATGTATTCCCTGAAGAGTTACCAGGAATGCCTCCGGACCGCGAAATTGAGTTCGTTATTGAACTAGCACCCGGAACGACACCCATATACAAGAAGCCGTACCGTATGGCTCCAACGGAATTGGCAGAATTAAAGAAGCAAATTAAGGAATTGATGGAGAAAGGTTACGTTCGACCCAGCTCGTCACCATGGGGGTCGCCAGTTTTATTCGCCAAGAAGAGGGATGGTACCCTACGGCTATGTATTGATTACAGGGCACTTAATATGGTCACTATCAAGAATAAATATCCACCGCCCAGAATCAACGATTTGTTTGAGCAGCTAGCAGAAGCTAAAGTCTTCTCGAAGATAGACCTAAGATCAGGTTATCATCAGCTAAAGATTCGGACGACAGACATACCTAAGACGGCGTTTACTACCAGATATGGATTATATGAGTTCACAGTGATGCCGTTCGGTTTGACCAATGCCCCGGCATATTTTGTGCATCTCATGAACAAGGTTTTTATGAAATATTTGGATAAATTTGTGGTGGTATTTATCGATGACATACTTATTTACTCCAAGACACCCGAAGATCATGAGCAGCATCTTCGGATAGTACTGGAAGAGTTAAGGAAAAATCAACTATATGCCAAATTCAGTAAATGTGAATTTTGGTTGAGAGAAGTTGGTTTCCTTGGGCACGTATTGACCCAAGATGGAATCGCTGTGGACCCGGGAAAGGTAAAGGATGTTTTGGGATGGAAGCAACCCACAAGCGTAACGGAAGTCAGAAGTTTTCTTGGTCTAGCGGGCTATTATCGAAGGTTTATTGAAGGGTTCTCCACTATAGCCAAACCCATGACCCAGTTACTCAAGAAAGACAAGAAGTTTGAATGGACTGAAGCTTGTGAGAAGAGTTTTCAGGAGTTGAAAAAGAGGTTAACAACAGCACCAGTTCTAGTTGTGCCCGACGTGCACAAAAATTTTGAGATATATTGTGACGCATCCAGGAAAGGCCTTGGATGTGTGTTAATGCAGGAAGGAAAAGTGGTGGCTTACAACTCAAGACAGCTACGGCGACATGAAGAAAATTACCCCACTCATGATCCGGAACTTGCTGCAGTAATACATGCACTCAAGGAGTGGCGACACTATCTTCTGGGGAACCGATGTGAAATATACACGGACCACAAAAGTCTTAAGTATATTTTCACTCAGCCAGAATTAAATTTGAGACAGCGACGTTGGCTTGAGCTAATTAAGGATTATAACATAGGAATTCACTACCACCCAGGTAAAGCCAATGTTGTGGCAGATGCTCTAAGCAGGAATCCATGCGCCGGTAATGGCAGTGTACAACTCTCACAGCATGTGTTCAGCCAGGAATTTGCCAAGCTCAACATGGCACTAGTCACGGAGGGGACCATTTCCCAGTTGGAAATAAAACCAACATTAGAGGACCAGATCAGAGAAGCCCAAAAGGGACACCCAAGTATTGAAGGGATTAGGAGAAAGATGAAACTAGGCAGGGCGCCCGAATTTATTGAAGACAGCCAAGGAGTTATTTGGTTTGGACAGAGATTATGCGTACCAAACATTGAAGAGTTAAAACAGCAGATAATGGCAGAGGCGCATACCACTCCATATTCCATTCATCCCGGAGGGACCAAAATGTATAAGGATCTACAGGAAAGATTTTGGTGGCACGGGATGAAAAGGGATATAGCCATATATGTGGCATGTTGTGATACCTGCCAACGTGTGAAGGCAGAGCACCAGAGACCAGCAGGGTTGTTGCAACCAATTAAGGTGCCCGAATGGAAATGGGATAGAATTGGAATGGATTTCATTGTTGGTTTGCCAAGGTCACGCCATGGGAATGATGCTATCTGGGTAATAACAGATTCGCTAACCAAGGTAGCACACTTCATTCCGGTAAAAACCACATACTCAACACAGAGGCTAGCCAGGTTGTACCTTTCCCGGATTGTTTGTCTACACGGGGTACCCAAGATAATAGTCTCTGACAGAGGCACCCAATTTTTCTCTAGATTTTGGGAACATCTACAGCAAGCCTTAGGCACGCAACTGGCTTTCAGCACAGCATATCACCCGCAGACCGGAGGACAGACAGAGCGGGTAAATCAAATATTGGAAGACATGCTGAGAGCATGTGTGCTTACCTACGGAGTCAGTTGGGAGGATAGTTTGCCTTATGCAGAATTCTCCTACAACAACAGTTATCAAGCTAGTCTGAAAATGTCACCTTTCGAAGCGTTATACGGACGACGATGCCGGACCCCACTGAATTGGTCTGAAACCGGAGACAGCCGAATTTTTGGACCAGAAATACTAAAAGAGGCAGAAACCAAAGTGAAGCTTATTCAGGACCGACTGAGAGCAGCTCAGAGCCGACAGAAGAGTTATTACGATCAAAAACACCGCCATGTCCATTTTGAACCCAATGATTACGTATATCTCAGAGTATCCCCGACAAGGGGGCTACAGAGATTTAAGGTCAAGGGGAAATTAGCACCAAGATTTATTGGACCGTTCAAAGTAACCGCAAGAAGGGGCAAGGTTGCCTATCAACTGGAATTACCGGCAGAATTGTCAGATGTCCACAATGTGTTCCACGTATCTCAGCTGAGGAAATGTATTAGCAACCCAGAAAAGCAAGTTCAGCACCAAAAGTTGGATCTTCAACCCGATCTTACCTATCGGGAACGTCCTATACGGATTTTGGAGGAGTCTGAACGGAGGACCCGACAAAACGTAATAAAGTTTTACAAGGTTCAATGGAGCAATCACACCGAGGAAGAAGCAACATGGGAAAGAGAAGATCACTTAAGGACTGAGTATCCGTACCTGTTTGAGGGACAGCTGAAATCTCGGGGACGAGATTTTTCTTAAGGGGGGTAGGTGTTGTAACACCCCAAAAATATTTATTTGGAGTTTCGAAAACTTTTTCAAATTTTAGTTAGGATTTAGAAAAATTTCTTGGAGGGTTCTGTTTGAAGGTGGTAATTATTTGGGTTATTTTATTTTTGGAGGTTTTCAAAACTAATTCTTTCTAAAGAGTTTTTGGTTGTGGTTTTTATAATTCAAAGGCAAAAGCCTTTTTCACCTCTTCTAGCACCCCAAACCACTCCAAATATTTTTCTGCCACTCCAAGAATCACCTCTCAAGTCATGCACACCTTCTATGATCTTATTTAACTCCTTTCCACTCCACAAAAATATTCCTTCACTATATTTTAAATTCCAAAGATGGAATTTGAAATAATCATAGTTTCTTGACATTACAAAGGAACTATATTTTCTATGACTCTTTTGCCACCACCAAAATTATCCCTGCATATACATGGTACCCTTAACCCATTTCTTCAAAAACATTTGGTCCCACAGTTCAAATAGTTCAAATTCTACCCAATTCAAATTTGGTCCAGAAATCAAATTCTTGCCCCAAATCATTTCTAAACCTCACCAAAAATTCTGGCCTTCTGGCAATATCAATTTTGAGCAACCACACACCACCACAGCAAGTCTCATGACCATCCAAGGAGCCTAGCACCCTCAAACATTTCATCAAACACCTAACCTACGCACTGTTCATAACTGAATCTAATTCAGTTAACTGAACTTAGTTCAGTCGACAGAGGCCGGCGGTGCCGTGCACTCCTTTCCTTTCCCCTCCCGCACGGCGTCGTCGCCTGCCTTCAATGCCGCCGCCCTCACTGGCCCACCGCCCAGCCTCTCCGCGCCGGTGAGCTGGCAGCTGGCCGGTGCAGCCACCCCCGAGCTCATCCACGGCGAGGCCGAGCGGATCGCCACGGCCACCGGCCTCCATTCACTGCGCCGCACTCCCCTACCTAATCTCCCGCCCACGCGTCGCTCTCTCTCGCATCTCCGCACACCAGACGCGCCGACCATGCCGCCCCGGGCCCGTGTGGCAGTCGCCGGAGCTGGCAACGCCGCCGCACCCGTACGGGACAGCGCATCGCGGGCGAGGCCAACGAGCTCGAGCCCGTCCAAGCTGAGGCTTCTGGCGAACTCCACCGACCTCTTAAATGCCTCGCCACCCCTGACCACCGGCCAAAACCGACCACGGTGACCCAATTTACTCCGGCGTCATCCGCCCGTCTCGGCCACCCTCGGCTCGCCTATAAAAGGGACCCCGAGCCCCTCTAGCTTCACCACTCGCCTCCACCGCCACCCAATCTCCCTCCTAGCCACCCACCCGACCACGGGAGGGTCTTCTTCTCCCTCTCCGGCCACCGTCCCGCCGCCTCTGTCCACGAACCAAACCTCACCCCTACTCCACCAGAGCCACCCAAACTCCGCCAGTCCACCTCCTTTCCACCACCACGTCGAACCCCTAAGCCAATTCCAACCCCAAAGCCCTCTCCGACGAGCCCCAACTCGACCCGAACCACCGTCCGCCGGCGTCGAGCTCACCGCCGTTCAGGTGATCGCCGGTGGCCACCTCCACCACCCACCAATGCGGAAGTCCACGCTAGTCAAATTGCGACCAGCGCCGGGCTCTAAAACCCCGGCGATCGTCGCCGGCGATCGCCGCCTCCTCTCTGTACACGCGCACGAGCGCTCAATTCAAACCTGACGGGTGGCCCCCACCCGTCAGCTCTCTCTCTTTTTTTCGGCATCTTAAAGGAAAACGTATTTTCCTGTTTACGTCTTCTCTACTGGGAAACGTACTGAGGCCGAAGCGTTTTCTTTTTAAAAACAGCTCAGGGGCTTCTGTTTTGCAGAAAGACCCCTGGTTTTAAAAAGTTAATAACTTTTAAACTATAGCTCCAAATGAATTGATTCTTTTTGCTAAATTTTTCTTTTCCTCTCTAGTTTTTTTTAGATTTATTTAAAAATATTTTGAGAACATTTTTCTGTTCTGTGTTGGAATTCTTATTCGAATTCAAATTTGAATTTTCAGAAAAAGAAGAAGGATCTTTTGCTGGAATTTCAGAGGGGTTTTCTCCTGACTATTTTGGACAAGGCAAGCATTATTTGAACCTGGGATATGGTGTTTGCATTTGCATGGTTACATAGTTTGGTATTGCACTGCATATGTTGCATGTTATATCACAAGTGCATGCATGGTCATGTCACCTTTTTCCTTCGCTTGCATATCACACTAGCATCTCCCTGACGTGCATGAAGTTACTAAGTTGGCAGAATTTCACTGCTGGTTTGGACGTGCCGGTGGGCACGGTCCTTTACTGACACAGTGGTGTCTTGTGATAATGGTAAAGAACACCGGTGATATTTTTAGTAACACCTCCTGAGTCGGCCTAGATCGAGTCTTGCTCTATACACCTAGCTGTATACCGTGCTGCCACGGGTCCTTCCGGAAGGAGGGTACGGCTTAGTAAGTTGATAACCCCTGTTCGGGTGCACACCACCCAGAGAACTACGATGAAGGTTGTAGCCGTCATCGAGTCAGGGGCACGGGTGTTTCCGGTTGTAGCCGAGAGGGGGGCACCCCTTGTAATCCGCGCGTTTAATAGTGATCCCATGCTTTTCGGAGGTTGTAGCCTCCCTGATTTAAGGTTTCTGGAGCGATTCTTTGGGTGATTCCTGGCATCTGGTCGGTGTGTGCGCGTCAGGCGTGTTTTCAACCCAAAGTCCGTAATGGGTATTAGCCAGTGCACGGTGCTGACTAAGGGAATCCCATACGCGTGGGTAAAGAGTACACCCTCTGCAGAGTCATATCTATTCGAATAGCCGCGTCCACGGTCAAGGACTTGGTTGGGTGGGTCAAGTATCGGTCCCGGTGTCAGTCTCTGGAGGAAACTAAATAAACCTGAGCATGTTTATGTTTGCATGATATTCTTGTCGCAGTTAGTATTATCATGAATTTATTGATGATGAAGATTATGCTTATGGACTAACCCTCTGATCTTTTTTTTTACTTTCCAGAGTGTCTCAGGGGCTGGCTAGACTACCCCGGACACTCGACTTTATTTTCAAGTCCTTTTGTGGCGTCCCTCGAGTTTCAGGCGGTTTATCACGCCACTACTCTTGTGGACACCCGACTGGCATTTCTTTTCAAGTCCTTTTGTGGCGTCCCTCGAGTTTCAGGCGGTTTATCACGCCACTACTCTTGTGGACACCCGACTGGCATTTCTTTTCAAGTCCTTTCGTGGCGTTGCCTGAGTTCTCGGATGGTATCGTCCGATTACTCTTTTGAACACCCGTCTGGCATTTCTCTTCAAGTCCTACCGTGGTGTCACTTGACATCCGACCGGCATTTCTTTTATTTATATATATTGTTGATACTAATATTTATTTCTGCACTAACCATGATTCACCATGCCAAGTTTTGATAATTGTTTGCATGCATGTAGTTCATCTATCATGGCATTCGCATTCGGTATATCTTATGTTCATAATGTTTGCGAGTACATTCAAAAGTACTCACTGGCTTGTCCCTGGCTATTTACTTGGCCAGACTTGGAGGAGGACGAGCTTTTGGAGGAGAATTGCGCTAGCGAGGCCGACGCTTAGAAGGTTCCCAGTCAGCACACCTGTGTCATGGAGTCTACCACTTGTATCATCCGTCAAGCTTCCGCCACACCAATAAAACAGTCAAGCCTCACACTGACGCTTGACTCTATGCTATTGTACCAGTGTTGAGTTCCACCACCCACTGTCATATTCTGCCACCTTAGTGCGTTGAGTTGTTGTAATAAATTGTTGAGTCACCCTGACTCAACCCTGTGTAATGTTGTATTATACTGGTTATCTATATCAAGGTTGTCCACTGGTTGTTCTTGGGAGCCAGTGTGACTTCAGGCTATTCTGTGATTTATTTCCCAGAAAGGGGCCTGACAGTACGGAGATACCGACGATCGAATCTCGGGCAAGTAACATACCGAGACCTAAAGATTGATATATTGGACGACTATATTCGAACACCGGAAGTGTTCCGAAAAAGTTTCGGATTTAACTGGATTGCCAGAGGGGGTTACCGGAACCCCCTACGAGGGGGGATGGTCCATAGTGGGCCTTGAGGAAAGGAGAGAGGCAGCCCATAGAGGCTAGCCGGCGCCCCACCTAGGGATCCTAGTTGGACTAGGATTGGGGGGCGCCACCTCTCCCTCTTTTTCCTTTCCCTCTCTTCCTTCTCGGTGGACTCCTACTAGGAATAGGATTGCAATCCTATTCCTAGTAGGATTGCCCTAGCCGCACCATAGGAGGCCGGCCGTCCCTCCCCTCTTGCTCCTTTATATACGGGGGCAAGGGGCACCCAAAGACACACAAGTTGAATTGTTCCAGCCGTGTGCGGTGCCCCCCTCCACAGAAACACACCACGGTCATACCGTTGCAGTGCTTAGGCGAAGCCCTGCGTCGGTAAATACATCATATCCGTCACCACGCCGTCGTGCTGACGAAACTCTCCCGTGAAGCTCAACTGGATCAAGAGCTCGTGGGACGTCATCAAGCTGAACGTGTGATGAACGCGGAGGTGTCGTACGTTCGGTGCTTGATCGGTTGAATCGCGAAGAAGTTCGACTACATCAACCGCGTCACTTGACGCTTCCGCTTCCGGTCTACGAGGGTACGTAGACACACTCTTCCCTCTCGTTGCTATGCATCTGGTAGATAGATCTTGTGTGATCGTAGGAAAATTTTAAAATACTACGTTCCCCAACAATCTTTCGGTATGCCATTAAGAATAATTGACCATAATATTACCTAGGAGTTTGGTAGCTTCTCCTAAGGTAGTTTCCATAAAAGCGCCTCCTGCGGCCGAATCTAAAAGATTTCTAGAAGAAAAATTCAAGCCAGCATAAAAGTTTTGAATAATCATCCATAAGTTCAAACCATGTGTAGGACAATGACGTATCATTAATTTCATTCTCTCCCAAGCGTGTGCAACATGCTCATGATCTTGTTGCTTAAAATTCATAATATCGTTTCTAAGAGAGATGATCTTAGCAGGAGGAAAATACTTAGAGATAAAAGCATCTTTGCACTTATTCCACGAATCAGTACTATTTCTAGGCAAAGAGGAAAACCAAGTTTTAGCACGATCTCTAAGTGAAAACAGAAATAACTTCAATTTGACAATATCATTATCCGTATCCCTCTTCTTTTGCATATCACACAAATCAATAAAGTTGTTTAGATGGGTAGCGGCATCTTCACTAGGAAGGCCGGAAAATTGATCTTTCATAACAAGATTCAAAAAGGCAGCATTGATCTCACAAGATTCAGCATCGGTAATAGGAGCAATAGGAGTGCAAATAATATCATTATTGCTGGTATTGGAGAAGTCACACAATTTGGTATTGTTCTGAGCCATAGTGACAAGCAAGCAATCGAACACACAAGCAAACAAGAAGCAAGCGAACGATAAACCAAAAAGAAGGGCAAATAAAACGGAAAGGGTGAAGTGGGAGAGAGGAAAACGAGAGGCAAATAAATGTAATGCGAAGGATAAGGGTTTGTGATAGGTACTTGGTACATGACTTTTGAGTAAGCCTCCCCGGCAACGGCGCCAGAAATTCTTCTTGATACTTCTCGAGCTTGCGTTGTATTCCCTCGAAGAGGAAAGGGTGATGCAGCACAGTAGCATAAGTATTTCCCTCAGTTTTTTAGAACAAAGGAATCAATCCAGTAGGAGACCACGCGCGAGTGCCTCGCACCTGCACAAACAAATAAGAACTTCGCAGCCAACGCGATAAGGGGTTGTCAATCCCTTTACGGTCACTTACGAAAGTGAGATCTAATAGATATGATAGTTTGATATTTTGGGTATTTTTTGATATAAGAACAGAAAGTAAAAATGGTAAAGTAAACTAGATTGTAGATTGATATGTTGAGAATAGACCCGGGGGCCATAGGTTTCAGTAGTGGCTTCTCTCATGATAGCAGATTTCTACTGTGGGTGAACGAATTACTGTCGAGCAATTGGTAGAAAAGCGAATAATTATGAGAATGTCTAGGCATGATCATTATACATAGGCATCACATCCGTGACAAGTAGACCGAAACGATTCTGCATCTACTACTATTACTCCACACATCGACCGCTATCCAGCATGGATCTAGCCTATTAAGTTCATAAGAACAGAGTAACGCCTTAAGCAAGATGACATGATGTAGAGGGATAAACTCAATAAATATGATATAAACCCCATCTTTTTATCTTCGATGGCAACAATACAATACGTGCCTTGCTACCCCTACTGTCACTGGGAAAGGACAACACAAGATTGAACCCAAAGCCAAGCACTTCTCCCATTGCAAGAACTATAGATCTAGTAGGCCAAACTAAACCAATAATTCGAAGAGACTTGCAAGGATATTATAATCATACATACAAGAATTCAGAAAAGAATCAAATATTTCTCATAGATAATCCTGATCATAAACCCACAATTCATCGGATCTTGACAAACACACCGCAAAAAGAGATTACATCAAATAGATCTCCTCAAAGACCGAGGAGAACTTGGTACTGAGATCCAAAGAGAGAGAAGAAGCCATCTAGGTACTAACTATGGACCCGAAGGTCTGTGGTAAACTACTCACAACTCATGGTGAGGCGATGGTGTTGATGTAGAAGCACTCCGTAGTAGATCCCCCCTCCGGCGGAGCTCCAGAACAGCCCCAAGATGGGATCTCACGGGAACAGAAGGTTGACGTGGTGGAATTAGGGTTTTCTCTCTGTTTTCTGATGTTTTCAGGGTACATGGGTATATATAGGAGGAAGGAGGGCATCGGGGGACCAACATGGGGCCCACGAGGCAGGGGGCGCGCCCTGTAGGGGGGGCGCGCCGCCCACCCTCGTGGACGCCATGTGTACCCTATTCCGTGGTTCTCAAGTCTCCTGTGAAGATATCACTCCAAAAATATATCTCCCGAAGGTTTCATTCCGTTTGGACTCCGTTTGATATTCCTTTTCTGTAAAACCCTGAAATAGGCAAAAAAACAGCAATCTTGACTGGGCCTTTGGGTTAATAGGTTAGTCCCAAAAATAATATAAAAGTGTATAACAAAGCTCATTAAACATCCAAAACATCATAAATAATAGCATGGAACAATCAAAAATTATAGATACGTTGGAGACGTATCAGGGCCCTGGGTAGCAATGCCATCGGAGCGTCGCACCGGCCCCTCATACATGCGGGGTGGTGTTGTGGCATGTCCGAATAGGCGGCACGCGTCTCCGGGGCGTGCCCCCCTCACGGACTGCGCCACCGTCGTAACCTGGAGGGGGGAAAAGACGCATCGGGTCTACACGGACGGGATGTAGCTGTGGGTTTGGCCCGGATGTTGCTCCCAGGTGTCCCTCTGGGCTGACCTGACACAACTGGGTGGAGAGGTCCATTGGTCAAAGCCTGTCCGTGGGAAGTCAAAGGGCTAGATCCCGTGGTCAACCGCTCTAGGGTTAGGCGGGATGGGGGCCCTGGGTAGCAATGCCACCGGAGCGTCGC
>LR738715.1:869620857-869649270 GCA_902687465.1 Secale cereale | reverse complement strand
GCCCCTCATACATGCGGGGTGGTGTTGTGGCATGTTTGAATAGGCGGCATGCGTCTCCGGGGCGTGGCCCCCCTCACGGACGGCGCTGCTGCCGGCACCTGGAGGGGCGAAACGGACGCGTCCGGTCTACACGGAGGGGATGTAGCTGTGGGTTTGGCCCGGATGTTTCTCCCAAGTGTCTCTTTGGGCTGACCTAACACAACCGGGTGGAGAGGTCCATTGGTCAAAGCCCGTCCATAGCAAGTCAAAGGGTTAGATCTCGTGGTCAACCGCTCCAGCATTAGGCGGGATGGGGGCCCTGGGGGTAGCAATGCCACCGAAGCGTCATACCGGGCCCTCATACATGTCGGGTGGTGTGGTGGCATGTGTGAAGATGCGGCACGCTACTCCGGGGTGTGGCCCCCCTCACGGACGACGATGACACAGTAGTAGACGTTCTGCGGTAACGGTACGGCGTGAATATTATTAAGTACTCGGAGCACGATAAAATCAATAGTTTTTTACACGACATGGTTAGGGTCTTGTGATGGGTTAGGCTACTGGATTTTTAATAAATTAGTAGTATATTTATTCAAAAAATAATAATTTGTTGCTAATAAAAAAGGAAAATATATATATGCCTACGGCTAAGCCGTCGGCATAGGTGCCACGTGGCATCGACACCTATGCCGATGGTTTAGCCGTCGACATACTTCGCCTTATCCACTTGGGGGCGGGCGCTGGCCACCCATTCTTTCCCCCACCCACATCCTCTCCCCAACCCGCCTCGACCCGCGCCGCTCGCCACCCGCTGTCTCTCAACCCGCGCCGCTTCCCGCCGCTCGCTCCACCCGCACCGCTCCCCGCTGCACGACGCCGCTCCACCCGGGCCCCTGTTGGGGAACGTAGTATTTTAAAATTTTCCTACGATCACGCAAGATCTATCTACCAGATGCATAGCAACGAGAGGGAAGAGTGTGTCTACGTACCCTCGTAGACCGGAAGCGGAAGCGTCAAGTGACGCGGTTGATGTAGTCGAACTTCTTCGCGATCCAACCGATCAAGCACCGAACGTACGGCACCTCCGCGTTCAGCACACGTTCAGCTTGATGACGTCCCACGAGCTCTTGATCCAGTTGAGCATCACGGGAGAGTTTCGTCAGCACGACGGCGTGGTGACAGATATGATGTATCTACCGGTGCAGGGCTTCGCCTAAGCACTGTGACGGTATGACCGAGGTGTGTTTCTGTGGACGGGGGCACCGCACACGGCTAGAACAATTCAACTTGTGTGTCTTTGGGTGCCCCCCTACCCCCGTATATAAAGGAGCAAGAGGGGAGGGCCGGCCGGCCTCCTATGGTGCGGCTAGGGCAATCCTACTAGGAATAGGATTGCAATCCTATTCCTAGTAGGAGTCCACCAAGAAGGAAGAGAGGGAAAGGAAAAAAGGGAGAGGTGGCACCCCCCCAATCCTAGTCCAACTAGGATCCCTAGGTGGGGCGCCGGCCAGCCTCTATGGGCTGCCTCTCTCCTTTCCTCAAGGCCCACTATGGACCATCCCCCTTCGTAGGGGGTTCCGGTAACCCCCTCCGGCAATCCAGTTAAATCCGAAACTTTTCCGGAACACTTCCGGTGTCCAAATATAGTCATCCAATATATCAATCTTTATGTCTCAGACAATCCGAGACTCCTCGTCATGTCTGTGATCTCATCCGGGACTCCGAACTACCTTCGGTACATCAAAACTCATAAACTCATAATACAGATCGTCATCAAACGTTAAGCGTGCGGACCCTAGGGTTCGAGAACTATGTAGACATGACCGAGACTCATCTCCGGTCAATAACCAATAGCAGAACCTAGATGTTCATATTGGCTCCTACATATTCTACGGAGATCTTTATCGGTCAAACCGCATAACAACATACGTTGTTCCTTTTGACATCGGTATGTTACTTGCCCGAGATTCGATCGTCGGTATCTCGATACCTAGTTCAATCTCGTTACCGGCAAGTCTCTTTACTCGTTCCGTAACACATCATCTCGTGACTAACTCATTAGTCTTTTGCTTGCAAGGCTTATTGTGATGTGTGTTACCGAGAGGGCCCAGAGATACCTCTCCGACACTCGGAGTGACAAATCCTAGTCTTGATCTATGCCAACACCACGAATACTTTCGGAGACACGTGTAGAGCATCTTTATGATCACCCAGTTACGTTGTGACATTTGATAGCACACAAGGTGTTCTTACGGTATTCGGGAGTTGCATAATCTCATAGTCATAGGAACATGTATAAGTCATGAAGAAAGCAATAGCAGTAAAACTAAACGATCATAGTGCTAAGCTAACGGATGGGTCTAGTCCATCACATCATTCTCCTAATGATGTGATCCCGTTGATCAAATGACAACTCATGTCTATGGCTAGGAAACATAGCCATCTTTGATCAGTGAGCTAGTCTAGTCGAGGCATACTAGGGACATACTATTTTGTCTATGTATTCACATATGTATCAAGTTTCCGGTTAATACAATTCTAGCATGAATAAAAGACATTTATCATGATATAAGGAAATACAAATAGCAACTTTATTATTGCCTCTAGGGCATATTTCCTTCAGTCTCCCACTTGCACTAGAGTCAATAATCTAGCTCACATCGCCATGTGATTTAATACCGATAGTTCACATCGTTATATGAATAACACCCATAGTTCACATCGCCATGTGACAAACACCCAAAGGGTTTACTAGAGTCAATAATCTAGTTCACATCGCTATGTGATTAATACCCAAGAGTAATAAGGTGTGATCATGTTTTGCTTGTGAGAGAAGTTTAGTCAACGGGTCTGTCACATTCAGATCCGTATGTATTTCGCAAATTTCTATGTCTACAATGCTCTGCATAGAGCTACTCTAGCTAATTGCTCCCACTTTCAATACGCATCCAGATTGATACTTAGAGTCATCTGGATTTAGTGTCAAAGCTTGCATCGGCGTAACCCTTTACGACGAACTCTTTATCACCTCCATAATCGAGAAACATTTCCTTAGTCATCCAGTTACTAAGGATAATTTTGACCGTTGTACAGTGATCTACTCCTGGATCACTATTGTACCCCCTTGACAAACTCATGGCAAGGTACACAACATGTTTGGTACACAGCATGGCATACTTTATAGAACCTATGGCTGAGGCATAGGGAATGACTTTCATTCTCTTTATATTTTTCTGCCGTGGTCTGGCTTTGAGTCTTACTCAACTTCACACCTTACAAGTCAGGCAAGAACTCCTTCTTTGACTGATCCATTTTGAACTACTTCAAAATCTTATCAAGGTATGTACTCATCGAAAGTCTTATCAAGCGTCTTGATCTATCTCTATAGATCTTGATGCCCAATATGTAAGCAGCTTCACCAAGGTCTTTCTTTGAAAAACTCCTTTCAAACACTCCTTTATGATTTCCAGAAAATTCTACATCATTTCCGATCGACAATATGTCATTCACATATACTTATCAGAAAGGTTGTAGTGCTCCCACTCACTTCTTGTAAATACAGGCTTCACCGCAAGTCTGTATAAATCTATATGCTTTGATCAACTTATCAAAGCGTATATTCCAACTCCGAGATGCTTGCACCAGTCTATAGATGGATCACTGGAGCTTGCACATTTTGTTAGCACCTTTAGGATTGACAAAACCTTCTGGTTGCATCATATACAAGTCTTCTTTAATAAATCCATTAAAGAATGCAGTTTTGTTATCCATTTGCCAGATTTCATAAAATGTGGCAATTGCTAACATGATTCGGACAGACTTAAGCATCGCTACGGGTGAGAAAAGTCTCATCGTAGTCAACTCCTTGAACTTGTCGAAACCCTTTCGCTACAAGTCGAGCTTTGTAAACAGTAACATTACCGTCTGCGTCGGTCTTCCTCTTGAAGATCCATTTATTTTCGATGGCTTGCCGATCATCGGGCAAGTCAACCAAAGTCCACACTTTGTTCTCATACATGGATCCCATCTCAGATTTCATGGCCTCAAGCCATTTTGCGGAATCTGGGCTCATCATCGCTTCCTCATAGTTCGTAGGTTCATCATGGTCTAGTAACATGACTTCCAGAACTGGGTTGCCGTACCACTCTGGTGCGGAACGTACTCTGGTTGATCTACGACGTTCAGCAGAAACTTGATCTGAAGTTTCATGATCACCATCATTAACTTCCTCACTGATTGGTGTAGGAATCACTGGAACAATTTTCTGTGATGTACTACATTCCAATTCAGGAGAAGGTACAATTACCTCATCAAGTTCTACTTTCCTCCCACTCACTTCTTTCAAGAGAAACTCCTTCTCTAGAAAGGAACCATTCTTAGAAACGAATATCTTGCCTTCGGATCTGTGATAAAAGGTATACCCAACAGTCTCTTTTGGGTATCCTATGAAGACACATTTCTCCGACTTGGGTTCGAGCTTATCAGGTTGAAACTTTTTCACATAAGCATCGCAGCCCCAAACTTTAAGAAACGACAACTTTGGTTTCTTGCCAAACCACGGTTCATAAGGTGTCGTATCAACGGATTTAGATGGTGCCCTATTTAACGTGAATGTAGCTGTCTCTAATGCATAACCCCAAAAGCGATAGTGGTAGATCGGTAAGAGACATCATCGATCGCACCATATCTAATAAAGTACGGTTATGACGTTCGGACACACCATTACGCTGTGGTGTTCCGGGTGGCGTGAGTTGTGAAACTATTCCACATTGTTTCAAATGAAGACCAAACTCGTAACTCAAATATTCTCCTCCACGATCAGATCGTAGACACTTTATTTTCTTGTTACGATGATTCTCTACTTCACTCTGAAATTCTTTGAACTTTTCAAATGTTTCAGACTTGTGCTTCATTAAGTAGATGTACCCATATCTGCTCAAATCATCAGTGAAGGTCAGAAAATAACGATACCCGCCGCGAGCTTCAACACTCATTGGCCCACATACATCAGTATGTATGATTTCCAACAAATATGTTGCTCGCTCCATAGTTCCGGAGAACGGATTTTTAGTCATCTTTCCCATGAGGCATGGTTCGCAAGCACCAAGTGATTCATAATCAAGTGATTCCAAAAGTCCATCACTATGGAGTTTCTTCATGCGCTTTACACCATTATGACCTAAACGGCAGTGCCACAAATAAGTTGCACTTTCATTATTAACCTTGCATCTTTTGGCTTCAATATTATGAATATGTGTATCACCACGATCGAGATCCAACAAACTATTTTCATTGGGTGTATGACCATCGAAGGTTTTATTCATGTAAACAGAATAACAAGTATTCTATGACTTACATGAATAACCGTATTGCAATAAACATGATCAAATCATATTCATGTTCAACACAAACACCAAATAACACTTATTTAGGTTCAATACTAATCCCGAAAGTATAGGGAGTGTGGGATGGTGATCATATCAATCTTGGAACTACTTCCAATACACATCGTCACTTCATCCTTTAACTAGTTTCTGTTCATTATGCAACTCCCATTTCGAGTTACTATTCTTTAGCAACTAAACCAGTATCAAATACCGAGGGGTTGCTATGAACACTAGTAAAATACACATCAATAATCTGTATATCAAATATACCTTTGTTCGCTTTGCCATCCTTCTTATCCGCCAAGTATCTAGGGCAGTTCCACTTCCAGTGACCATTTCCTTTGCAGTAGAAGCACTTAGTTTTAGGCTTGAGTTTAGCTTTGGGTTTCTTCATGGGAGTGACAACTTGCTTGTCATTCTTCTTGAAGTTCCCCTTCTATCCCTTTGCCCTTTACTTGAAACAAGTGGTCTTGTTAACCATCAACACTTGATGCTTTTTCATGATTTCTACCTTCGCCGACTTCAGCATCACGAAGAGCTCGGGAATTCCTTTCGTCATCCCTTGCATATTATAGTTCATCACGAAGTTCTACTAACTTGGTGATAGTGACTAGAGAACTTTGTCAATTACTATCTTATCTGGAAGATTAACTCCCACTTGATTCAAGTAATTGTAGTACCCAGACAATCTGAGCACATACTCACTGGTTGAGCTATTCTCCTCCATATTGTAGGCAAAGTACTGTCAAAAGTCTTATACCTCTCGACACGGGCATGAGTATGGTAATTAAAGAGAGTTCAAGCAACCAACTAAATAAAAGCTCTTGAAAAGATAAGCATGAATACTAAGAGCAGAGCACGATAGTAGCTATTAAAAGACAAAGAACACACACAGCATAGATAGACATGAAAATTCTATGTTATGTTCTAGGTAGAAGTGGAGCGTGTTTCTCTCCCACATAAAGGAATGCTGGGTTCCGACTCGTTATGAAAAACTAAAAAGAAAACTAAAAGCAAGACGCTCCAAGCATAGCACATAACACATGAAGTGATAAAAATATAGCGGAACGAAAGACGAACTGATAATGTTGATGGAGAAGGGGATGCACGGGGGCATCCCCAAGCTTAGACGCTTGAGTCTCCTTGAATATTTCTTGGGGGTGCACGGGGGAATCCCCAAGCTTGAGCGCTTGACACTCCTGAATCTTTTTATCATCTTCCCTCGCACACTTGAAAACTCCCTTCATACATAACTCATCATAATCTGATTAGCGAGGTTAGTACCCTTAATAAAATAATTATACCTTGCTGGAAATAAGGTTATTCTTGAAGTTCTACTGTTTCTCAAGATTGCCAAAAGGTTTTTGCAAATAAAAAACAAGTTCTTAATTTGCAAAGTGAAGGTAAGGCAAAACAGGACAGAATCTGTGAAAAACAGAACAGCAGGCAGTAATTGATCTGTTCGGGATACTTCTGCAACTCAAATCAAAAAACTCAGAACTGACGCACGAAAGACAATTATATAGAGAACGCTGTCGAAAAAATTCAGACCAAAAAGATGATCTGGTGATTTTATACGAATTTTTCTATCCAAGGACAGAATCTGTTTGCTGGACAGCACCTCGCAACTTTTGAACTTTCTAGCAATCGGAGGCTATACTTGGCACAAATATGAAAAGCAAAGATACAATGATGATGCTACAGCAGTAAACAACATCAAGACACAACAAAAGCAAAAAAATTATTCATGTGGGCTGCCTCCCAAAAGTGCTTTCTTTTATGCCTTTAAGCTAGGCATAATGCATAGATCAAGTTTTATCGAGAGTAAAAGAATAACTAGCCCGTACAACGGACTCAAAAGGTAACTTGATCTTCTTTCGAGGGAAGTGTTCCATCCCTTTCTTGAGAGGAAACTGAAATTTTATATTACCCTCTTTCATGTCAATGACAGCACCAACGGTGCGCAAAAAGGGACGTCCCAAAATAATTGGACAAGAAGGATCACATTCAATATCCATAATAGTGAAATCAACGGGCACATAATTATCATTGACAACAATAAGAACATCGTCGATCCTCCCCAAAGGTTTCTTTATGGAAGAATCAACGAGACGAACACCAAAAGAACAAGAATCATAAGGTTTCAATTTAAGCATATCATATATCCTTTTGGGCATAACAGAGGTACTAGCACCAACATCACATAATGCATAACAAGAGAAGTCATTCAATTTAATTTTTATCATAGGATCCCAACCATCTTCTAGCTTTCTAGGTATGGAGGCTTCTACTCTAAGTTTCTCCTCCCTAGCTTTGATAAGAGCATTAGTGATATGCTCTGTGAAGGCAAGGTTAAGCGTGCTAGTGCGGGGATCTCTAGACATCTTGTGAAGGAAATCAATAACTTCGGTAAGAGTGCAATTATCAAAATCAAGGTCATGAGCATCAAGTAAAGTGGTAGTGGTGTCCTTAAGGTTCACTTGGTTGGTAGTTTCTATAGTTATAGCATCACCATTAATAGGTCCATTGGGACCAGGAGTACATTGGGTGCTAAGAGTGTGAACATCCTCAATAACTTGGATAGTAGCAACAGTGTGGTGGGTAGGAAGGCTCTTAATTCTTTCCTCTTCCTCCCTTTCTCTAGCCCATCTTTCTTTAAGCTTAGCCATCATCCTAATGTTTTCATTAATTTGCACTTGAGTAGCATTAATAGGGATGACTTCCCTCTCCTTAAGTGGAGAAGTTTCAATTTTTAGCAATTTTACCTCATTGGTTAAGTGGTCTACCTTAAAAGAAAGATCATCTAGTTTATGTAGTTTCTCTTCTACATTCTTATTAAAGGCTTTTTGGGTAGTGATGAAATCTCTAAGCATGGTCTCTAGTTCAGTATTGGAGTTCTTGGTACTAGGATAAGCATTGTTGTTCCCATAAGAGTTTGAGGGGAACGGTCTAGGATTGTTACCAAAGTTACTCCTATAAGCATTGTTGTTAAAATTGTTCCTAGAGATAAAGTTCACATCTACTTGTTCTTGAGCAATCAAAGAATTTAAAGGAACATCACGAGGATCAACAGTAGATTGCTTCGAAAGTAGAGACATGATCAAGTCAACTTTTTCATTGAGGAGGAAATCTCCTCGACAGAGTTTACCTTCCTACCTGTTGGAGCGCGTTCGGTGTGCCATTGGGAATAGTTGGTCATCATCTCATCGAGAAGCTTCGTGGCAGCACCAAGTGTAGTTGTCATAAAAGTTCCTCCCGCGGCCGAATCTAACAAGTTCCGCGAGGTAAAGTTCAAGCCTGCATAAAAAGTTTGGATAACCATCCAAGTAGTCAAACCGTGAGTGGGGCAGTTCTTGATAAGAGATTTCATACGTTCCCATGCTTGGGCAACGTGTTCATTATCCAATTGTTTAAAATTCATTATGTTACTTCTAAGTTGGATAATTTTAGCAGGTGGATAGTATTTTTCGATAAAAGCATCTTTGCACTTGTCCCATGAATCTATGCTATTTCTAGGCAAAGACTGAAACCAAATTTTAGCTCCTCCTCTCATGGAGAAAGGAAAAAGCTTAAGCTTAACAATATTACCATCTATTTCTTGGTACTTTTGCATATCACAAAGTTCTACAAAGTTGTTCAAGAGTAAAGCAGCATCATCTCCAGCACCGGAGAATTGTTCTCTCATGACTAAGTTCAGTAAAGCAGGTTTAGTTTCATATGAAGGTGCTGAAGTGGCAGGTGTAGTGATAGGTGTGCTGATAAAGTCATCGTTGTTGTGACTAGTGAAGTCACACAACTTGGTGTTCTCGGTGGAACCCATAGTAGCAAGCAAGCAAGATAACTATTTTTGTGATTTTCGATAAAAAGGAACTAAAGCAAAAATGAAAGGAAAACTAACAAGACTAAAAAGCAAAGGTAAAAGATAGCATGCAACTCCCCTATCCTGAAGAGTGGAGTCCCCGGCAACGGCGCCAGAAAATACTCCTTGATGGGCCTCGAACCCCTCGTTGGTTACCCCAAGTGGAAGGTGTAAGATGCAGTAAGTAGAAGTGTTTTCCCTTAGCAAAGATACCAAGGATCGAATCCCCAGAGAGTCCTAGGTTCAACAAGTAGGTGTCAATTGCTACGGCGCCAGATTAGTAGCAATCAACGTGGACCTACACACAGATACAAATAACTTTGCTCCCAACGAGTACAGAGAGGTTGTCAATCTCTCCGGCCTTGTAGTTCACAAAGGGTTAAAAGCAATGATAGTAGTGATAGATAGTTTTTGCAATAGTAAGTAAATAGGGAAAAGTAAATAGTGGATGTGATCAATGATGGTAATATGGACCGGAGTCTCCTGATGTTCACTAGTGATGTCTCTCTCCCAAAAGACGATAAAACAGCTATGTGAGGTAAACAAATTACAGCTGGGCAATTGACAGGACCACGAACGCAAACCAATGCTGACTACATTGCAAGAAAGGTTGAGGTTCAAAGCATGGGCGGTACGCCAAAGTAAGTAGAACGAAATCCATCAATATCTACTACTAATCATCCACCTTGAGATATCTATCCAGAACATCTCGCTGGTATTAAGTTGTGAGTCCCACCCATAGTGTAAACTCAATGCAACAGACAACTGCATTAAAAGAACTTTGCGTAAAGTAAACAATCCTTGCACCCGCGGGCACAAGCACCGTTGTTTTCCCCCTTGTGGCAACAGCACATCCCCTAGAATCATGTTTCTGTCACTCAAGCTAGTCATCGAGGGGCATGAACCCACAATCGAGCATAACGTTCCCTCTTGGAGTCACTACCTATTACTCGGCCAAAGCAATAAATAACAACGGAGAACATGCAAGAATTACTTATGAACTAAAATATAAAAGAGGTGAATCAAATATATTACTCAAGATCAATCTGAACATAATCTCATAATCCATCGGATCCCAGCAAACTCAACATAGCAACAGCATAAGGATTACATAGGTGCCTCGATCATGTAGGGCAGCTCATGAGGACTAATTAGTGAAACACAAGAACGGGAGGAGAACATCACATAGCTACTGGTCATGGACTCATGGTCCAAGGGAGACTACTCACGAGTCATCCGGGAGGCGTCCATGGTGGTGGAGAAGCTCCCGGTGGTGATCCTCCCCTCCGGCAGGGTGCCGGGAAGAGTTCTCCTGGTGCTCCCGATCTTGGAAGCGGCGGCGGCGGCGGAACAGAGATGGGATCGCGAAAAGAGTTCCTGTTCTGAGGGTTTTGGAGGGTCCTTTAAATATATGCCAAAGTAGGGCATCGGGGGAGCCTCGGGGGGCCCAGGCGCCCCCCGGCGCGGCCCAAGGGGGGCGCGCCGCCAGGGCGCCTGGAGCCCTGGTGGCCCCCCCCAGGCTGCCCTTCGGACGCAGTGTTGTTTCCGGAACGCTGATTTTTTATATAATTTTTCTGGATTTTTCTGGGCAGTTCTCGAAACGTGAAAACCTGAAATACAAAAACAGCTGAAAACAGAAACTGGCACTGGGGTGCACTGGATTAGTAAGTTAGTCCAAATATGATCAAAAGTGTATGGAAGTGTATGAATATCATAGCAATATCACCCAAAAGTGGCATGGAGCAAGCAGAAATTATAGATACGTTTTGGACGTATCAGGCGGCCTCCTTGCCGGAGCCACCGGCCTGTGTCTTCTTGGCGGTAGCCTCCTTGCTGGACTGCTCGACAACCAGTACTTCCTTGTTCTTCTTCTTCTTATTGTTCCGCCGTCGGCCTTTCCTTGCCGGGGCGGCATCCTCGCTGTCCGTCCCCCCTGCTCCAGCATCCTCTCCGGGGAGTCTCCTCCCTTCTTCAGCGCGCGCACACTTGTTGGCCAGAGCGTAAAGCTCGCTGACGTCCCGTATCTTGGTCATCGCCATTTCCTCCCTCATCCGGCGGTTACGCACGTTCTGATGGAACGCGCTAATAACCGCGGCAGGGTGGACGTCCGGGATGTTGTGCTGGACGCGGCTGAACCTCTGGATGTACTTTCGCAGGGACTCTCCCTCCTTCTGGGCAAGAATGTGGAGATCGCTCTCCTGACCGTGGGGTTTGTGGCCGCCCGTGAAGGCGCCGACAAAATGGTGGCACAGATCTGCCCAAGAAGAGATGGATTTCTCCGGCAAGTGCATAAGCCAAGATATGACGTTTGGCTTAAGCACGAGCGGGAAGTAATTCGCTAGTATTTTCTCATCCCGTCCCCCGGCAGCCTGCACCGCAATGGTGTAGATGCTAAGGAACTCTGAGGGATGAGTCTTGCCGTCGTACTTCTCGGGTACGTCGGGTTTGAAGTTCTTCATGCTGGGCCACTGGACTTGCCGCAGCTCTCGGGTGAACGCAGGGCAACCTGCCGCGTACGGCAAGTCGCCTGGTTCACCGGGCGCGTGCATGTCGACAGCGGTCCCAGCGCGCTGGTCGGACTGTCGTCGCGCTTCTCTTCGACGCTCGATGCGAGTCCGAGCGTCCTCTTGTCGCCTGTCGTCGAGGACTTGGCGCTGATCGCGGCAAGCTCGCGGGTCCGACGACGCCGTGGAGTCATCATCGACGTTGATCCGGCGAGTCGGCGATTTCTGCTTCCGCGGCGGGGAGTGCACGGTAGTTGCACCTCCGGCGGTCTTGTCTCCATCGGCCTTCGCTTGGCTGACTTGCCGCGGCCGTGATGTTGCCGGCTGCTGCGGCGTGTCGTTGTTGGCGAAGGCGATGAGGCTTTGAATGGTGGACCTCCAGTCTTCGGCCTTGTCCGCCGCTGGAGGGAAGTCGAGGAGCAGCTGAGCTCTAGCTAGAGCTTCTGCTGGAGAGGAGGGGAGCGGTGGCGAGCGGTGCGAGGAGCGAGATATGCTCGGACTACTAACCGCGTTAGAAGGAGCAGGTTCTCGCCCCGACGACCACGCTTTGCTCGTGCCGGCGCGTTGGCCTTGAGCGTCCCGCGACCCGCCAGCTTGGCCTCATCCCAGCAAGCGTATGGTACCCTGGGTACCACGTCGCTGCTGGTCCGGCACCTCCTGAGAAGGGCGTGGTGCGTGCACAGACACCGAGGTCTTGGAGTGAGCTCGGTCGTCCGTCTTGTCCTTGGACTTGGCGGCGCCGTGAGTGTCCTCGCCAGCGTCCACCCTTCCGCCAGCGTCTACCCCACCAACCGTTGGTTCCGGTGGTGGTGGGATCGACGCAGACGGGCCTCCTACCTCCGAAGCTTTCTTCTTCGGCGGCATGCTGATGTAGTCGATGAAGCTGACAAAGTTGGTGAAGTTACTGAAGGTTGCGCCTGCGTGAGCGCCGGATCAGGTTCGCACAACCTCGACGCCCCCTACCTGGTGCGCCAAAGATGTCGGGGAAACTGATCGCCCACGAACACCTATGGGACCGGAGCCCCTTTTCGGTACGGCAAGGGAGCGGAGGGAGCACAAAGAGCGGATCGAGGCGCGCAAGCGAGCAGTTTACCCAGGTTCGGGCCGCACGGATGCGTAAAACCCTACTACTGCCTTGGTTGTATTGAGTTCTTGGCTCGGGAGCAAGAAGATCTACAGTACTAGCTACACCGAGCGTGGGAGTGATCAAGTTTTGGAACCGAACCCCCCTCTACGTTGTGCATGGGCCTCCTTTTATAGTTCAAAGGGGTCACCGACAGGTGTCAACGTAGATGGGGGTAAAAGCGTAAGATTGGTGGTAGTTGTAACAGTGCATGTACAGTGTATGCACAGTGGTCTATACCTAACCCAGACGGTGGGGGACAAGGGCATTGAATGCCCGTCGCCGTCGCCCCAAAACAGTGTAAAAAGCGTCCGTCCGGGCATCTCCGTTCGCCACGACGGTAGCCTCGTCATCGTGGCTAGCCACCGTGTACCCCAGGCTGCACAGCCATTCGCCACGTGCCCCAGGAAGGGCCCTAGGGCAACACGTGGCCAGATGAGCTGGAGCGCAGGCACACAGTGAAAGCTTGCCGCGGCAAGCACCTTGCCGCGGTCGCTACCTTGCCGGGCCCGGAAGCTTGTCGCTCTCCGGACCTTGCCGGGGCGCGCGATGCGCCACGGCATGTCTTCTGAGATGCTGTTCTTTGGCCTTCCTGGCAAGCTCCCCTTGCCAGGGTCTTGCGCTGAAGGGATGATCCTGAGCCTGGAGCGGCCTTCCCGGCAAGCTCCTCTTGCCGGGGTCTTGCTTCTTAACTTGAATACTTTGTTCTTGAATGGCTTCAAGGGAACTAGAGTGGGCCTTGGCGGGCGCGTGGCGAGCCCGACCACGGGACGCTGCCACTGCCCGTGCACAAGTCGGGATACTAAGGTACCCCTACTTTAGTACACCGACAAAGCCCATCACTGGAATATACAAGCCAAGTTCTATAATGAAAATTCCCACTAGTATATGAAAGTGACTAAACATGAGACTCTCTATCATGAAGAACATGGTGCTACTTTGAAGCACAAGTGTGGAAAAAGATAGTAGCATTGTCCCTTTTCTTTTCTTTTCTTTTCTTTTCTTTTTTTTTTCTTCCTTTTATTTCTTTTTTTCTGGGCCTTTTCTTTTTTTTCTTTTTTTCTGGGACAATGCTCTAATAATGATGATCATCACACTTCTATTGAATTACAACTCGATATTACAACTCGATACTAGAACAAAGAATGACTCTATATGAATGCCTCCGGCGGTGTACCGAGATGTGCAATGAATCAAGAGTGACATGTATGAAAAATTATGCATGGTGGCTTTGCCACAAATACGATGTCAACTACATGATCATTCATGGCAATATGACAATATGAAGCATGTCATATGAACGGAACGGTGGGAAGTTGCATGGCAATATATCTCGGAATGGCTATGGAAATGCCAAGATAGGTAGATATGGTGGCTGTTTTGAGGAAGGTATATGGTGGCTGTTTTGAAGAAGGTATATAGTGGGTGTATGGTACCGGCGAAAGTTGCGCAGTACAAGAGAGGCTAGCAATGGCAGAAGGGTGAGAGTGTGTATAATCCATGGACTCAACATTAGTCATAAGAACTCATATACTTATTGAAAAAATTACGAGTCATCAAAACAAAACAATCAACACATGCTCCTAGGGGGGAGGTTGGTAGGAGTTAACCATTGCACGCCCCCAACCTCCACACAAAGGATGACACTCTACAGATACCTCATGCTCTAACTTTGTCACATAGCGGTTCACCATACGTGCATGCTACGGGAATCACTAACTTTAACACAAGTATTTCTCAATTTCATAATAACTCCACTAGCATGACTCTAATATCACTATCCTCATATCTCAAAACAATCATCAAGTATCAAACTTCTCATCATATTCAGTGCACTTTGTATGAAAGTTTTTACTACATTCATCTTGGATGCCTATCATGTTAAGGCTAGTTTTATAGCCAAAGCACATTACCATATTGTTCTAATAGACTCTCAAAAGGATATAAGTGAAGCATGAGAGACCAACAATTTCTTCAAAATAAAATCACCATCGTGCTCTAAAAGATATAAGTGAAGCACTAGAGCAAAAACTATTTAGCTCAAAAGATATAAGTGAAGCACATAGAGTGTTCTAACAATTCCTAGGCCATATTTATCTCTCTCAAAAAGGTGTGTCCAGAAAGGATAATTGTGGCAAACTAAAAAGCAAAGACTCAAATCATAAATGATGCTCCAAGTAAAACACATATCATGTGGTGAATAAAAATATAGTCCCGAGTATAGTTACCGATAGATGAAGATGAAAGAGGGGATGCCTTCCCGGGGCATCCCCAAGCTTAAGCTTTTGGTTGTCCTTGAATTTTACCTTGGGGTGCCTTGGGCATCCCCAAGCTTAGGCTCTTGCCACTCTTTGTTCCATAGTCCATCAAAGCCATACTCAAAACTTGAAAACTTCACAACACAAAACTTAGCCAAAAGTCTCGTGAGCTCCGTTAGTATAAGAAAACAAACCACCACTCAAAGGTACTGTAATGAACTCATTCTTTGTTTATATTGGTGTTAAACCTACTATATTCCAACTTCTCTATGATTCATACTCCCCAATACTACTCATAGATTCATCAAAATAAGCAAACAACACACGAAAAACAGAATCTGTCAAAAACAGAACAGTCTGTAGTAATCTGTAACTTTCGAATACTTCTGTAACAAAAAGAATCTACTAAATAGCACTCTCCAGTAAAATCTGGTGACTATTCTAGTGAGCGCTAATGTTTTTGTTTTTTTACAGCAAGATCATATAAACCTCACACAAGTCTTCCCAAAGGTTCTACTTGGCACAAACACTAATTAAAACACAAAACCACATCTAAACAGAAGCTATATGCAATATTTATTCCTAAACAGAAGCAAAAACAAAAAATATAAAATTGTGCTGCCTCCCAACAAGCGCTATCGTTTAACGCCCCTAGCTAGGCACGATACAAGGATAGATCTAGGTATTGCCATCTTTGGAAGGCAATCCATAAGTGGCTCTCATAATAGATTCATATGGTAATTTAATTTTCTTTCTAGGAAAGTGTTCCATGCCTTTCCTTAATGGAAATTGGAATCTAATATTTCCTTCCTTCATATTAATAATTGCACCAATCGTTCTAAGGAAAGGTCTACCAAGAATAATAGGACATGAAGGATTGCAATCAATATCAAGAACGATGAAATCTACGGGCACATAATTCCTATTGGCAACAATAAGAACATCATTAATCCTTCCCATAGGTTTCTTAATGGTAGAATCCGCAAGATGCAAATTCAAAGAACAATCATCAAGCTCATGGAACCCTAGCAAATCACACAAAGTTTTTGGGATAGTGGAAACACTTGCACCCAAATCACACAAAGCAAAGCATTCATAATCTTTAATTTTAATTTTAATAGTAGGTTCCCACTCATCATAAAGCTTTCTAGGGATAGAAACTTCCAATTCAAGTTTTTCTTCATAAGATTGCATCAAAGCATCAACTATGTGTTTGGTAAAACCTTTATTTTGACTAAAAGCATGTGGAGAATTTAGTAGGGATTGTAACAAGGAAATACAATCAATCAAAGAGCAATTATGATAATTGAATCCCTTGAAATCCAAAGTAGTGGTTTCATCACTATGCAAAGTTTTAATCTCTTCAATCCCACTTTTAACAATTTTAGCATCAAGATCCAAAAACTCCGAATCATTGGGACACCTTTTAATTAAAGTAGACTCATCTACAATCCCATCTTTATCAAGATTCATACTACAAAACAAGGATCTAATAGGAGACACATCAATAACTATCAGATCTTCATCTTTATTTTCATGATAACTAGAAGAACACGCTTTTATATAACTCTCTTTTTTAGCACGCATCCTAGCGGCTCTTTCTTTGCATTCATCAATGGAAATTCTCATGGCTTTGAGAGACTCATTGATATCATGCTTAGGTGGAATAGATCTAAGTTTCAAAGAATCAACATCAAGAGTACTTCTATCCACACTTCTAGCCAATTCATCAATCTTAAGCAATTTTTCTTCAAGCAAAGCATTGAAATTCTTTTGCGAATTCATAAATTCCTTAACACTAGTTTCAAATTCAGAAGGCATATTTCCATCAGAGTTATTGTAGGAATTACCATAATTATTAGAGGAATTACTAGGAAAATGCCTAGGATTAAAGATTCCTCTATAAGCATTGTTACCAAAATTATTCCTACCAACAAAATTCACATCCAAAGATACATTATTGTTTTCAATCAACGTGGATAAAGGCATATAATTAGGATCAGAAGAAGCACTCTTAGCAGCAAATAATTTCATAAGTTCATCCATCTTCCACTCAAAACTCTAATCTCTTCAATAGCATGCATTTTTTTACTAGTAGATCTTTGAAGGAAATATGCCCTAGAGGCAATAATAAAGATGTTATTTGTATTTCCTTATATCATGATAAATGTCTTTTATTCATGCTAGAATTTTATTAACCGGAAACTTAGTACATGTGTGGATACATAGACAAAACAGTATGTCCCTAGTATGCCTCTACTAGACTAGCTCATTGATCAAAGATGGTTATGTTTCCTAGCCATAGGCATGAGTTGTCATTTGATCAACGGGATCACATCATTAGGAGAATGATGTGATGGACAAGACCCATCCGTTAGCATAGCACTATGATCGTTTAGTTTTACTGCTATTGCTTTCTTCATGACTTATACATGTTCCTATGACTATGAGATTATGCAACTCCCGAATACCGTAGGAACACCTTGTGTGCCATCAAACGTCACAACGTAACTAGGTGATCATAAAGATGCTCTACAGGTGTCTCCGAAAGTATTTGTGGTGTTGGCATAGATCAAGATTAGAATTTGTCACTCCGAATGTCGGAGAGGTATCTCTGGGCCCTCTCGGTAACACACATCACAATAAGCCTTGGAAGCAAAAGACTAATGAGTTAGTCACGAGATGATGTTTTACGGAACGAGTACAGAGACTTGCCGGTAACGAGATTGAACTAGGTATGGAGATACCGACGATCGAATCTCGGGCAAGTAACATACCGATGACAAAAGGAACAACGTATGTTGTTATGCGGTTTGACCGATAAAGATCTTCGTAGAATATGTAGGAGCCAATATGAACATCCAGGTTCCGCTATTGGTTATTGACCGGAGATGAGTCTCGGTCATGTCTACATAGTTCTCGAACCCGTAGGGTCCGCACGCTTAACGTTTGATGACGATCGGTATTATGAGTTTATGAGTTTTGATGTAAGGTAGTTCGGAGTCCCGGATGAGATCACGGACATGACGAGGAGTCTCAGAATGTCCGAGACATAAAGATTGATATATTGGACGACTATATTCGGACACCGGAAGTGTTCCGAAAAAGTTTCGGATTTAACTGGATTGCCGGAGGGGGTTACCGGAACCCCCTACGAGGGGGGATGGTCCATAGTGGGCCTTGAGGAAAGGAGAGAGGCAGCCCATAGAGGCTGGCCGGCGCCCCACCTAGGGATCCTAGTTGGACTAGGATTGGGGGGGCGCCACCTCTCCCTCTTTTTCCTTTCCCTCTCTTCCTTCTTGGTGGACTCCTACTAGGAATAGGATTGCAATCCTATTCCTAGTAGGATTGCCCTAGCCGCACCATAGGAGGCCGGCCGGCCCTCCCCTCTTGCTCCTTTATATACGGGGGCAAGGGGGCACCCAAAGACACACAAGTTGAATTGTTCCAGCCGTGTGCGGTGCCCCCCTCCACAGAAACACACCTCGGTCATACCGTTGCAGTGCTTAGGCGAAGCCCTGCGCCGGTAAATACATCATATCCGTCACCACGCCGTCGTGCTGACGAAACTCTCCCGTGAAGCTCAACTGGATCAAGAGCTTGTGGGACGTCATCAAGCTGAACGTGTGCTGAACGCGGAGGTGCCGTACGTTCGGTGCTTGTTCGGTTGAATCGCAAAGAAGTTCGACTACATCAACTGCATCACTTGACGCTTCCGCTTCCGGTCTACGAGGGTACGTAGACACACTCTTCCCTCTCGTTGCTATGCATCTGGTAGATAGATCTTGCGTGATCGTAGGAAAATTTTAAAATACTACGTTCCCCAACAGTGGTATCAGAGCCAGGTCTATGCGTAGATGATATGCACGAGTAGAAGACAATGAGTTGTGGGCGATACTAGTCATACTGCTTACCAGCATGTCATACTTTGCTTCGGCGGTATTGTGAGATGAAGCGGCCCGGACCGACATTACGCGTACGCTTACGCGAGACTAGTTTCACCGTTACGAGCACTCGATGCTTAAAGGTGACTGACGGGTGTCTGTCTCTCTCACTTTAGCTGAATCAAGTGTGGCTACGCCCGGTCCTTGTGAAGGTTAAAACAGCACATACTTGACGAAACATCATTGTGGTTTTGTATGCGTAGGTAAGAACGGTTCTTGCTAAGCCCGTAGCAGCCACGTAAAAACTTGCAACAACAAAGTAGAGGACGTCTAACTTGTTTTTGCAGGGCATGTTGTGATTTGATATGGTCAAGACATGATGAGTTATACGGTTTTGTATGAGATGATCATGTTTTTTAATGTTATCGGCAACTGGCAGGAGCCATATGGTTGTCGCTTTATTGTATGAAATGCAATCGCCATGTAATTGCTTTAATTTATCACTAAGCGGTAGCGATAGTCGTAGAAGCAATAGTTGGCGAGACGACAACGATGCTGCGATGGAGATCAAGGTGTCGCGCCGGTGACGAAGGTGATCATGACGGTGCTTTGGAGATGGAGATCAAAAGCACAAGATGATGATGGCCATATCATGTCACATATTTTGATTGCATGTGATGTTTATCTTATTATGCTTCTTATTTTGCTTAGAACGACGGTAGCATTATAAGATGATCCCTTACTAAATTTCAAGGTATAAGTGTTCTCCCTGAGTATGCACCGTTGCGAAAGTTCGTCGTGCCGAGACACCACGTGATGATCGGGTGTGATAAGCTCTACGTTCAAATACAACGGGTGTAAGCCAGTTTTGCACACGCAGAATACTCGGGTTAAACTTGACGAGCCTAGCATATGCAGATATGGCCTCGGAACACTGGAGACCGAAAGGTCAAGCGTGAATCATATAGTAGATATGATCAACATAAGATGTTCACCATTGAAACTACTCCATCTCACGTGGTGATCGGACATGGTTTAGTTGATTTGGATCACGTGATCATTTAGATGACCGGAGGGATGTCTATCTAAGTGGGAGTTCCTTAATATGATTAAATTGAACTTTAATTTATCATGAACTTAGTCCTGATAGTTTTTGCATATCTATGTTGTTATAGATCAATGGCCCGTGCTACCGTTCCTTTGAATTTTAATGCATTCCTAGAGAAATCTAAGTTGAAAGATAATGGTAGCAATTACACGGACTGGGTCCGTAACCTGAGGATTATCCTCATTGCTGCATAGAAGAATTATGTCCTTGAAGCACTGCTAGGTGACAAGCCCCCTCCCGCTAATGTAGACGCTTTGAACGTCTGGCAGTCGCGGTCTGATGACTACACGATAGTTCAGTGTGCCATGCTTTACGGCTTAGAACCGGGACTTCAACGACGTTTTGAACGTCATGGACCATATGAGATGTTCCAGGAGTTGAAGTTAATATTTCAAGCAAATGCCCGGATTGAGAAATATGAGATTTCCAATAAGTTCTACAGCTGCAAGATGGAGGAGAATAGTTCTATCAGTGAACACTTGCTCAGAATGTCTGGGTACTACAATCATATGACTCAACTTGGTTGCAAAGTTGACGAGGATAGTGTTATTGATAGAGTTCTTCAATCACTGCCGCCAAGCTATAAAGGCTTTGTGATGAACTATAATATGCAAGGGATGCAAAAGACAATTCCCGAGCTCTTCGCTATGCTCAAAGCTGCGGAGGTAGAAATCAAAAAGGAGCATCAAGTGTTGATGGTTAACAAGACCACTAGTTTCAAGAAAAAGGGCAAGGGAAAGAAGGGGAACTTCAAGAAGAATAGCAAGACAGTTGCTACTTCCACGAAGAAACCCAAGTCTGGAGCCAAGCCTGAAACTGAGTGCTTCTACTGCAAGGGGACTGGACACTGGGAGCGGAACTGCCCCAAGTATTTGGCGGATAAGAAGGATGGCAAGGTGAACAAAGGTATATGTGATATACATGTTATTGATGTGTACCTTACTAATGCTCGTAGTAGTACCTGGGTATTTGATACCGGTTCGGTTGCTAATATTTGTAACTCGAAACAGGGACTACGGATTAAACAAAGATTGGCTAAGGACGAGGTGACGATGCGCGTGGGAAACGGTTCCAAAGTCGATGTGATCGCCGTCGGCACGCTACCTCTACATCTACCTACGGGATTAGTTTTAGACCTAAATAATTGTTATTTGGTGCCAGCGTTGAGCATGAACATTATATCTGGATCTTGTTTATTGCGAGACGGTTATTCATTTAAATCAGAGAATAATGGTTGTTCTATTTTTATGAATAATATCTTTTATGGTCATGCACCCTTAAAGAGTGGTCTATTTTTATTGGATCTCGATTGTGGTGATACACATATTCATAATATTGAAACCAAAAGATGCAAGGTTAATAATGATAGTGCAACTTATTTGTGGCACTGCCGTTTAGGTCATATTGGTGTAAAACGCATGAAGAAACTCCATAGTGATGGACTTTTGGAATCACTTGATTATGAATCACTTGGTCCTTGCGAACCATGCCTCATGGGCAAGATGACTAAAACTCCGTTCTCCGGAACTATGGAGCGAGCAACAGATTTGTTGGAAATCATACATACTGATGTATGTGGGCCAATGAGTGTTGAAGCTCGCGGCGGGTATCGTTATTTTCTGACCTTCACTGATGATTTGAGCAGATATGGGTATATCTACTTAATGAAGCACAAGTCTGAAACATTTGAAAAGTTCAAAGAATTTCAGAGTGAAGTAGAGAATCATCGTAACAAGAAAATAAAGTTTCTACGATCTGATCGTGGAGGAGAATATTTGAGTTACGAGTTTGGTCTTCATTTGAAACAATGTGGAATAGTTTCACAACTCACGCCACCCGGAACACCACAGCGTAATGGTGTGTCCGAACGTCGTAACCGTACTTTATTGGATATGGTGCGATCTATGATGTCTCTTACCGATTTACCACTATCGTTTTGGGGTTATGCTTTAGAGACAGCTGCATTCACGTTAAATAGGGCACCATCTAAATCCGTTGATACGACACCTTATGAACTATGGTTTGGCAAGAAACCAAAGTTGTCGTTTCTTAAAGTTTGGGGCTGCGATGCTTATGTGAAAAAGCTTCAACCTGATAAGCTCGAACCCAAGTCGGAGAAATGTGTCTTCATAGGATACCCAAAAGAGACTATTGGGTACTTCTATCACAGATCCGAAGGCAAGATATTTGTTGCTAAGAATGGATCCTTTCTAGAGAAGGAGTTTCTCTCGAAAGAAGTGAGTGGGTGGAAAGTAGAACTTGATGAGGTAATTGTACCTTCTCCCGAATTGGAAAGTAGTGCATCACAGAAAATTGTTCCAGTGATTCCTACACCAATCAGTGAGGAAGTTAATAATGATGATCATGAAACTTCAGATCAAGTTTCTGTTGAATGTCGTAGATCAACCAGAGTACGTTCCGCACCAGAGTGGTACGGTAACCCAGTTCTGGAAATCATGTTACTAGACCATGATGAACCTACGAACTATGAGGAAGCGATGATGAGCCCAGATTCCGCAAAATGGCTTGAGGCCATGAAATCTGAGATGGGATTCATGTATGAGAACAAAGTGTGGACTTTGGTTGACTTGCCCGATGATCGGCAGGCCATCGAAAATAAATGGATCTTCAAGAGGAAGACCGACGCAGACGGTAATGTTACTGTTTACAAAGCTCGACTTGTTGCGAAAGGGTTTCGACAAGTTCAAGGAGTTGACTACGATGAGACTTTCTCACCTGTAGCGATGCTTAAGTCTGTCTGAATCATGTTAGCAATTGCCGCATTTTATGATTATGAAATCTGGCAAATGGATGTCAAAACTGCATTCCTGAATGGATATCTCAAAGAAGAGTTGTATATGATGCAATCAGAAGGTTTTGTCGATCCAAAAGATGCTAACAAAGTATGCAAGCTCCAGCGATCCATCTATGGACTGGTGCAAGCATCTCGGAGTTGGAATATACGCTTTGATGAGGTGATCAAAGCTTATGGTTTTATACAGGCTTTTGGAGAAGCCTGTATTTACAAGAAAGTGAGTGGGAGCTCTGTAGCATTTCTAATATTATATGTGGATGACATATTGTTGATTGGAAATGATATAGAATTTCTGGATAGCATAAAAGGATACTTGAATAAGAGTTTTTCAATGAAAGACCTCGGTGAAGCTGCTTATATATTAGGCATCAAGATCTATAGAGATAGATCAAGACGCTTAATTGGACTTTCACAGAGCACATACCTTGATAAGATTTTGAAGAAGTTCAAAATGGATCAGTCAAAGAAAGGGTTATTGCCTGTATTACAAGGTATGAAGTTGAGTAAGACTCAATGCCCGACCACTGCAGAAGATAGAGAGAAAATGAAAGTCATTCCCTATGCCTCAGCCATAGGATCTATCATGTATGCAATGCTGTGTACCAGACCTGATGTGTGCCTTGCTATAAGTCTAGCAGGGAGGTACCAAAGTAATCTAGGAGTGGATCACTGGACAGCGGTCAAGAACATCCTGAAGTACCTGGAAAGGACAAAGGATATGTTTCTCGTGTATGGAGGTGACAAAGAGCTCGTCGTAAACGGTTACGTCGATTCTAGCTTTGAAACTGATCCGGATGACTCTAAGTCACAAACCGGATATGTATTTTTATTGAACGGTGGAGCTGTCAGTTGGTGCAGTTCCAAGCAGAGCGTCATGGCGGGATCTACGTGTGAAGCGGAATACATAGCTGCTTCGGAAGCAGCAAATGAAGGAGTCTGGATGAAGGAGTTCATATCCGATCTAGGTGTTATACCTAGTGCATCGGGTCCAATGAAAATCTTTTGTGACAACACTGGAGCAATAGCCTTGGCGAAGGAATCCAGGTTTCACAAGAGAACAAAGCACATCAAAAGACGCTTCAATTCCATTCGCGATCTAGTCAAGGAGGGAGACATAGAGATTTGCAAAATACATACGGATCTGAATGTTGCAGACCCGTTGACTAAGCCACTTCCACGGGCAAAACATGATCAGCACCAGGACTCCATGGGTGTGAGGATCATCACTTTGTAATCTAGATTATTGACTCTAGTTCAAGTGGGAGACTGAAGGAAATATTCCCTAGAGGCAATAATAAAGATGTTATTTGTATTTCCTTATATCATGATAAATGTCTTTTATTCATGCTAGAATTGTATTAACCGGAAACTTAGTACATGTGTGGATACATAGACAAAACAGTATGTCCCTAGTATGCCTCTACTAGACTAGCTCATTGATCAAAGATGGTTATGTTTCCTAGCCATAGACATGAGTTGTCATTTGATCAACGGGATCACATCATTAGGAGAATGATGTGATGGACAAGACCCATCCGTTAGCATAGCACTATGATCGTTTAGTTTTACTGCTATTGCTTTCTTCATGACTTATACATGTTCTTATGACTATGAGATTACGCAACTCCCGAATACCGTAGGAACACCTTGTGTGCCATCAAACGTCACAACGTAACTAGGTGATCATAAAGATTCTCTACAGGTGTCTCCGAAAGTATTCGTGGTGTTGGCATAGATCAAGATTAGAATTTGTCACTCCGAATGTCGGAGAGGTATCTCTGGGCCCTCTCGGTAACACACATCACAATAAGCCTTGCAAGCAAAAGACTAATGAGTTAGTCACGAGATGATGTGTTACGGAACGAGTAAAGAGACTTGCCGGTAACGAGATTGAACTAGGTATGGAGATACCGACGATCGAATCTCGGGCAAGTAACATACCGAGACCTAAAGATTGATATATTGGACGACTATATTCGAACACCGGAAGTGTTCCGAAAAAGTTTCGGATTTAACTGGATTGCCGGAGGGGGTTACCGGAACCCCCTACGAGGGGGGATGGTCCATAGTGGGCCTTGAGGAAAGGAGAGAGGCAGCCCATAGAGGCTGGCCGGCGCCCCACCTAGGGATCCTAGTTGGACTAGGATTGGGGGGCGCCACCTCTCCCTCTTTTTCCTTTCCCTCTCTTCCTTCTTGGTGGACTCCTACTAGGAATAGGATTGCAATCCTATTCCTAGTAGGATTACCCTAGCCGCACCATAGGAGGCCGGCCGTCCCTCCCCTCTTGCTCCTTTATATACGGGGGCAAGGGGGCACCCAAAGACACACAAGTTGAATTGTTCCAGCCATGTGCGGTGCCCCCCTCCACAGAAACACACCTCGGTCATACCGTTGCAGTGCTTAGGCGAAGCCCTGCGCCGGTAAATACATCATATCCGTCACCACGCCGTCGTGCTGACGAAACTCTCCCGTGAAGCTCAACTGGATCAAGAGCTCGTGGGACGTCATCAAGCTGAACGTGTGCTGAACGCGGAGGTGCCGTACGTTCGGTGCTTGATCGGTTGAATCGCGAAGAAGTTTGACTACATCAACCGCGTCACTTGACGCTTCCGCTTCCGGTCTACGAGGGTACGTAGACACACTCTTCCCTCTCGTTGCTATGCATCTGGTAGATAGATCTTGTGTGATCGTAGGAAAATTTTAAAATACTACGTTCCCCAACAATCTTTCGGTATGCCATTAAGAATAATTGACCATAATATTACCTAGGAGTTTGGTAGCTTCTCCTAAGGTAGTTTCCATAAAAGCGCCTCCTGCGGCCGAATCTAAAAGATTTCTAGAAGAAAAATTCAAGCCAGCATAAAAGTTTTGAATAATCATCCATAAGTTCAAACCATGTGTAGGACAATGACGTATCATTATTTCATTCTCTCCCAAGCGTGTGCAACAGGCTCATGATCTTGTTGCTTAAAATTCATAATATCGTTTCTAAGAGAGATGATCTTAGCAGGAGGAAAATACTTAGAGATAAAAGCATCTTTGCACTTATTCCACGAATCAGTACTATTTCTAGGCAAAGAGGAAAACCAAGTTTTAGCACGATCTCTAAGTGAAAACAGAAATAACTTAAATTTGACAATATCATTATCCGTATCCCTCTTCTTTTGCATATCACACAAATCAATAAAGTTGTTTAGATGGGTAGCGGCATCTTCACTAGGAAGGCCGGAAAATTGATCTTTCATAACAAGATTCAAAAAGGCAGCATTAATCTCACAAGATTCAGCATCGGTAATAGGAGCAATCGGAGTGCAAATAATATCATTATTGCTGGTATTGGAGAAGTCACACAATTTGGTATTGTTCTGAGCCATAGTGACAAGCAAGCAATCGAACACACAAGCAAACAAGAAGCAAGCGAACGATAAACCAAAAAGAAGGGCAAATAAAACGGAAAGGGTGAAGTGGGAGAGAGGAAAACGAGAGGCAAATAAATGTAATGCGAAGGATAAGTGTTTGTGATAGGTACTTGGTACATGACTTTTGAGTAAGCCTCCCCGGCAACGGCGCCAGAAATTCTTCTTGATACTTCTCGAGCTTGCGTTGTATTCCCTCGAAGAGGAAAGGGTGATGCAGCACTGTAGCATAAGTATTTCCCTCAGTTTTTTAGAACAAAGGAATCAATCCAGTAGGAGACCACACGCGAGTGCCTCGCACCTGCACAAACAAATAAGAACTTCGCAGCCAACGCGATAAGGGGTTGTCAATCCCTTTACGGTCACTTACGAAAGTGAGATCTAATAGATATGATAGTTTGATATTTTGGGTATTTTTTGATATAAGAACAGAAAGTAAAAACGGTAAAGTAAAGTAGATTGTAGATTGATATGTTGAGAATAGACCCGGGGGCCATAGGTTTCAGTAGTGGCTTCTCTCATGATAGCAGATTTCTACTGTGGGTGAACGAATTACTGTCGAGCAATTGATAGAAAAGCGAATAATTATGAGAATGTCTAGGCATGATCATTATACATAGGCATCACATCCGTGACAAGTAGACCGAAACGATTCTGCATCTACTACTATTACTCCACACATCGACCGCTATCCAGCATGGATCTAGCCTATTAAGTTCATAAGAACAGAGTAACGCCTTAAGCAAGATGACATGATGTAGAGGGATAAACTCAATAAATATGATATAAACCCCATCTTTTTATCTTCGATGGCAACAATACAATACGTGCCTTGCTACCCCTACTGTCACTGGGAAAGGACAACACAAGATTGAACCCAAAGCCAAGCACTTCTCCCATTGCAAGAACTATAGATCTAGTAGGCCAAACTAAACCAATAATTCGAAGAGACTTGCAAGGATATTATAATCATACATACAAGAATTCAGAAAAGAATCAAATATTTCTCATAGATAATCCTGATCATAAACCCACAATTCATCGGATCTTGACAAACACACCGCAAAAAGAGATTACATCAAATAGATCTCCTCAAAGACCGAGGAGAACTTGGTACTGAGATCCAAAGAGAGAGAAGAAGCCATCTAGGTACTAACTATGGACCCGAAGGTCTGTGGTAAACTACTCACAACTCATGGTGAGGCGATGGTGTTGATGTAGAAGCACTCCGTAGTAGATCCCCCCTCCGGCGGAGCTCCAGAACAGCCCCAAGATGGGATATCACGGGAACAGAAGGTTGACGTGGTGGAATTAGGGTTTTCTCTCTGTTTTCTGATGTTTTCGGGGTACATGGGTATATATAGGAGGAAGGAGGGCATCGGGGGACCAACATGGGGCCCACGAGGCAGGGGGCGCGCCCTGTAGGGGGGGCGCGCCGCCCACCCTCGTGGACGCCATGTGTACCCTATTCCATGGTTCTCAAGTCTCCTGTGAAGATATCGCTCCAAAAATATATCTCCCGAAGGTTTCATTCCGTTTGGACTCCGTTTGATATTCCTTTTCTGTAAAACCCTGAAATAGGCAAAAAAACAGCAATCTTGACTGGGCCTTTGGGTTAATAGGTTAGTCCCAAAAATAATATAAAAGTGTATAACAAAGCTCATTAAACATCCAAAACATCATAAATAATAGCATGGAACAATCAAAAATTATAGATACGTTGGAGACGTATCAGGGCCCTGGGTAGCAATGCCATCGGAGCGTCGCACCGGCCCCTCATACATGCGGGGTGGTGTTGTGGCATGTCCGAATAGGCGGCACGCGTCTCCGGGGCGTGCCCCCCTCACGGACTGCGCCACCGTCGTAACCTGGAGGGGGGAAAAGACGCATCGGGTCTACACGGACGGGATGTAGCTGTGGGTTTGGCCCGGATGTTGCTCCCAGGTGTCCCTCTGGGCTGACCTGACACAACCGGGTGGAGAGGTCCATTGGTCAAAGCCTGTCCGTGGGAAGTCAAAGGGCTAGATCTCGTGGTCAACCGCTCTAGGGTTAGGCGGGATGGGGGCCCTGGGTAGCAATG
>LR738715.1:869558641-869620847 GCA_902687465.1 Secale cereale | reverse complement strand
GCCCCTCATACATGCGGGGTGGTGTTGTGGCATGTTTGAATAGGCGGCATGCGTCTCCGGGGCGTGGCCCCCCTCACGGACGGCGCTGCTGCCGGCACCTGGAGGGGCGAAACGGACGCGTCCGGTCTACACGGAGGGGATGTAGCTGTGGGTTTGGCCCGGATGTTTCTCCCAAGTGTCTCTTTGGGCTGACCTAACACAACCGGGTGGAGAGGTCCATTGGTCAAAGCCCGTCCATAGCAAGTCAAAGGGTTAGATCTCGTGGTCAACCGCTCCAGCATTAGGCGGGATGGGGGCCCTGGGGGTAGCAATGCCACCGAAGCGTCATACCGGGCCCTCATACATGTCGGGTGGTGTGGTGGCATGTGTGAAGATGCGGCACGCTGCTCCGGGGTGTGGCCTCCCTCACGGACGGCGATGACACAGTAGTAGACGTTCTGCGGTAACGGTACGGCGTGAATATTATTAAGTACTCGGAGCACGATAAAATCAATAGTTTTTTACACGACATGGTTAGGGTCTTGTGATGGGTTAGGCTACTGGATTTTTAATAAATTAGTAGTATATTTATTCAAAAAATAATAATTTGTTGCTAATAAAAAAGGAAAATATATATATATGCCTACGGCTAAGCCGTCGGCATAGGTGCCACGTGGCATCGACACCTATGCCGATGGTTTAGCCGTCGACATACTTCGCCTTATCCACTTGGGGGCGGGCGCTGGCCACCCATTCTTTCCCCCACCCACATCCTCTCCCCAACCCACCTCGACCCGCGCCGCTCGCCACCCGCTGTCTCTCAACCCGCGCCGCTTCCCGCCGCTCGCTCCACCCGCACCGCACCCCGCTGCACGCCGCCGCTCCACCCCCCGCTGCACGCCGCAGCTCCACCCGGGCCCCTGTTGGGGAACGTAGTATTTTAAAATTTTCCTACGATCACGCAAGATCTATCTACCAGATGCATAGCAACGAGAGGGAAGAGTGTGTCTACGTACCCTCGTAGACCGGAAGCGGAAGCGTCAAGTGACGCGGTTGATGTAGTCGAACTTCTTCGCGATCCAACCGATCAAGCACCGAACGTACGGCACCTCCGCGTTCAGCACACGTTCAGCTTGATGACGTCCCACGAGCTCTTGATCCAGTTGAGCATCACGGGAGAGTTTCGTCAGCACGACGGCGTGGTGACAGATATGATGTATCTACCGGTGCAGGGCTTCGCCTAAGCACTGTGACGGTATGACCGAGGTGTGTTTCTGTGGAGGGGGGCACCGCACACGGCTAGAACAATTCAACTTGTGTGTCTTTGGGTGCCCCCCTACCCCCGTATATAAAGGAGCAAGAGGGGAGGGCCGGCCGGCCTCCTATGGTGCGGCTAGGGCAATCCTACTAGGAATAGGATTGCAATCCTATTCCTAGTAGGAGTCCACCAAGAAGGAAGAGAGGGAAAGGAAAAAAGGGAGAGGTGGCGCCCCCCCAATCCTAGTCCAACTAGGATCCCTAGGTGGGGCGCCGGCCAGCCTCTATGGGCTGCCTCTCTCCTTTCCTCAAGGCCCACTATGGACCATCCCCCTTCGTAGGGGGTTCCGGTAACCCCCTCCGGCAATCCAGTTAAATCCGAAACTTTTCCGGAACACTTCCGGTGTCCGAATATAGTCATCCAATATATCAATCTTTATGTCTCAGACAATCCGAGACTCCTCGTCATGTCTGTGATCTCATCCGGGACTCCGAACTACCTTCGGTACATCAAAACTCATAAACTCATAATACCGATCGTCATCAAACGTTAAGCGTGCGGACCCTAGGGTTCGAGAACTATGTAGACATGACCGAGACTCATCTCCGGTCAATAACCAATAGCGGAACCTGGATGTTCATATTGGCTCCTACATATTCTACGAAGATCTTTATCGGTCAAACCGCATAACAACATACGTTGTTCCTTTTGTCATCGGTATGTTACTTGCCCGAGATTCGATCGTCGGTATCTCGATACCTAGTTCAATCTCGTTACCGGCAAGTCTCTTTACTCGTTCCGTAACACATCATCTCGTGACTAACTCATTAGTCTTTTGGTTGCAAGGCTTATTGTGATGTGTGTTACCGAGAGGGCCCAGAGATACCTCTCCGACACTCGGAGTGACAAATCCTAGTCTTGATCTATGCCAACACCACGAATACTTTCGGAGACACGTGTAGAGCATCTTTATGATCACCCAGTTATGTTGTGACGTTTGATAGCACACAAGGTGTTCTTACGGTATTCGGGAGTTGCATAATCTCATAGTCATAGGAACATGTATAAGTCATGAAGAAAGCAATAGCAGTAAAACTAAACGATCATAGTGCTAAGCTAACGGATGGGTCTAGTCCATCACATCATTCTCCTAATGATGTGATCCTGTTGATCAAATGACAACTCATGTCTATGGCTAGGAAACATAGCCATCTTTGATCAGTGAGCTAGTCTAGTCGAGGCATACTAGGGACATACTATTTTGTCTATGTATTCACATATGTATCAAGTTTCCGGTTAATACAATTCTAGCATGAATAAAAGACATTTATCATGATATAAGAAAATACAAATAACAACTTTATTATTGCCTTTAGGGCATATTTCCTTCAGTCTCCCACTTGCACTAGAGTCAATAATCTAGCTCACATCGCCATGTGATTTAATACCGATAGTTCACATCGTTATATGAATAACACCCATAGTTCACATCGCCATGTGACCAACACCCAAAGGGTTTACTAGAGTCAATAATCTAGTTCACATCGCTATGTGATTAATACCCAAGAGTAATAAGGTGTGATCATGTTTTGCTTGTGAGAGAAGTTTAGTCAACGGGTCTGTCACATTCAGATCCGTATGTATTTCGCAAATTTCTATGTCTACAATGCTCTGCATAGAGCTACTCTAGCTAATTGCTCCCACTTTCAATACGCATCCAGATTGATACTTAGAGTCATCTGGATTTAGTGTCAAAGCTTGCATCGGCGTAACCCTTTACGACGAACTCTTTATCACCTCCATAATCGAGAAACATTTCCTTAGTCATCCAGTTACTAAGGATAATTTTGACCGTTGTACAGTGATCTACTCCTGGATCACTATTGTACCCCCTTGACAAACTCATGGCAAGGTACACAACATGTTTGGTACACAGCATGGCATACTTTATAGAACCTATGGTTGAGGCATAGGGAATGACTTTCATTCTCTCTATATTTTTCTGCCGTGGTCTGGCTTTGAGTCTTACTCAACTTCACACCTTACAAGTCAGGCAAGAACTCCTTCTTTGACTGATCCATTTTGAACTACTTCAAAATCTTATCAAGGTATGTACTCATCGAAAGTCTTATCAAGCGTCTTGATCTATCTCTATAGATCTTGATGCCCAATATGTAAGCAGCTTCACCAAGGTCTTTCTTTGAAAAACTCCTTTCAAACACTCCTTTATGATTTCCAAAAAATTCTACATCATTTCCGATCGACAATATGTCATTCACATATACTTATCAGAAAGGTTGTAGTGCTCCCACTCACTTCTTGTAAATACAGGCTTCACCGCAAGTCTGTATAAATCTATATGCTTTGATCAACTTATCAAAGCGTATATTCCAACTCCGAGATGCTTGCACCAGTCTATAGATGGATCACTGGAGCTTGCACATTTTGTTAGCACCTTTAGGATTGACAAAACCTTCTGGTTGCATCATATACAAGTCTTCTTTAATAAATCCATTAAAGAATGCAGTTTTGTTATCCATTTGCCAGATTTCATAAAATGTGGCAATTGCTAACATGATTCGGACAGACTTAAGCATCGCTACGGGTGAGAAAAGTCTCATCGTAGTCAACTCCTTGAACTTGTCGAAACCCTTTCGCTACAAGTCGAGCTTTGTAAACAGTAACATTACCGTCTGCGTCGGTCTTCCTCTTGAAGATCCATTTATTTTCGATGGCTTGCCGATCATCGGGCAAGTCAACCAAAGTCCACACTTTGTTCTCATACATGGATCCCATCTCAGATTTCATGGCCTCAAGCCATTTTGCGGAATCTGGGCTCATCATCGCTTCCTCATAGTTCGTAGGTTCATCATGGTCTAGTAACATGACTTCCAGAACTGGGTTGCCGTACCACTCTGGTGCGGAACGTACTCTGGTTGATCTACGACGTTCAGCAGAAACTTGATCTGAAGTTTCATGATCATCATCATTAACTTCCTCGCTGATTGGTGTAGGAATCACTGGAACAATTTTCTGTGATGTACTACTTTCCAATTCAGGAGAAGGTACAATTACCTCATCAAGTTCTACTTTCCTCCCACTCACTTCTTTCAAGAGAAACTCCTTCTCTAGAAAGGAACCATTCTTAGCAACGAATATCTTGCCTTCGGATCTGTGATAGAAGGTATACCCAACAGTATCTTTTGGGTATCCTATGAAGACACATTTCTCCGACTTGGGTTCGAGCTTATCAGGTTGAAACTTTTTCACATAAGCATCGCAGCCCCAAACTTTAAGAAACGACAACTTTGGTTTCTTGCCAAACCACGGTTCATAAGGTGTCGTATCAACGGATTTAGATGGTGCCCTATTTAACGTGAATGTAGCTGTCTCTAATGCATAACCCCAAAAGCGATAGTGGTAGATCGGTAAGAGACATCATCGATCGCACCATATCTAATAAAGTACGGTTATGACGTTCGGACACACCATTACGCTGTGGTGTTCCGGGTGGCGTGAGTTGTGAAACTATTCCACATTGTTTCAAATGAAGACCAAACTCGTAACTCAAATATTCTCCTCCACGATCAGATCGTAGACACTTTATTTTCTTGTTACGATGATTCTCTACTTCACTCTGAAATTCTTTGAACTTTTCAAATGTTTCAGACTTGTGCTTCATTAAGTAGATGTACCCATATCTGCTCAAATCATCAGTGAAGGTCAGAAAATAACGATACCCGCCGCGAGCTTCAACACTCATTGGCCCACATACATCAGTATGTATGATTTCCAACAAATCTGTTGCTCGCTCCATAGTTCCGGAGAACGGATTTTTAGTCATCTTGCCCATGAGGCATGGTTCGCAAGCACCAAGTGATTCATAATCAAGTGATTCCAAAAGTCCATCACTATGGAGTTTCTTCATGCGCTTTACACCATTATGACCTAAACGGCAGTGCCACAAATAAGTTGCACTTTCATTATTAACCTTGCATCTTTTGGCTTCAATATTATGAATATGTGTATCACCACGATCGAGATCCAACAAACTATTTTCATTGGGTGTATGACCATCGAAGGTTTTATTCATGTAAACAGAATAACAAGTATTCTATGACTTACATGAATAACCGTATTGCAATAAACATGATCGAATCATATTCATGTTCAACACAAACACCAAATAACACTTATTTAGGTTCAATACTAATCCCGAAAGTATAGGGAGTGTGGGATGGTGATCATATCAATCTTGGAACTACTTCCAATACACATCGTCACTTCATCCTTTAACTAGTTTCTGTTCATTATGCAACTCCCATTTCGAGTTACTATTCTTTAGCAACTAAACCAGTATCAAATACCGAGGGGTTGCTATGAACACTAGTAAAATACACATCAATATTCTGTATATCAAATATACCTTTGTTCGCTTTGCCATCCTTCTTATCCGCCAAGTATCTAGGGCAGTTCCACTTCCAGTGACCATTTCCTTTGCAGTAGAAGCACTTAGTTTTAGGCTTGAGTTTAGCTTTGGGTTTCTTCATGGGAGTGACAACTTGCTTGTCATTCTTCTTGAAGTTCCCCTTCTATCCCTTTGCCCTTTACTTGAAACAAGTGGTCTTGTTAACCATCAACACTTGATGCTTTTTCATGATTTCTACCTTCGCCGACTTCAGCATCACGAAGAGCTCGGGAATTCCTTTCGTCATCCCTTGCATATTATAGTTCATCACGAAGTTCTACTAACTTGGTGATAGTGACTAGAGAACTTTGTCAATTACTATCTTATCTGGAAGATTAACTCCCACTTGATTCAAGTAATTGTAGTACCCAGACAATCTGAGCACATACTCACTGGTTGAGCTATTCTCCTCCATATTGTAGGTAAAGTACTGTCAAAAGTCTTATACCTCTCGACACGGGCATGAGTATGAAATACTAATTTCAACTCTTGGAACATCTTATATGCTCCGTGGCGTTCAAAACGTTTTTGAAGTCCCGGTTCTAAGCCGTAAAGCATGGTGCACTTAAACTATCAAGTAGTCATCATACCGAGCTTTTGTCAAAACGTTCATAACGTCTACATCTGCTCCTGCAATAGGTCTGTCACCTAGCGGTGCATCAAGGACATAATTCTCTGTGCAGCAATGAGGATCATCCTCATATCACGGAACAATTCTGCATCATTGCTACCAACATCTTTCAACTTAGTTTTCTCTAGGAACATATAAAAAATAAACGGGGAGCAACATCCTGAGCTATTGATCTACAACATAGATATGCTAATACTACGAGGACTAAGTTCATGATAAATTAAAGTTCAATTTAATCATATTACTTAAGAACTCCCACTTAGATAGACATCCCTCTAGTCATCTAAATGATCACGTGATCCAAATCAACGAAACCATGTCCGATCATCACGTGAGATGGAGTAGTTTCAATGGTGAACATCTTATGTTGATCATATCTACTATATGATTCACGCTCGACCTTTCGGTCTCCAGTGTTCCGAGGCCATATCTGCACATGCTAGGCTCGTCAAGTTTAACCCGAGTATTCTGCATGTGCAAAACTGGCTTACACCCGTTGTATTTGAACGTAGAGCTTATCACACCCGATCATCACGTGGTGTCTCGGCACGACGAACTTTCGCAACGGTGCATACTCAGGGAGAACACTTATACCTTGAAATTTAGTAAGGGATCATCTTATAATGCTTCCATCGAACTAAGCAAAATAAGAAGCATAATAAGATAAACATCACATGCAATCAAAATATGTGACATGATATGGCCATCATCATCTTGTGCTTTTGATCTCTATCTCCAAAGCACCGTCATGATCACCTTCGTCACCAGCGCGACACCTTGATCTCCATCGTAGCATCGTTGTCGTCTCGCCAACTATTTCTTCTACGACAATCGCTACCGCTTAGTGATAAAGTAAAGCAATTACATGGCGATTGCATTTCATACAATAAAGCGACAACCATATGGCTCCTGCCAGTTGCCGATAACTTTACAAAACATGATCATCTCATACAAAACCGTATATCTCATCATGTCTTGACCATATCACATCACAACATGCCCTGCAAAAACAAGTTAGACGTCCTCTACTTTGTTGTTGCAAGTTTTACGTGGCTGCTATGGGCTTAGCAAGAACCGTTCTTACCTACGCATACAAAACCACAACGATGTTTCGTCAAGTATGTGATGTTTTAACCTTCACAAGGACCGGGCGTAGCCACACTTGATTCAGCTAAAGTGAGAGAGACAGACACCCGTCAGTCACCTTTAAGCAACGAGTGCTCATAACGATGAAACCAGTCTCGCGTAAGCGTACGCGTAATGTCGGTCCGGGCCGCTTCATCTCACAATACCGCCGAAGCAAAGTATGACATGCTGGTAAGCAGTATGACTAGTATCGCCCACAACTCATTGTGTTCTACTCGTGCATATCATCTACGCATAGACCTGGCTCTGATGCCACTGTTGGGGAACGTAGTATTTTAAAATTTTCCTACGATCACGCAAGATCTATCTACCAGATGCATAGCAACGAGAGGGAAGAGTGTGTCTACGTACCCTCGTAGACCGGAAGCGGAAGCGTCAAGTGACGCGGTTGATGTAGTCGAACTTCTTCGCGATCCAACCGATCAAGCACCGAACGTACGACACCTCCACATTCAGCACACGTTCAGCTTGATGACGTCCCACGAGCTCTTGATCCAGTTGAGCATCACGGGAGAGTTTCGTCAGCACGACGGCGTGGTGACGGATATGATGTATCTACCGGTGCAGGGCTTCGCCTAAGCACTGTGACGGTATGACCGAGGTGTGTTTCTGTGGATGGGAACACCGCACACGGCTAGAACAATTCAACTTGTGTGTCTTTGGGTGCCCCCCTGCCCCCGTATATAAAGGAGCAAGAGGGGAGGGTCGGCCGGCCTCCTATGGTGCGGCTAGGGCAATCCTACTAGGAATATGATTGCAATACTATTCCTAGTAGGAGTCCACCAAGAAGGAAGAGAGGGAAAGGAAAAAAGGGAGAGGTGGCACCCCCCCCCCAATCCTAGTCCAACTAGGATCCCTAGGTGGGGTGCCGGCCAGCCTCTATGGGCTGCCTCTCTCCTTTCCTCAAGGCCCACTATGGACCATCCCCCTTCGTAGGGGGTTCCGGTAACCCCCTACGGCAATCCAGTTAAATCCGAAACTTTTCCGGAACACTTCTGGTGTCCGAATATAGTTGTCCAATATATCAATCTTTATGTCTCGGACATTCCGAGACTCCTCGTCATGTCTGTGATCTCATCCGGGACTCCGAACTACCTTTGGTACATCAAAACTCATAAACTCATAATACCGATCGTCATCAAACGTTAAGCGTGCGGACCCTACGGGTTCGAGAACTATGTAGACATGACCGAGACTCATCTTCGGTCAATAACCAATATCGGAACCTGGATGTTCATATTGGCTCCTACATATTCTACGAAGATCTTTATTGGTCAAACCGCATAACAACATACGTTGTTCCTTTTGTCATCGGTATGTTACTTGCCCGAGATTCGATCGTCGGTATCTCCATACCTAGTTCAATCTCGTTACCGGCAAGTCTCTTTACTCGTTCCGTAACACATCATCTCGTGACTAACTCATTAGTCTTTTGCTTGCAAGGCTTATTGTGATGTGTGTTACGGAGAGGGCCCAGAGATACCTCTCCGACACTCAGAGTGACAAATCCTAGTCTTGATCTATGCCAACACCACGAATACTTTCGGAGACACCTGTAGAGCATCTTTATGATCACCCAATTACATTGTGACGTTTTATAGCACACAAGGTGTTCTTACGGTATTCGGGAGTTGCATAATCTCATAGTCATAGGAACATGTATAAGTCATGAAGAAAGCAATAGCAGTAAAACTAAACGATCATAGTGCTAAGCTAACGGATGGGTCTAGTCCATCACATCATTCTCCTAATGATGTGATCCCGTTGATCAAATGACAACTCATGTCTATGGCTAGGAAACATAGCCATCTTTGATCAGTGAGCTAGTCTAGTAGAGGCATACTAGGGACATACTATTTTGTCTATGTATTCACACATGTATCAAGTTTCCGGTTAATACAATTCTAGCATGAATAAAAGACATTTATCATGATATAAGGAAATACAAATAACAACTTTATTATTGCCTCTAGGGCATATTTCCTTCAGCCCCTCCCGTTCCCTCGTCCCTTCCCACCTCCACCCCAACCCTCTCCGCACCCTCCTTGCGCCGCCGCCGCCGCCACCTCGCCTCCGCGCCACCGCGATCACCACTATCTCCACCCACTCACCCCACCACCATCCCCATCCCCCTGCCACCTCTCGCTGGCGTGCGTTGTCGCTGCCCCGACCCCGCGCCCTCCCTGCTCGGGCCTCGGCGTGCTGGCCCGGGCTCGGAGCCCTCCCTCCGCCGGCGCCCTGCCGCGGCGGCTCCGGTCCTCGTCCACTCGTCCCCGGCCGCTGCCCCCAGCCTCCCTGCTCGCCCGCTGCACCGGCGCCAACTTCGCCCGCCGGTGAGCTTTTTTTCTTCATTTTTTGCTTTTTTTTTACTGCTTGTTATGTGATAGATGCATGTGTGTATTGAAATATGGATGAATTGATGTTGGTGAAGTTTGTGATGTTGTCAAATAGCTATGTGAGATGCGCTAAAAAATGAAGAACAAAAATGGTATATTTGAGATGTTGTCAAATAGCTATAGTATCATTTTGTGATGTTGACAAAATTGGTATCTGATGAGTAGTTATTTTATCAAGATGATCTTGCTAAAAAAAGTTGAAGAACAAAATTTGACACTTGATGAAAATTAGGATTTGAAGTACCATGATGATTTAAAACCTTGACTAGATGTCATTAGCAATATGATATTTTTATAGTTTGAAGTGTCAATGCTTTATGTGATGTGAGGCCCTCAAATTTTTTGACTCGGTAAAATTTACAGGCTTTGTGGTATTTCATCACCCTAGAGCCTTCGTCGTCTGGGTTTTTGGTCCGTTATCCTGCGGCTGCTCGACTACTTCCTCTACAGCGGAGGGTGAGCTACGAATCCACCTTTACCTCCTACCCTCTTTTAACTAGATTTCGTTTTCACATCAAGTCGCGTAACCTAGGTGTCTCCCATCCGAAAGGGTTGCATCAATAAATATCCATTCAATTGCATATTTATCACCGGAGCTCTTTCGGATTGTCCAACGCTTTCCACGGACAGCCCGAGGATGTGTAGATTGGGTATGTTGTTCATGCTCTACCCCATTCCGAGACAGGATTTCAACGGCGCCTCCCTGTTGATCTCCGAATGCACATTCTCTCAGCATTTTGCCGATATGTGTATTTGGAGAACAGCGGGGAGGTGCTGCCGAAATTTTGTCTCGGAATGGGGTAGAGCATGGACAACGTACTCAATCTACACATTCTCGGGTGGGATTAGGACCCATCTTTACCTATTGGAGATGTAGGTGGATTAAATGTCGTTTCTCGTCAACCATGTAAAAATAAAATATTGATGTGAGTAATTTAAATGAATCTTAATTTTGTTGTGTGGCTTCAAATAAAGCAGAGATGGCAGATAATCAGTGGATGTATAGTGGGTTTATCCACCGGAATCAAGTAACAACAGAGTGGGTCGAGAAAACTGATGTGTTTTTGAAAGAGATATTCCGTAGTCCAATGAGGATTGTGCCAGAATGCCCGTGTGCCAAATGTAAGAGACGTATGCACAGAGACAAGAGTGAGATGACTAAGCACCTTCGCACGCATGGATTTATGCCCAACTTTAATATGCCAATAAACTTTGCCCAGCGGGACCATGGTAGAGAGGAGGTGATAAGACAACGCGTCGCTGGTTATGAGGACGATGGGGTTAGAGACATGCTAGATGATGTCTTTGCTGCACAGCCGACACCTCCGTCACATTCAGCGAATGAACCGGAGGAGCCGGAGGAAACCACAAAGGCCTTCCTGGATATCTTGGCCTCGTCAAAGAAACCTCTTTATGAGGGTGCCAAGCTGTCTATGTTGGATGCCATCTCGCAACTGATGGCAGTCAAGGCTGAGTACGGCTGTACCCGAGGTTGCTTCGAAGCATTTCTGGGAGTATGGGTTAACAGTCTGCCTGAGGGCCATGAACTGCCAAAAACCATGTACGCTACAAGGAAAATCATGAAGGCGCTCTCCATGGATTATGAGAAAATACATGTTTGTCCAAAGAATTGCCTTTTGTTTAGGCATGAGTATGCGGATGACAACTACTGGAGGAAGTGCGGTTCCTCTCGGTATATTGAGGTGGTCGATGAGCAGGGTCAGAAGCAGCAGCTAAAAATCCCTGTGAACGTTCTTCGGTATCTTGATTTTATAAAAATACTACAGTGCCTTTTCATCACCAAGGAGTCTGCCAAAATGATGAAGTGGCACAAGGAAGGGAAACGGTACAATCCAAATAAAATTGTACATCCATCAAAAGGTGAAGCATGGAAGTCATTCGATATAGAATACCCGGAGGAAGCAGCCGAGGCTGGGAATGTCAGAATTGCTATATCAGGTGATGGTTTCAATCCATATGGTATGTCGTCTAATCCATACAGCTGCTGGCTCGTATTTGTTATTCCGCTCAATCTCCCTCCCGGCGCCATAATGCAACGCAAGACCATGTTCCTGTCGCTTATGATTCCGGGGCCTGAATATCCGGGGAAGAATTTGAGTGTGTTTATGCAGTCGTTGGTGGATGATTTGCACCATTCTTGGTACTTCCCGAGGTTGACATATGACCGGCATCTGCAGAAAAATTTCTTGATGAAAGTTTGGCTACAGTATTGCATGCATGACTTTCCCGGCTATGCCCTATTCTGCGGATGGTGTACAAGTGGGAAGATGCCTTGCCCAGTGTGCATGCAGGCCTTGATTTTCATTTGGCTGAAGAAGGGTGGCAGGTATGTTGCCTTTGACCTGCATCGTCAGTTCCTCCCCCCAGACCATCCTGATAGGGAAGACAAGAAGAACTTCAAAAAAGGCAAAGTTGTCCATGAAGTAAACGAGATTCCAACTTTTTCTGGTGCGGATGTGCTTGCTCAGCTGAAAGCTCTTAAGCCTGTCGGGGAAGGGAAATGCAAAGGCAAAGGCAAAGGCAAAGGCAAAGCCACAGGCAAAGTCAAGGGCGAGGGCGAGGGCAAAGGAAAAGGTAAAGGGAAAAATGTTTTGAAGGATATGGTGAGACGCACAACTGGACTCACATTACCCCCTTCACGCAGCTTCCCTATTTTAAGTACCTCAAACTTCCATACAACATCGACATGATGCACACCGAAAAGAATGTCGCAGAGTCCCTTTTTCGCACGATCCTCAACATTCCTGATAAGACAAAGGATAATGTTAATGCTAGAGTTGATCAACGGAATATTTGTGATAGACCACGTCTACACATGCAGCCTCCCATAGGCATTCGAAAATTTTGGTTCAAGCCAGATGCTAACTTCGTACTTAAAAAGGATCATAAGATGGAGGCATTCAAGTGGAGGAAACACGTCGTGAAGTGCACTGATGGTTATGCGTCGAATATAAGTAAGGGGGTCAATCTTTCAACGGGCAAAGTGACCGGGCTCAAGAGTCATGACTATCATGTATGGATTGAGCGGATTATGCCGGTGATGGTTCAGGGCTATGTTCCCGAGCGTGTCTGGTGTGTGCTTGCGGAGTTAAGCCATTTCTTCCGCATGCTTTGTGCTAAAGAAGTATGTCCTGAGAAGATAAAAGAAATGCATAAGAAGGCGCCGGAGTTGATATGCAAGCTAGAGAAGATCTTCCCGCCAGGCTTCTTTACTCCGATGACACATCTCATTTTGCACCTCGCAAACGAGGTACTGTTGGGGGGCCCTGTGCAGAATCGTTGGCAGTATGGCCCTGAGAGACAGAACAAGCATCTGAGATAGAAATGTGGAAACAAAGCTAAATTGAAGCTTCCATAGCTGAGGCAGTTATCCTAGAGGAGGTGGCAGACCTCAGGACAGCCTACTATCCAGACCATGTTCCCACGCTGCACAATAAGGTGTCTCGATACAATACAGAAGAACCCAAGTATAAACCCAAGCTGCCTCTATTCATCGGGCAAGGTGGCGGGGCTGGATGCTCGACACCTTATCTCATGCCACGAGATGAGTGGGATGATGTCATGTTCTATATCTTGCACAACATCAAGGAAGTTGAGGATGAGTGGATGAGGTAATACCTTTGCACCATTCTTTTAGTCAATTCGTTATGTTCACTTTGCCTAGTTCTTATACTGCTTTTCTTATTGTAGTCGAATCGTTGATGAAGAGTGGACGGGAATGCTGCCTCCTACTGAAGCGGGGGCACTTGCTCTTCTCTGAAAGGGTGCTGATGGAAGGAAAAATTCCGTTGCGTGGTTCATGGAGAAAGTTAATTTTCACACTTCCCTATTACCCCATTTCACCCTATAATTCCAACTAAACTCATGCACCCTATAATTTGAATTAAACTTGTAGGGAAATGATCCGAACGAATCAATGGATGAAGAATTGAGATGGGTTTCCATGGGTTTTGACCCTGTCGTCATGACATGCAAAAAGTATGATGTGAATGGGTATTGCTTCCATACAGAGGAGCATCAGAACAGTCGGCCTGATCCCAAAACTATAAATACCGAAGTCTTCACTGAAGGAGATAATAAAGTAGATTACTACGGAAGGGTAGAAAAAATATACGAGCTTACATTCAAATGTGGACGCGAACACCTAAGTCTCACTGTGTTCAAATGCCGATGGTTCGACCAGAAAAAGGGTCTGAGACATACGCCTTCTGTTGGTTTAGTTGAAGTTAAACCATCAACCGTCTATGTCGGAGCTGATCTCTTTATCGCCGCTACCCAGGCCACACAAGTATAGTATCTGCCTTACCCATGCTAGAAAGAGTACCTAAAGGGTTGGGAAGTTGTGTTCAAGGTGTCGCCACATGGTAAGCTACCGGACCCGAACGATGATGATTACTGCAACATAAACCCCATGGCATACGAGGGAGTGTTCTTTCAAGAAGAACATGATGACGTGGTTGGAAACAAGGAGGAGGATGACTTGGGTTATGTTGACCTGGACCCAAACGACGACGACGCACGGATTGATGGTGAGGCAGTTTTGAATCAAAGAGACATAATTATGCTTGAAAGTTAAATGAAGACGCTGACGATGAGTAAGAGCCTCCACCTCTGTCAGACAATGAAGAAGATATGCATGATAGTGATGATGAGACCGGTCGACAAATAGATTAAAATAGTGATGATTCATATGGGTTCTAGAAAATGTAAGTTTTTTTAATGATGATTATATGTGCTCTTCTGTTATTAATGATCTTTTCCATATGCTTGTTTATTTGATATCCTTACTGATTGTTCATTCTCTTGTTAATGCAGGTTTGCTAATCATGGGCAAGTCCAGCGGCGCCGGTTTCCTCAACAAATTCAAATCACTTACTCGGAGTGGACGAGCCCAGAAGGTCCCCCCCCCCCCGACTACGCGATGATGACACCTCACAGGGAGGTCGAGGGATTGGGGGAGGAGACCCTAAAGGAGGAGGGGGTGGGGGAGAGCCCCTAGAGGAGGAGGACGTGGGAGGAGAGGCATCCGGGGCAAAAAACTTCGGGCCGTGTCCGAAATAGGAGGGTCTTCTTCGATGCCCTCCTATACTGAGGCACCTTCTGAGTCTGAGGAGGAGGAGTATGTTCCTGATGGCGAGGGGGAGGGGGGCAAGGAGGAGGAGGGGGAGGAGGGGGAGGCCGGGGAGGAGGAGGACGAGGAGGGCGAGGAGGGTGGTGGAGGGGAGGTCGACCCCGAGTTGTGGGGTGACTTGCCGTCGGGTGCTCCGAAGGGGTGGCTGCGTGGTACTGCCGGAGTACCTACACCACCTTCTATCGAGGCTCACAAGTGGCTCATTGAACCTGCGGGGACAGAGTAAGTGCCTCTCAATCATATTTTTAACACATGACAACATTTTCTTATTGTACACATGCCAATCATTCGATTCTTTTGCAGGAACTGGATCCTTCATGGAAAGGGCCGTAAACCGAGCGGCCTTATCAGTGTCCTATTGAAGGAGTTTTGGCCGGGCCTATTCTGCCCGCAGCCAGACAGGGACCCGAAGCTGCGGGTTTTGGCCACGAGCTGGGCCCACTACGAGGCTAAAAGCCATGGGGAGTACGGGACGGCCGCTAAGGCCGTGATCACAAAATTTTGGGTAAGTTCTTTTCTGAATCACTTGCCTTCAGTTTCGTCCATAGTTTATCATTGGATCACTCAACTCATGCCTTGTTTGCTTCTGGTTTATGCATGATTGCAACAACTCTATAGAGTTCTTGACGAGCACATGGCCAGAGCCGACGTGGTCTTGCTTGCGGCTGCAAAGAAGAAAGCTCGTCAGTTGCAGTATGGGGTGTGTTGGGTTGCCGTCTCGCAGTACTACCACACCTACCTTCATAAAAAGATGACCAAAAGTCAAGCGCAGAGGCAACGACTTACCTTGAACAGGGAGCAATTCATGAAGGTAACTATTACTGACTTTTCATTTTTTTTTAAGCGGTCAATTATATGTTTCGTGCTCACATGTCATGCTTCCAAAATTTGCATAGGTTATTCCTCGTTGGTGCTATGGAAAGGATGACGGATGGGCGATTTTGGTGGATAGGTGGCTCAGCCACAATGCAGAGTTTGCTGCCAAGAGCAGCAAGGCCCGGGCTAACCGTGGAAAAGACGGGACACACGGCCAAGGAAACAGGAACCACTGGGGCTTCAAGGCCATGATGGTATATCTATATGCATGATGCATTTTTGTTCTTCTTTACCATCATGTTCTTATGTATGGCTAACTTCTGTTTGACATTGCACGAGGACAAGTTTAAGAGGCCGCTATCAGACATTGAGTCGTGGAAGCTGGCCCGCGAGCGGAGTGATCGCAAGGACGGCGAGAGCCAGTACTACGGCAAGACCGAGGAGCACCTGGAGTCTTACACTCGGCAGTTTCAGAGGTTGCATCCGGATGTTCCTGTTCCTGACGTCGCCTTGTCTCAGATCGACGACACGGCGGTGGTGGCCATCCAGGGAAAGTCCCATGGCCGGTATCCGTGTTTCGATGGGTTGATCACTCCTTCGGTCTCGTGCACATGGCTTCGGGCTACCAAACCGAGCCCGTTAGAGAGTACGGGGCGTTCGCAGCCTCCCTTAGCCCGCTAGCATGCTGTAAGTACTTCCCCTTTATCTTCTTTCTCTCTAACATTCTCAGTTTATTTCTAGCATTGCTCACTTAGAAACAACCTGAATTATGTAGGCATATAAGGCCTTTGTCGATCATAGGAATCTAGAGGTGCGGGAGTACTTGCAAAGAGTGAAGGCAAACGATGATTACAACCGTCAGATGATGACGGTTAGTTTTGCCCTCTTAAAACCAAGCTAAATTTTCGCACTTTCATTCCTTCTGACCTTCTAGTTTGCTTGTTTAACTAACATCCAGGCTATGTTGGCGTCTTGGAGTAACCGCACGGATCCACCACAAATGGGACTACCACCACCACCTGCGGGAGAACCCCCACACATGTCCACCTTCTATGAATGGGTGGCACTAGGCACTGATAGTCCTGTTAGTACATTTGCCTAACTACTGACAAACTAGTTCAAGGTTCATTCAACACTATCATATCATATTTACCGTTAGAATCTTCTCTCATACATGTAGGGGGCCGGTGGCTCGACTCCTGCTTCATCGACCCCAGTCACTACGATCTGGCAGAGTGGTGGTTTTGGCGGAGGTGGTCTTGGCGATGGTGGTTTTGGCGGAGGTGGTCTTGGCGGTGGTGGTTTTAGCGGAGGTGGTCTTGGCGGTGGTGGTTTTGGCGGCGGTGGTCTTGCTTGATGTCGACGATGATACCCATTCAGGTTCTACTTGTTAGTTTCTTTAGATGATGATGATGATGTTCCATGTCTTGCACTACTTATGTTCATGAACTTTAACCGGTGATGATGTTTAGATGATGAACTTGAGTATGTTTAAATGATGATGATGAACTTGAGTATGTTTAGATGATGAACTGTGATATTTCTACATAATCTCATATTATTCTACTTTGAAATGTTGTCAAATGAATTGGAAAAGAGAAAACAGGGAAAATAAAAAAATCTATGCCTACGGCAAAGCCGTCGGCATAGATAAGCCCATGGCTTCCTAGGGCATGCCACATGGCAGCGATATGGCTATGGCAAAGCCGTCGGCATAGATTTCTTCATCTATGCCGACGGCTTTGTCGTAGGCATAGCGCTGACACCAGGAGGTACCGGCATAGCCCTGCCACCAGGAGGCACCACGGGAAGCCACGTGGCAGAGGTATGCCGACGGCCCGTCGACATACCTCTGCCACGTGGCTTCCCGTGAATTGTCAGCGCTTTTGACGGCACCGTCTGTTGCCGTCAGGTGAAAAACACTACCGACGGCGAAACTATGCCGGCAGCTATACTATGCCGACGGCTATACTATGCTGACGGTTTGACAAGACTACGCTGACGTGATCTATGCCGACGGGGCTGTGCCGACGGTAGCCGTAGGCATAGGCCGCGAGTCCGGTAGTGCAACGCAGTTCTCCCGGGACGCACCGGTGAGGCTGTCGTTCTGCTGCACGAGCGGCAGCGGCGTGCCCTGGACCTCCTGGAGCAGATCCCACCGCCCCCCCTCCCGCGGAAGGTCGCCACCGACCTCGTCCAACCGGATCCGCGCGGCACCGGTCGGCCAACCCAGCACGACGACGACATGCCACAGCTTGCCTGCATCGCGCGTCGATGTCGTGGATGGGGAGAATGCCTGGGAGAGTGGAGGCGGCGCTCTCTGCAGCAACGACTCAACTCGAACGGCGAAGGAGCAAGGGAAAAGCAGGGGATGGGATGCGGCAGGAGAATGGGGGAGAGGAGAGGCGGGTTAGGTCAACGGGGGTGGCGGCGACCTGTGGCCAGAGCTGCGGCGAAGGATGGGGACAAGAGGAGGCGGCGGCGGCAACCCTAGCTGGAAGGAGAAAAGGGGACAGGGACGCTGGGTGCGAGAATCGCTTGCATTCTGTTTTTCTGTCGCAACGGTGATGTAGCTCAGCCAGCCACGGGAAGCCACACAGGTGCCCTGACGTGAAATCTCCAAACTGCCCTCGGCGGCCACGCAAATTTGCAGCGCGGTGGCATGCCCCATGCGCATATCCACAGCTGCACCGGGCACGCTCACGCCCAAAGCCAATGACAGTGGCGGCCCACCCCCTCTGGTTCCCGCTTGTCATGGAGAGACGGGAAGGCAGGGCGTGTGAAAATCGGCGGACACTATTCATTGGTTGTCACATCAACTCCGATCCGACGGCCAGGATCAGTTCATCAAAAAATCCGACGGTCAAAACTATTTTGGACATGCAATCCAACGGTCCACAGGGCACATGCCCTTAGAAGGATCCATAGGAGACTGGGATGTAACAATGGGATGAACCCCAAAGAACGAATGAAGAACAAAATGAACATGGATAGAAGGCAACCCTGGGTATACACTGTCGGATACCATCTGGCGGCATGAACCATAGCTAAACGAGCCGCTTCGAGGACACCTTCTTCGTCGTGCCGCTTCAGCCGTAGAAGCAAAACCACCGTCTCCGGCGGCGGCAGAGCAACCGCATGGGCGGAGGAGGAAGGGGATGAGTCGGTCGCCAATGTCACGGATCCAGATGATGATAATGGAGGCAACCCATGGGTAGCCATAGCGATATCTGATCTCTCGTCGTGAGATGCACGAACAGGGGTCGCACTACCAAGGAGGAGGGCGAACAGGGCCGTGGTCGCGTCCCACGGCGTCGATCAGGCATAGGGCGCTGGACGGCGTGGGAGCGTCGCCCGTGGCGCCGCTGGCTCGCCATGCTGCAGCAGGTCCTTCGAGAAGGCCAGCAACTGGTGGCAACGTCGGGTTGTAGCTGCCGTCGCTCTTCTTGGCGTCCATGGGACTTTGAAGCCGATGGCGTACCTGTCACCGTTGGCGAACCCAGCATCCATGATCCACGGGAGGAAGGGGCTTGGTTGACGCCGTTGCCATGCCACCACCGCCGTATTGGAGGTTGGAGCACGGCCTCCCAGTCCTTGCCCCGATGGTGATGTGGGGCTCCCACACCGCGATCGTACTTTTCTGTGCAGACCTGTGTGGATGTGACGGACGGTGAGCACAGGAGGCGGCGGCGGCGAGTTTTCCGATGAGAGATACTGGACCGAGAGTGAGAGGTGAGTTTTTTTGTTAGAGACACAAGATCGAGAGTGAGATGAGAGGGTTGGGGAAGATCGGGCATCGGACGTGGGTTTGTTCGTCGCAGGAGAGGGGAGATCGTGGGCGAGATGATCGGGGGTGTGGATAGGGTTTTTACTACTAGTATCTAGTACCAGTAAGCTTGCTCTAATTTATCATCAAATAATTATCAAAACACGGGTTGATATGTACATAATTTTTCATTGATACATGATATATCTTCTATAATAATGTTTGTCATGTGTAGGCAAAACTAAATTACAGACAAATGAAGAAGGTTCAATATCCATTTATATGTAACATATGGAGCCACTACCTAGTGATCACTTATTAGCATTTTATGTAGCCATGGTATAAGTCCCCTTAGTTTTTCACCTAGCTCGATGAATGTATTGATAGAGAATTTGTATTGTAAATCTCGAAGAAAATGCAAATATCCAAATCGAAACTTGATGGGGTCAACTTAGAGTGGATCAGTATACTTTGGCAATGGTTGTACTGAATATTAATTCCAAACAAAAGTCTCAAAAAGGCACAATAAATCAGGTTACCCACAAAACTCCATGTATCCCTCACATATTTTTCATGTTAACATGAACTTACCTAAAACAAAAGAATCAACTGGAAGACTCGTCCAATAATCCATGAGAACATTGCAACGAAATGCCTACTCATAAGGCGTTTCTAGTATTCTTCTTCTTGAGCAACTTCTCCTTTTCCCTCTCCCTTCTCCCCTTCTTTGCTTCCCGTGCCTCCCACTCCTCCTCTTTCTTCAAACACTCTTCTTCAGTTTCCTGGAAATCAGAGAACGAAAACTACTATTTCAACACACTTCAGAAAGTGGCAAAACTTAGCATACCCATTGCCTAGCATCAAAGTTAAACTGCTTTAGATATAAAGGTTGTAGACTTCGCTCCATATGGAATAAGGAATATCAATCAAATATTCAGTACTAAATGTAATTCTACTACCACAAATTATATATGTTCTTTTTGTAAAAAAAAAAAAGCGTACTCCTCGTATCATTGGTGCAATGTCACATGAAAGGTTATGAGATCATTTTTGTAGTTAGAAACTTACGCTTGAAATATTTATGAGGTTAGTAAGCGAAAGGTTGTCTGTCGCAGTGTTCTCATTTCTCTTGGGCCATTCAAAATGCTTCACCAATGCACCCTGATCCACCTATGAGAAAAAAGAACACACACACATGAGAAAAAAAAAGATATGTTAACTAATAGTGACACGCACACATGAATACGGACACATAATTAGCAAGTTGCAACGTACAATCATACCTATACTCCATAGAGACTGGCAAGTACCAGCTACAACTTCAATGGAAGGGAACCATGCAAGTGAAAGAACATATGGGATGATATACTTGTTAATACCGAATTAAACATGTATCACTAAATATAGGATGCTATAGTTGCAGCATTGGTTCTGTTCGATTCCATTCAGTCGTGTGCTTCCAGAAGCGGTGGAACCTGCACCACATCGTGCCCATACAAATATAAGCATTAAAAAATATTTCAGAATAGGATCAAATAATCTTACTTCTATGTAAATAATGGATTCTAATCCTTGGCAACATAGCTCTGTATTCAATCTAAGTCTTCTTGAGCGGGACCTTTTGACGCAGAATAGACCGATCAAAGGACCTGAAAATTACAAAATATATAAGACCTTATTACTGACAACTGTTGCAATTACACAGCATGCCACTAAAGTATTTGTAATTGTGGCATTTTCAGTAATCTGAATGTGTAGCAAAACACTGAATTTTGTATCGTAGGACAGTTGTGCTGATTCAGACCAGAAGCATCTATTTGTACAACTTCCAAGAAAAATGGCACTTCTTAAGGCCCCGTTCGGAAGTCCGCTGGCTTCCCAAGCTAGCCAGCTTCCAGAGAATCCAGCGCTAGCCAGCTTCCCACGGGAGCCAGGGTTGTTCGGCAGCGCGTGGAGGAAAAAACGTTTCGGCTGTGGTCGGGCCCACCGAGCTGCGCTTTGAGCGAAGAGGAAAAAACGTTTCGTCTGGTACTTCGGGATGGCATTGAGATGTAATTACGAGGAACTTCTACTTCTGCTTTTAGCCAAGCTGGGCTTTGGCTGCTCCTCAAAATTGCATTGCGGCGTCTTTTTCTCCGCGAAGCCCACTTCTCGAAGCAGAAGCGTTCGGCTGGCTTCACGTATCGGTTTTAGGAAGGCTGGCTCCTGGAGATGTCCCGAACGGGCCCTAAGTATTAAAAAGTGAAACTCTGAATTATGTGTCATAGGACAATTGTGCTCACTCAGGGTTGCCGCTTGTATGCATACAACTTTTAAGAAACGTAGCGCTTCAGTAACTACTAAAAGATGACGCATAAAATCACAAATGCCAACTGGAAGCATCAGAATCAAACAAGCATAAACATCAATTCTGACAATTTCTCTGGTTTGCTAGGGTGCTTGTCCATTTCTGTGGTTTGCTAGGGCGCTTGTCCTCCACGGTTTATCAGGTAACTATAGTCAAAACTAAACGAAGGTGGAACAGAAAACAAAATATGTGCCATATGAGTGCAGAACTTCGTCTCTGGCTCTCTGAAGATCCATGCCGAATCATTCGATCGTCTCTTGCAGAACGACAAGGTCGGGGAAGAATACCTTCAGATGAGGCCAAAGACGAAAGCGGGAAAACTTGTGCAGATCTCGAACCAGCACGGAACGGAGACAAAGCACCCAATAGTCACTGTCCGTAGAGGACGTATGGTTCATATAAGATTTGGTTACCTGGGACAGCCGGCCATCCTTCTCCATCAAGCCATGACGTCCTTGTCGCTACTACAGGAGTACAGAAAGGCAGTTGCTAAAAATAAGCGATCAATCGATCTGAATCGAACACGACGAATCTATAATACCTAAATAGTTCATCCCCACTATCTTATTTCTCTTAACATGCAAGCTATCCACATCATCAAGTGACCCCACATGATTTTTGCTCAATCCTATATCATCTATTTCCCCACTACATAATCTACATCATCTGCTCATGTCATCGATTTATTTCCTCGACAGAACTCTATCGCTAATATAGCATCGTATACCCATATGACTCTCGGTCTCCCAGGGATGGCAACTCAAATGAACAGACGCAAGCATCCGAACAGACACGATGGGCATTGAAAGAGACATTATCGATGGGCATTCAAAGAGACATGATCGATCGTTTTATTTACCTTCTTTGGCATCTAGAAATCTTAGCCGGTGCCACCAGGTCGCATAGAATCCCTTCATATCTTCCTCGATTCAGAAGGAGGAGTGGCAGCGCGCAAGGGGGCGGAGGACGGAATCGGATTGCATCTCGGAGCTTCGCAGCGAGCCTACGCTGCCGCTCAAGTTGGCTATCCGCACCGATGAGGGGTAGGAGGATAGAGAAGGAGTAGCGGTGCCGCACAGGGATTGGGAGGACCGCATATCCGAGCTCCCCAATCAGGCTGCGTTGCCGCTCAAGTTAGCCATCTGCAGCGGCATGCTCCCCTCGCGGTGGCGCGACCTCTTGGTCTCGAGCAGTGGCGCCCGTGTGTCATCCCTCTGCCTCCGAATCTTATCTTGCTGGGCACGTCGTCAACGGCAGGGATGGTGGACAAGCTCACGGCCCTCGGACCAGCAACGGCCTGTGTGTCATCGCTCTCGCCGGGCGCGTCATCAACGGGAGGGACAGGGACCAACTCGCGGCCCTCGACAGGTGAGAGAGTTTAGGCGAAACGAGGCTTGCTTGGCCGCACCAGCACCGTCGTGTCCCACCCGCTCAGCCTCGGCGATGAGGTGCTTGAGGGTATGGATTTTAACATGGAGGCTGTCCAGGTACTGTCTACTGTGATGACCTCGCGAGGACCCTGGCGTCGCTCTACAAGGCTACATGCTCGATCGTGGAAGGCAAGATGTACACGCTCGGTTGCTCGGTTGCTCTCACTGCCGGGAAACGGGCTCGGTTGCTTTTAGTGTGATGGAGGCATGCGGTAGAAATGCTTGCGTCCTCCCCATGGTAAGAGGGTCAGTCAGAGAGCATCTTCAGGTTTTTCCCATGACTGAGCTTTTTTTCCCCATGACTGAGCTTATTTATTTTGTCAGGTCCTGCCACTGGTGCATATGTGCTAGACGTCTTTCCTGACAAGGGTAGTTCTTTGTTCTGCAAAATTAGTGATTCTTTGTTGCTGCATAGGACTATTGTTGTTCGCATTGTACACTGCTCTCATATATATTTTAGAGAGCATATCATTCTAATGAATTCTACATTTGCTAATTTAGAAAACTAAACATCGTAACTGTGCTGGATGACAAGCTTATTTTTAGATTTGGTCAGATCACAGTCGTCTCACTACAACTGCAAGTATGCGGTGCGACTTTCAGCCGATGGCAAAGATTTAGGACCATCGTCCGTACTATTGTTGTTGCACCTGTTAGAGAGAATAAATTCTGCAGGGTACCTCAAACGGGGTTAGCAGCAGGCACCATGTTCTGGTAAATTCAGAGAACAAGCATGCCCTGTCCTCCTTTGTTTAGCTTTAAAAATTAACTGGCTGAACTCACTAGGTTTTTACATATAATCATGGTTGATTGACTCAGTTCATTCTATTTCTCCTATGTATAGGAGCATCGATGGTTGATAGGAGCATGCTTCCAGTTGCATGGGCACTTGGTGAGAGATATCTGTGATTTAATTTGTAATATAACCTCATTCGAGTTGCCATTCATGTCGCATTGTCTATGGCTTTGTCTTTTGGTTTTTGGCTAGAGTCGACATATCTCCACATTGTGAAAGCATAATAATGTCCCTTTACTGGGTTTCATGCCATATATGTATGATTATTTCAACATCTTAATTAGTAGTCCAGTGTTATCTCATTTGGTTGATACCGTGGTTTCAACTATCGGCGCATTATCGCAGCTCTGCTGTTCTACCGTTATACATTGCCCTTCAGTTTTCTCAAAAGTAAAGGATGATAAACAGAACAGTTACTTGCTGATTTTTTTCGTCTATTTTCCCTTTGCACATAAACATTTTACCTTAAAAAAGGCATTTACTTTCAATTTGGATTCAGAAGTTTTACTTGATTACTTTATTTTAATCAGCGCACTATTAATCCCTACTTTTGTAACATCCTATTATTAAGTTCCTTCATAGTAATATAGTTAAACTCTTTTCAAGCCTCAATTTTACTTATTTAGTTAGTAAAATATGCAAACAACTTTATTGGAAAAAAATAAATAGAAATGGGTAACAATTTTGTTTTGAATGGGGCCAAACAACAGGTCCATTTAATAAGCTAAAACAATCAGATTTTCTTGAAATTGTAAGAAAATATATAACTTCTTTTTGTTCGTTTGCACATATGTAATCGATTCTTACAAAATGTTCCGCGGCAACGCGCGGGGTATCATCTAGTATAGAAGAAATTGCTGGTACCCGCGACGGCAGGCAGACAACTCCTCTTTCTTTCCTTGATTGACGACCTCTTCGGTGGCGCTGTAAGTGTCGTCGGCGTCGCCCTTGTCCCCCGGCGAGCGGCAAATCGGAAGGCGCCAAATCATGTACGGCGTCAGGGGTGTGTGCGGCCTCACTGCTCACCGCGTTGTCGCCATGTCTCGCTCTTGTCCAGCTTCTCACCCAGCCCTGACGATTTTGCAGGGTGCGAGTGGTTGCGCAGCGGCGGGGCGGGGCGGAGCAGGCGCGGGGCGTGAAGGGGCAGCGGCGGGGTCGAGCGGTTGGGGGAGATGAGGCGTGCGGGACTGGCGGACTGCTGGTGGGTTTTTAGAGTTTCGTTAGCGAGAGGGATCGAGCGAGGGGGGTTTCGTTAACCACAGTTTTCGTTAACAGTGATTTCAGGCCCTTGGATCGTTGATTAGACGGCTAATATGTAAAGTTGGATCTGCCCTCTCTCCTTTTTATAGGGGTAGTAGACTACTATCTACTACCCCTATAAAACAAATCTACTACCCCTATAAAATCTACTTATATATACCCTTATAAAACAAAGAGATATGACGGATCCAAGTAATTTCATCCGTACGTCTAAAACATCTAACGGCTCCTACTCCTCCCGTGGTTAACCCACCAAGCCACACAATTAGCCACTAACAGGCCATCTATCGCTAACCCCGCACCGCAGGTAAAAAAAACCACCATCGCACACACCCACGACCTCTCGGCCCGTTCCCGCATAGATTCGCCGCCCCCATTCCTCCCGCATGCTGGATCCCCGCCCCCCGCCGCCCCCGGATGCTGGAGCCCGCCCACCGCCGCCCCACGCCGCGACACGACGCGACGCCCCACGCCGCTAGAGCCCGCCCCCCGCCGCTGGAACCCCGCCCCACGCCGCGACGCACCGCCACCCGCTGGAGCTGCCCTTCGACGCCTGCTGCTGGAGCCGCGCCGCTGTTCGCACATGAACACGTCACCGTGTACCCTCGACGCCGGGGGTGATGCACCGCAGCTCACATCGAAGGAGACCCGTCCGGAAGCGCGGTACGCAGGCAATCCGGCGGGCGCTTTTGTAGACCCGAAACCCCACATGTCCGGGAGGGACCCCGTCTGGACGCGCGGCTGCTATGGGCTGCCCTAGGTCGACCTGATCGCCCTGAGGGCCTCGAGGTTCGCCGCCCTGCAACAAGAAGAACAGGCGAAGAATGAGGAAGAAGAAGAACCAGGGTTAAGGAGAAAAGATAAAGGATAAAAAGTGGTAGATGATTTGATCGATTGTGTGTTGTTCAATCGGCCGTCACCCCTTAGGTATATAAGAGGCGGCTGGACTTGCCATGCAAGGAAAAGGCTTGGATTCACGTCCAAAACCCTAGCCAAATTCGGATTGGTTTTATCCGAACTTTCCAAAACTGTTCGGTTTAAACTGGCTGTACCTTGCGGGTAATTCTTGAGGTGGTAAACGACCTCGGATGGAAAAGAGCCCAAAAGCAATCTTGACCGTTTCGACGATACGAACAACTTTCATGTTGAACGTTTTTCGATTTGAAGCCATCTTCTAGGCCAAAACGGTCACGCAATACAGGCTGTTATTCGCGCTACCCATCAGACAAGTGGCTGGTGGGGCGCGCCACTTATGGCTCTGTGACAGGGCTGTGTTCGGATGGCTGTAACTTTTGCATACGAACACGGATTGGGACGATTTTTATATCAAAATCGACCGTTTCGACGAGACGCACAACTTTCATGTTGAAACTTTTTCCATTTGAAGTCATCTTAATTGGGTTTCAAGCATTTCTTTAATCTGGTGTCATCATGAGCATCTCTGAACTTGTCATAACTTTTGCATACGGACTCCGTTTTAGACCACTTTCATATCCATCTTGATCTTCTCAAATAAAGCCATCTCATGGTGACTTCCAATCATAAGTTTGAAGTAATCTTGACATAGATTAAAGCAACTTTTACGATTGTGCCACTTTTGAGCGTCAACACATGCCCCCCTGTTTTTCGGCAAAGCAAGCGTGCCGAAAAATAATCTGTACCATGTTGGTTCTAAGGACGATGTCAACACCCCATCGGCCATTTATATGCTTAGGACGATAATTATATATCGGCCATTATTGTTCTTGAACCCTTGATGCAAACTTGGGCGAAACCTTCTCAACTTCGTTAACAATCCGATGATAAAGTTCCATAGATGTATCTCAAGGTCATCCTCCGAACCATATTGTTCCCCCTTTTGCTAGGATTTTGTAGATAATCAATAAACTCTCTCCAATCCTTAGTATCACCTGCATCAAAATTCATTAGTGGCCGAAGCTGTGAACTTCGGTTTGGCCTTACCTATGTTGACGAGACGAAGCATCGGCTATTGAGAGAAATGCAATACACCATGATTAACGTAGTAGCCTGATGCTTGTTGTACCAACTCTTTTAAATTGTCATGTCTAAATGTAAGAGCAATTTTAAAGCAACCCAGGTAAATTTTGCATCTAGACATATCTCAAGATAAACTATAAGTGATTCGTCAAAACATTGATAACCCTTGGATGTTTGTTGCACTACTCATAACGAATCACCGAAAGCCTCAATATGTATAGCACCTATAGCAAGTAAAAGAGTCAATCCGAATAACAATGCATATTCGGCTTTGATTAATCATGCATAAAAATATTCTAAGCGGCATGAGGCTTCAAAAAATAGTACCATAAGGAGATATATAAACAACACCAACACTTTGGTCATTGCTACGAATTGAACCATCAAAACATAATCTCCATAGTAATAGAGAGATAAGGCTAACATCAATATTATGCATATCATTAAACCGATGTTCAGTAATAAAATCAGCTATGATTTGGCCTCTTATAGATCTCAAAGATGCATAAGCCAAATCATATCCAAACAAAGTATAAGTCCATTAGCCAATTCTGCACTATGAATTGGTCTAAGCAACGTATACTTAATGGCATCGGTCATGATGTTTCAACTCCATTCAATCATAATATACGCATATATATGAATTTTCATGAGCACATACTTTGTCTCGCTCTCCATTCGAACTAAGGACGATGCTAGAATACTACACCGGCCATGCATTGACATATTCTTAGGACGATAGATAAATATCGGCCATTACCATGTAGACATCATTCAAATCACATATAGCCGAAATAAACAAACGAAATGACAAATAAAGTATTTCGGCCCTTTGGATCAGCAACAAACTTGTAGCTAATCAAATGTATAGTGAATTGGTAATACCCTATCATGACGTAAGAATTTATATGGCATCCATGGATTAAAATAAGCCCATTGAGGGTTACCAATCATACCTGATGACGAATTCCATGGCACAGACGTTAATGGCATAGTTGAAGAATATGGATAATGTGTAGATCGAAGATGCTGAAATCTTCGGCTTGGTCCTTCATAGTTTTCACTCTTTTCCTTTTTCACCTTTGCCGCACTTCTTGTAACGGAAGCTTGCACATAATTCTTATTTTGAGCACTTCCTTTGGGAACCCATGCCATGTTTCTTTCTTCAAGTTCTTGTGCACTAAGTTTTTGTAATTTCTTATTTTGTCAATATGATAAGCCGAGTGGGCACCCCGGTTGTGATTTTGTCTTAGCCAATGGCAATCCTTTTTTGGCCTTGTGCACTCTCAACTTTTTTTCTTCAGATTTGGCACTTTGACTCTCAATAGTTGGTTGCTTCATCTCATTGTCTTTAGTAGCCAATGTCAACACTTTAATTGGCTCTTTTTCATTTGAGATCAAATCTGAAGTTGCATTCTTACGACCATCTCTTTTAACACGGTAAACTTGCTTGACCACCTCTTTCTTCTTCCTTGAGCTCCGGACCGATTCCTTATGATTGAAACGGTCTTTAACATGTGATTGTTCAAATGTTGATCTTCTCGGAGCTGCATAATATTGGTGAGATGGTCTAAAATAAGATGGAGAATGCGCCCTTGTATCATACCTGTCCCATGATGGATATGGATCTACTTGAGCATAGGGAGGCATCCACGGCATTGGCATTGGCGGCCCAAAATAAGGATATGAATATGTTGCATAAGAATTGTCACTTTGCCAATACCGATCCTCATACTTGCGCCTTGGGGTGATCTTGATTTCTTTGTATGATTTGGCCGATAAGCATTCTTCTCTTCACTCTTCTTTTGATACTTATCCAATAGTTCAGCGAAAGTGATTTTTGATCTCTTACACTTGCGCTTATTTTGGCCTTTGCTTTCTTTTGGTTTGCTTTCATCGATCATTGAATTTGCTTTTTGCCCCCCAGTCCTTGGCGTCTCCGTTGTAGCTTCGATGGAATTCTCGCCCTCAAGATTATGTTCATTATGTTCTTCAACAACTTCTTTACTTGAAAGCTTGATCCCATCACCTGCAGTTTTTATCTTCTCTTTAAATGGATCGGCTTGAAGCAGCCGATGCAAAAACTTTCTGCCATCGGGACCAATCGGAATAGACTGGTCATCTCTTGGTGTTTCAGCAAATTTCAATCGTCCTTTTTCAATGGCCGATTTAACTATTTGACGAAACATATTGCAATCCTCAAAATTATGTTTGAACGAATGATGCAACCTACAATACATTCGTCCTTGAATTGATTGATTGACATGGTGATCAAGAATTCTTATGTAATTATTTTTCAGCAACAAATCAAATATTTGATCACACATGCTTGAATTGAAGGTAAACTTTTTATTCTCTAGCCGATCTTGCTGTTTGAATGGCTTTGGAGATAAGCAAACGAATGGTTCAGATTTGTAGTCTCCCCATTCGGCTATGCATTGTTTTTTCCACTCTATCTCCGATGTCTTTGGATAAGATATTATATTAGCATCAGTTTTCTCAATAGAATTCAACCTTGGCTTTAAATTTCTGAAACGAAGATATTTAGAACATACATGTCTCAGTTGAGACCAAGTGCAAGCCAAGTACGAAATAAGCAAAGCTACCCAACTAGATATGAACTTTACATAAAGCAACGGGGAAAGCTTTGGTTGTAACAATAAGTCAATATCGGTCTTTATAAATGGCGTAATGGGTTGACCGATATGTTCCATAACAAGTTTATTGCTAACAAGTAAATTACCCTTCTTCATTGGTCTTTCAAAATTACTTATGAGAATATTTCTTATAGATGCATCAATAATGAAGTCACGACCAAATCTGAAAATAGGTAAATTACTCTCTATGCATACCTCTTCAAATATGTTGGGAGAACATGATCATGGTGTCACTTGAAGAACATCTTGCTCCATCTTTGGATGGCTCCCCAACACCTTTTCATCATCTTTTTCTTGATTCCGTGCATCATTGCTTTGAAGATCCATGTCAGCTGAACTTTGTTCGGCTACTTGTTCTTGTCCTTGAGGCTTGTCAATTTCTATGGCACGAAACTCATAGGGCAGGAAGTAGGTTCCATTGACTTCGGAAAAATCAAGTATGACTGTTTTGCTATGCTTTCCATGCCCTTTCTCAATAATGCTTGCCTCTTTGGATTTGATGGACTCAGAATATATACTACTTGATTCGGCTCTTCTAATAACCAAATTTTCTTTGTTACCTGAATCAACAACTTTATCTTTTTGAATTTGCAAGGCTTCTCGCTCTCGTCTAAGTTTAGCCCACATCTCAGCTTGGCGAGCTTTAAACTTTTTCATCTCAATTTCCATCCACTCGTCATGAGATTGCCCCCCAATACTTTGACACTCTTTCGGCAATGAGGTGCTGAAACTTTGTGATTGTTTAGGTGGTACACTGGATGGTACAGCACTGGGCATCTGCATCATTTGCACAACTCTAGCTTTTACAGCAGCAAAATCATGAGGCTTCCCGCCTTCTATTAGTTCCTGGCGAATAGAGTTGCACAAATCCCAAGAGAATGTAAGCTTGTTCTCAATTACCCAGTCTGGATATGGTTGCCCCCCAATGCTTTTAGACTCTTTCGGTAATGAGATGTTGCCGAAATTCTGAAATTGTGTAGGGGGGACATGATATGCCACGGTAGTAGGTGAAGGCATTTGTGCTCCTGCTATAGTTTCACTTATTCGGCCATGACCGTTAAGGTGTGGAGCCGAATTATGGACATCAACAGTTGCGTATGGTGCCAAAAAACAAGTAGCATGAGGTGTAGCATATGATGTTTGAGGGTAATTGGCCGGATAACTAGTAGTAGCATGGCCAATTCCCCTATCCACCAGCATGTTTGGATTAACACGTTGCAAATTAGTTGCCGATGAATAAAAAGATGAAACACTATGTTGCATGCCATTGAAAGATCCTACATGGGGTGTTTCAACTTGATTAACCGAACTCATCATGTTGTTCATCGGCATATGGATTTGTGGGGTTGCCGATGCATGGGAGTTGGGATACATATGTTGCATGTTGCTAAAATTATATGAAGTATAATCATGGAGATTTTGTTGCATCGGCCCTTGCACATAATTAGATGCATGATTGATAAAGCTAGGGCTAGCCGATACATTATGCTCATTAGATGATCTAGCAACAACATATGTATTATTTGCATCTACATATGTGAATTGGGTATTCATATTACCTTTGTAGATTGCAAACCCTAGATGACGATCTCTTCGTAGCAAGAACGGGCCGGAGACCGTTCAAAGCTTCGTCCCCAGCGGAGTCGCCAAAAAGTGTGTTCGCACACGAACACGTCACCGTGTACCCTCGACGCCGGGGGTGATGCACCGCAGCTCACGTCGAAGGAGACCCGTCCGGAAGCGCGGTACGCAGACAATCCGGCGGGCGCTTTTGTAGACCCGAAACCCCACGTGTCCGAGAGGGACCCCGTCTGGACGCGCGGCTGCTATGGGCTGCCCTAGGTCGACCTGATCGCCCCGAGGGCCTCGAGGTTCGCCGCCCTGCAACAAGAAGAACAGGCGAAGAACGAGGAAGAAGAAGAACCAGGGTTAAGGAGAAAAGATAAAAGATAAAAGTGGTAGATGATTTGATCGATTGTGTGTTGTTCAATCGGCCGTCACCCCTTAGGTATATAAGAGGCGGCTGGACTTGCCGTGCAAGGAAAAGGCTTGGATTCACGTCCAAAACCCTAGCCAAATTCGGATTGGTTTTATCCGAACTTTCCAAAACTGTTCGGTTTAAACTGGCTGTACCTCGCGGGTAATTCTTCAGGTGGTAAACGACCTCGGATGGAAAAGAGCCCAAAAGCAATCTTGACCGTTTCGACGATACGAACAACTTTCATGTTGAACTTTTTCGATTTGAAGCCATCTTCTAGGCCAAAACGGTCACGCAATACAGGCTGTTATTCGCGCTACCCATCAAACACGTGGCTGGTGGGGCGCGCCACTTATGGCTCTGTGACAGGGCTGTGTTCGGATGGCTGTAACTTTTGCATACGAACTCGGATTGGGACGATTTTTATATCAAAATCGACCGTTTCGACGAGACGCACAACTTTCATGTGGAAACTTTTTCCATTTGAAGTCATATTAATTGGGTTTCAAGCCATTCTTTAATCTGGTGTCATCATGAGCATCTCTGAACTTGTCATAACTTTTGCATACGGACTCCGTTTTAGACCACTTTTATATCCATCTTGATCTTCTCAAAGAAATCCATCTCATGGTGACTTCCAATCATAAGTTTGAAGTAATCTTGACATAGATTAAAGCAACTTTTACGATTGTGCCACTTTTGAGCGTCAACACATGCCCCCCTGTTTTTCGGCAAAGCAAGCGTGCCGAAAAATAATTTGTACCATGTTGGTTCTAAGGACGATGTCAACACCCCATCGGCCATTTATATGCTTAGGACGATAATTATATATCGGCCATTATTGTTCTTGAACCCTTGATGCAAACTTGGGCGAAACCTTCTCAACTTCGTTAACAATCCGATGATAAAGTTCCATAGATATGTATCTCAAGGTCATCCTTCGAACCATATTGTTCCCCCTTTTGCTAGGATTTTGTAGATAATCAATAAACTCTCTCCAATCCTTAGTATCACCTGCATCAAAATTCATTAGTGGCCGAAGCTATGAACTTCGGTTCGGCCTTACCTATGTTGACGAGACGAAGCATCGGCTATTGAGAGAAATGCAATACACCATGATTAACGTAGTAGCCGGATGCTTGCTGTGCCAACTCTTTTGAATTGTCATGTCTAAATATAAGAACAATTTTAAAGCAACCCAAGGTAAATTTTGCATCTAGACATATCTCAAGATAAACTATAAGTGATTCGTCAAAACATTGATAACCCTTGGATATTTGTTGCACTACTCATAACGAATCAGCGAAAGCCTCAAGATGTATATCACCTTGTCTCGCTCTCCATTCGAACTAAGGCCGATGCTAGAATACTACACCGGCCATGCATTGACATATTCTTAGGACGATAGATAAATATCGGCCATTACCATGTAAACTTCATTCAAAGCACATATAGCTGAAACAAATAAATGAAATGACAAACTAAGTATTTCGGCCCTTTGGATCAGCAACAAAAGTTGTAACTAATAAAATGTATAGTGACTTGGTAATACCCTTGTCAGGACCCCGATCCTAAGTCACACAGGTCTAGCCTGTAACACACCATATCACTTTGCGGCCTCACGCACGGTATTCCACGGGTGCCACCTTACCTGGCCCGGGACCGTTTGCGCATTTTGGCACACGTATATGATAGTGTCGCTAGCATCCATATGACAGAGAACCCGGGCCGACATGACCAGTTATAAACCAAAAGTGGCACTAAATTACAGAGACAGGCAAACATGACCCAGCAACGAACGTGTCGGTCATCAACGTATGAACCCAAGTCGTAGCAAGCTACAAGGACTTAAAGGAACAACGCGTGACATTTCCCCTAAGGGACAGACACAGGAACGAAGAAGGACACATGCCGGCCAGCCTAAGTGTTCCGGAGCAGTAGCAAGCTACCTAGGCTCGGTGGAAGCACTAGGAGACATTTCCCTGTAAGATAGGCTACCAAAGGTAAACAACTAGGTGTCGGATCCCACACATAGCAATACACATTACACGTACGCATAACATGCAAGTATGTGTTGTACAACATGGCATCACGACATAACTCAACAACTCATATAGATAAAGGCCCAGAAGAGCCATCATAGCATTTATTACAATCAGAGGTCACATGACCCAACATACAGAGCATACAGGCAACGGAAGCATTACATGTCTGAGTACAGACATCTACAAATGAAAAAGACTAAGAAGCCTGACTATCTACAAGACCCTCCCAAGGGCACAAGATCGTAGCTGAGGTAACAAGCTAAACGTCGAAGTCCACGCGGAACCACTAGCGAGACTGAAGTCTCTCTGCAAAAACATAAATTAAGCAAACGTGAGTACAAAGGAACTCAGCAAGACTTACATCAGATCTATCTACATATGCATCAGTATCAACAAAGGGGTGGTGGAGTTTGACTGCAGCAAGCCAGCTTTGACTCGGTGGCTATCCTAAACTACGACTACAAGTAACTCTTTGAGGTGGCGCACACGAGTCCACATATTCACCAATCAATACACCACTATGGATCCGCTCCCGTCTCCCTACGAGAAGGCCATCCATAGCACTCACGCTTATCTTGCGTGTTTTAGAGTATCCACTTTCACTTGTCTATGAACTGTAATAGGCAACCCAGAAGTCCATTACCGCGGACACGGCTATTCGAATAGATTATATTTAACCCTGCAGGGGTGTACTTCTTCACACACGCTCTCACCACTTACCGCCGTTTACACGACATGTACTCGGCAACCTTCAAGCGGAGGCCCAGCGAGGGTGTCGGCCACGACCTGACTAACCACACAAGTCTCTCGTCCAGGTTTATCGCCTACTTGGGTTCCATCCGTGGGGAGATCCGGCCGGGGTGTCGCTCACGGCCCCAAACGATGTGTACAGGGTTCCCGCATCACCAAACGGGCAATCGGTACACCGTGCCACGTACCTGCCGTGTCACAGCCTACCCCGAGGGTCAGCGCTGCGCACGACCTCCAGTAAACTACAAACACCAGAAACTAGTTGCAACTCCTGGACAGAGATCATGTTGATTAATAAGTCGAGAGGGTCCATTGGTTTCGGGCCCAATGCATGGTAGTAACTGGTCATGGATCAACCAACACAGGACTCAGTTCCTGAGGACGGCTGCAATGAGACAACCCACCATGTACTCCTACATGGCCTCTCATCGCTACCTTTACCAAATCGTGTTCACACACTTAGCTCTCACACAGTAGGACATGTTCATCACATTCCAATTCATCCCCGATGAATCAGACCTGACACAACTCTAAGCAATAGCAGGCATAACCAAAAAGCATCAATGAGTAGGCACAACATGGCTCAAACAATTCCTACTCATACTAGTGGGTTTCAACTATTTACTGTGGCAATGACGGGTCATGCAGTGGAAAGTGGTTCAACTACCGCAGCAGGTAACAATTGAAGCGTTGTTGTCCTAATGCAGTAAAAGAGAGCAAGAGCGAGAGAGTGGGATTGTATCGGAATGCTCAATGGGGTTTGCTTGCCTGGCACTTCTGAGGATAACAATGAGTCTTCATCGGTGTCATCGATCACATCGTCGGAACACGTCTACTGAAAGGGGACAAGCACCGGCAAACAAGAGAGAACACAATCAATGCAATGCGACAATATGATGCATGATCATGACATGGCAATATGCTGTTGATTGAGCTAATGCAACTAGCAACACAATTAAATGAAGTTGGTTTGATCTCAGGATTCAAATTCAAACTTCATATGTGATTATTTAAATGCCATTTAATTGATTTGACCTGATCAGCAGGTTTAACTTCTTCAAACATGCATGAAAATGCCATAAACAGATTCCTTGAATTTTTCTGATCAATTTTCATATATAAATTATTTTCATCTGAGTTATGGATTAATTTCTATGATTTTTAGAAGTTTTGGCTATTTTCTGAAATAAATAAATCATTTCTGATTTATTTAAAATTCCAGAAAGCATTATGACATCATAGTGACATCATCACTACGTCAGCAGGTCAAAGGCGCCAGCCCAGGTCAAACCTGATGGCTGGGACCCACAAGTCAGTGTCTAAACTAATTAACTAAATTAGTTAGCACTAAGTTAAACCTAACTCTAATTAACTAGGGGCCTGGGCCCACAAGTCAGTGTCCAATTAGGTTAATCACAGTAATTAAAACTTAATTAAAAACCTAACTAATTAAACAGAGCTCGGCCCCACGAGTCAGTGACTCAGGGGGGGTCAAACCCCTGGTCAGGTGGGTCAACTGGCCGGCGGCTCGCCGCCGGCGAGTGCCGAGACGGCGGAGCACGTCGGAAAACGCCCTCCGGCGACCAAAAGAGCGGCGGAGGGGCCTGGGGTGATGCTGGTCCTCGTCCGCATCGAACGGAGCCATCAGCTCGCGTCGGGGAGGACCAGAACGACGGCGGCGAGGGGAAGTGCGGTGGCCGGAGTTCGGGCTCCGTCGGGTTAAGCGCTGCGGGGCACGGGAAGATGAGCTGATGGGTGCGGCGTGCTCCTGGGGGTGCGCTGAGCTCGCTCGTGGCCTCGAAGAAGCGTGACAGCAGCTCTGGCCACGGCGGCGACAGGCTCAGCGGCGGCCCGCGACGGTGAGGAAAGGGGCGACGGCTACGGTGAGCTACAGGCCACGGGGACAGGGGAAACGGCTCGGAGGCTCACCGCGGTTCGTTTGAAGAAGACGGCGAGCCCGGGGGCGGCCTGACGGCGGCGAATCGTCGACGGCGGTCACCAGACGCAGAGGAGGGGAACGACGGCGTTGCGGGTGAGGGGTAGCTCCTGGCGTCGCATGAGATGAAGGAGAGGAGGGGGGGGGCACGGCGGAGCTCGGGGGCTCATCGGAGGGACGAGGGGGAGGCCGTGGCCATGGCTACGGCGAGCGGCGGCGGTGGTGGCGTTCGGCCATGGCGAGGAGAAGCAGGGGAGGGGGAAGGGGATCCAGTGAGAGGGGGGAGGAGTGACTGAGAGAGGCAGGGAGGTGCGTGGCAACCTCAGGGCGACGGGGAGGCAAGCAGAGAGGTAGGAGGTGGCCGGCGTGTGCCGGCGTGCGGCGGCCACGCGCCCTCCTGCCCACTGGCAGGAGGTTGAAGACAGTAGGAGGGAGGAGGTGGGCTGGGCCAGCCACTTGGGCCGCCAGGTGGCTGCACAGGTAACTACAGGTGAGTTCTCTCTCTCTCTCCTTTTAATTTCTGTTTTCTATTTTTTTCTGCAGGTTTGTGGCTTTTCTAAAAATGCTTAGGCACTTTCAAAATTCACCAAACTGCTCATGCCCACTGTTTAGCATAAAACCAACATGGAACATTTCAGTTTGGGATTATTTGAGCATTTAAAATAATATATAAAATTTAAATGCCCAAATGCAAATAAGATATGATTTAATTCAAAAATCCAGAATGGTCCTAGAAATATGTGCAACATTTTTGGCAGGGGTTTTAATCAATCCAAAAATGATGAACTTTTCCAAGGGACATTTTGGGTTCATTGAAAAGATTTTAATTTGACCCTAGTTAAATTCATTTAGTGCTAGGGTTTGAGCATCCCCATTTCAGGTTTCTGAGAAATTGAAATATGATGCAACAGGCAAATGCTATCTTAGGGCAAGGTGAAACTAGGGATGTGACAACCCTTTCATGATGTAAGAAATTATATGGCATCCATGGATTAAAATAAGCCCATTGAGGGTTACCAATCATACCTGATGACGAATTCCATGACATGGGCGTTAATGGCATAGTTGAAGAATATGGATAATGTGTAGACCGAAGATGTTGAAACCTTCGGCTTCGTCCTTCATAGTTTTCACTCTTTTCCTTCTTCACCTTTGCCGCACTTCTTGTAATGGAAGCTTGCACATAATTCTTATTTTGATCACTTCCTTTGGGAACCCATGCCATGTTTCTTTCTTCAAGTTCTTGTGCACTAAGTTTTTGTAATTTCTTCTTTTGCCAATATGATAAGCCGAGTGGGCACCCCGGCTGCGATTTTGTCTTGGCCAATGGCAATCCTTTTTTGGCCTTGTGCACTCTCAACTTCTTTTCTTCAGATTTGGCACTTTGACTGTCAATAATTGGTTGCTTCATCTCATTGCCTTTAGTAGCCAATGTCAACACTTTAATTGGCTCTTTTTCATTTGAGATCAAATCTGAAGTTGCACTCTTACGACCATCTCTTTTAACACGGTAAACTTGCTTGACCACCTTTTTCTTCTCCCTTGAGCTCCGGACCGATTCCTTATGATCGAAACGGTCTTTAACATGTGATTGTTCAAATGTTGATCTTCTCGGAGCTGCATAATATTGGTGAGATGGTCTAAAATAAGATGGAGAATGCGCCCTTGTATCATACCTGTCCCATGATGGATATGGATCTACTTGAGCATAGGGAGGCATCCACGGCATTGGCATTGGCGTCCCAAAATAAGGATATGAATATGTTGCATAAAAGTTGTCACTTTGCCAATACCGATCCTCATACTTGCGCCTTGGGGGTGATCTTGGTTTCTTTGCATGATTTGGCCGATAAGCATTCTTCTCTTCACTCTTCTTTTGATATTTATCCAATAGTTCAGCGAAAGTGATTTTTGATCTCTTACACTTGCGCTTATTCCGGCCTTTGTTTTCTTTTGGTTTGCTTTCATCAATCATTGGATTTGCTTGCTGCCCCCCAGTCCTTGGCGTCTTCATTGTAGCTTCGATGGAACTCTCGCCCTCAAGATTATGCTCGTTATGCTCTTCAACAACTTCTTTACTTGAAAGCTTGATCCCATCACCTGCAGCTTTTACATTCTCTTTAAATGGATCGGCTTGAAGCAGCCGATGCAAAAACTTTTTGCCATCGGGACCAATCGGAATAGACTGGTCATCTCTTGGTGCTTCAACAAACTTCAATCGTCCTTTTTCAATGGCCGATTTAACTATTTGACGAAACATTTTGCAATCCTCAAAATTATGCTTGGATGAATCATGCAACTTACAATACATTCGTCCTTGGATTGATGGCTTAACATGGTGATCAAGAATTGTTATATAATTATTTTTCAGTAACAAGTCAAATATTTGATCACACATGCTTGAATTGAAGGTATACTTCTTGTTTTCTAGCCGATCTTGCTGTTTGAACGGCTTTGTAGATAAGCAAACGAATGGTTCAGATTTGTAATCTGCCCATTCGGCTATGCATTGTGTTTTCCACTCTATCTCCGATGTCTTTGGATAAGATATTATATTAGCATCAGTTTTCTCAATAGAATTTAACCTTGGCTTTAAATTTCTGAAACGAAGATATTTAGAACATACATGTCTCAGTTGAGACCAAGTGCAAGCCAAGTACGAAATAAGCAAAGCTACCCAACTAGATATGAACTTTACATAAAGCAACGGGGAAAGCTTTGGTTGTAACAATAAGTCAATATCGGTCTTTATAAATGGCATAATGGGTTGACCGATATGTTCTATAACGATTTTATTGCTAACAAGTAAATTACCCTTCTTCATTGGTCTTTCAAAATTACTTAAGATGATTTTTCTAATAGATGCATCAACAATATAGTTTTGACCAAATCTGAAAATAGGTAAATTACTCTCTATGCATACCTCTTCAAATATGTTGGGAGAACATGATGGTGATGTCACTTGAAGAACATCTTGCTCCGTATTTGGATGGCTCCCCAACACCCTTTCATCATCTTTTTCTTGATTCTTTGCATCATTGCTTTGAATATCCATGTCAGCCGAACTTTGTTCGGCTACTTGTTCTTGTCCTTGAGGCTTGTCAATTTCTATGGCACGGAACTCATAGGGCAGGAAGTAGGTTCCATTGACTTCGGAAAAATCAAGTATGACTGTTTTGCTATGCTTTCCATGCCCTTTCTCAATAATGTTTGCCTCTTTGGTTTTGATGGACTCGGAATATATACTACTTGATTCGGCTTTTCGAATAACCGAATTTTCTTTGTTACCTGAATCAACAACTTTATCTTTTTGAATTTGCAAGGCTTCTCGCTCTCGTCTAATTTTAGCCCACATCTCAGCTTGGTGAGCTTTAAACTTTTTCATCTCAATTTCCATCCACTCGTCATGAGATTGCCCCCCAATACTTTGAGACTCTTTCGGCAATGAGGTGCTGAAACTTTGTGATTGTTTAGGTGGTACACTGGATGGTACAGCACTGGGCATCTGCATCATTTGCACAACTCTAGCTTTTACAGCAGCAAAATCATGAGGCTTCCCGCCTTCTATTAGTTCCTCGCGAATAGAGTTGCATAAATCCCAAGAGAATGTAAGCTTGTTCTCAATTACCCAGTCTGGATATGGTTGCCCCCCAATGCTTTTAGACTCTTTCAGCAATGAGATGTTGCCGAAATTCTGTAATTGTATAGGGGGGACATGATATGCCACGGTATTAGGTGAAGGCATTTGTGCTCCTGCAGAAGTTTCACTTATTCGGCCATTACCATTAAGGTGCGGAGCCGAATTATGGACATCAACAGTTGCGTATGGTGCCAAAAAACTAGTAGCATGAGGTGTAGCATATGATGTTTGAGGGTAATTGCCGAATAACTAGTAGTAGCATGGCCAATTCCCCTATCCACCAGCATGTTTGGATTAACATGTTGCAAATTAGTTGCCGGTGAATAAAAAGATGAAACACTATGTTGCATGCCATTGAAAGATCCTACATGGGGTGTTTCAACTTGATTAACCGAACTCATCATGTTGTTCATCGGCATATGCATTTGTGGGGTTGCCGATGCATGGGAGTTGGGATACATATGTTGCATGTTGCTAAAATTATATGAAGTAGAATCATGGAGATTTTGTTGCATCGGCCCTTGCACATAATTAGATGCATGATTGATAAAGCTAGGGCTAGCCGATACATTATGCTCATTAGATGATCTAGCAACAACATATGTATTATTTGCATCTACATATGTGAATTGGGTATTCATATTACCTTTGTAGATTGCAAACCCTAGATGACGATCTCTTCGTAGCAAGAACGGGCCGGAGACCGTTCAAAGCTTCGTCCCCAGCGGAGTCGCCAAAAAGTGTGTTCACACACGAACACGTCACCGTGTACCCTCGACGCCGGGGGTGATGCACCGCAGCTCACGTCGAAGGAGACCCGTCCGGAAGCGCGGTACGCAGGCAATCCGGCGGGCGCTTTTGTAGACCCGAAACCCCACGTGTCCGGGAGGGACCCCGTCTGGACGCGCGGCTGCTATGGGCTGCCCTAGGTCGACCTGATCACCCCGAGGGCCTCGAGGTTCGCCTCCCTGCAACAAGAAGAACAGGCGAAGAACGAGGAAGAAGAAGAACCAGGGTTAAGGAGAAAAGATAAAAGATAAAAAGTGGTAGATGATTTGATCGATTGTGTGTTGTTCAATCGGCCGTCATCCCTTAGGTATATAAGAGGCGGCTGGACTTGCCGTGCAAGGAAAAGGCTTGGATTCACGTCCAAAACCCTAGCCAAATTCGGATTGGTTTTATCCGAACTTTCCAAAACTGTTCGGTTTAAACTGGCTGTACCTTGCGGGTAATTCTTGAGGTGGTAAACGACCTCAGATGGAAAAGAGCCCAAAAGCAATCTTGACCGTTTCGACGATACGAACAACTTTCATGTTGAACGTTTTTCGATTTGAAGCCATCTTCTAGGCCAAAACGGTCACGCAATACAGGCTGTTATTCGCGCTACCCATCAGACAAGTGGCTGGTGGGGCGCGCCACTTATGGCTCTGTGACAGGGCTGCGTTCGGATGGCTGTAACTTTTGCATACGAACTCGGATTGGGACGATTTTATATCAAAATCGACCGTTTCGACGAGACGCACAACTTTCATGTTGAAACTTTTTCCATTTGAAGTCATCTTAATTGGGTTTCAAGCCATTCTTTAATCTGGTGTCATCATGAGCATCTCTGAACTTGTCATAACTTTTGCATACGGACTCCGTTTTAGACCACTTTCATATCCATCTTGATCTTCTCAAATAAATCCATCTCATGGTGACTTCCAATCATAAGTTTGAAGTAATCTTGACATAGATTAAAGCAACTTTTACGATTGTGCCACTTTTGAGCGTCAACAGCCGCCACGCCGCTGGAGCCTCTTGCTGGAGCCACGCCGCTGGAGCCTGTTGCTGGAGCCGCCTCACCGGCCGGATCAACTCGGTCTGGACTCCTCCTGCACGGTACAGCTCCACCACCTCCTTTCCCCTTTGTGTCAATCTTTCGTTTTTCTTGTTAGTTCATATACATATGCCTATGATAGTGCATTGTCTGGATATTGGTGTTCAAAATATTCCTACGACAGGTATAGTATTGGGGTTTTGCACATAATACAGCTTGCTTTGCCGAAAAAGGCTTACGCCCCGCTTTATATATAAAGCAAACCGCCAGGAGCACACATACAAGCAAAGTTCAACACACACACACCCAAGTCTCACGACACAAAGTACAAAGGTTATGTTGAGGGCACAGCTCAACAAGCCCTAAGAAAGGAAACACAAGGGGCGCCGGAGCGGCGACTAACAGCGGCCCTAGTCAGGCTCCGGTGGCGGCGGGGGAGCAGGCGGCGACAGACGGACGGCCATCGATCGGAGGTCGGCGATGAAGGCGGTGATGGCGTCCCGATCCGAGGGGTGGCTAAGCGGCCGCCAGAGCTGCAATAAACCAGATAGTTTGAATAGAGCGTCAGTGGCCCGCCGAAGAGGAATGCGCTGGATCACGAGTTTATTGCGGATCGTCCGGAGGGTCCAAGTTAGCGCCCCAATCTCAAGCCACCTAGTGTGGCGAGATAGTAGGGGGGAGAGCTGGAGTTCGTCGAAAAGGTCGGGGAAGTTGGTATGACACCAATTGCCACCGACCACCTCTCTAAAGCAGCTCCATAGAAACTGAGTAGATATGCATGTGAAGAAGATGTGATTAAAGTCTTCGGGAACATCGCAAAGCGGGCAAAGGCCAGTCCCACGGCCGTTGCGCTTGCGGACCTCGACCCCAGACGGGATCCGTCCACGGATCCATTGCCACATGAAGATCCGGATCTTCAGAGGCAGGCGGATGGACCAAACCGCCGGGAGGGGGGAGGCGCGATGGAGGGAGCAATGGCCTGGTAGAGGGACTTGGTGGAGAATTGGCCGGAGGGTTCAAGACGCCACCTAACCTGGTCTGGGCCCGAGTCGATGGTCGGTTCGTGAAGGGCGATGCAATCAAGCAATTCGCGCCAAGCGGCGGATTCCGGAGGACCGAACGGTCTCCGGAAGGCGAGGCGCCCTAAGTCAATAAGGGCCCGCTCGACGGAGATGGTTGGTTCAACAGCAATGGGGAAGAGGTCGGGGAATCGTGCCACGAAGGGGGAATCACCAGCCCAACGGTCGAACCAGAACAGGGTCGCAGAGCCCGACCCAACCGAGATGGATGTCCCAATGCGGAGGACCGGGAGGAGTTGGACAATCGACTGCCAAAACTAGGATCCGCCTGAACATTGACAGAAAGCAAGGGGTTGTCCGCACAGGTACTTATTCCTGATGATATCTAACCAAAGGCAGCCGTACCCTTGCGAAATGCGCCAAAGCCATCAGGAAAGGAGGGCAATATTCATGCGCTTCGAGCGCATGATACCTAGTCCTCCTTGGTCCCGAGGCTTGCATATGTCAGGCCAGCTAACCATATGGTATTTCTACTTATTGTTGTCGCCAGCCCAGTAGAAGCGAGACTGGACTTTGGCGATCTCATGGTGCAGCGTCTCGTGAAGGTTGTAGAAGCTCATGAGGAACAAGAGGAGGCTGGAGAGGAAGGAGTTGATAAGGATCGTCCGGGCCGCCTTCGAAAGCCACCTACCCTGCTAGGGCTCAATGCGCGTATGCAGCTTGGCCACGGTCGGGCGCAAGTCCGCAACGGTGAGCCTAGAATCGCTTATGGGCATTCCCAAGTAGGTCGTGGGAAAGGATCCCAAACGGCAGTTGAGGCGGTTAGCAATGCTCAGACAATCCTCAGGGGAATAGCCCATCACCATCACATCACTATTATTGAAATTGATCTTAAGGCCAGACATTTGTTGGAAGCATAGGAGGAGGAACTTGAGGTTGGAGATGTCCATCTCCGAGCCTTCGACCATGATGATGGTGTCGTCGGCGTACTGGAGAAGGGAGATCCTGGACCTGCCAGCTAGGTGGGGAGTAAGGTGGGGAGTAATCCCACGGATATGTCCCGCAGCCTTAGCCTTGTCCAGGATGGCGTCAAGCGTGTCCACCACCATGTTGAACAGGAATGGGGAGAAGGGATCGCCTTGACGGACCCCACATAAGGTGGGGAAGTAAGGGCTGATCTCCCCATTAATGTTCACGGTAGTGCGGCCGCAAGTCACCATCTGCATTACGCGGGTGATCCAGCGCTCGTCGAAGCCCTTCCGGAGAAAAACTTCCCGAAGGAAGGACTAACTAACAGTGTCGTATTGTCGGGGAAACTGATCGCCCACGAACACCTATGGGACCGGAGCCCCTTTTCGGTACGGCAAGGGAGCGGAGGATGCACGAAGAGCGGATCGAGGCGAGCACGCGAGCAGTTTACCCAGGTTCGGGCCGCACGGATGCGTAAAACCCTACTCCTGCCTTGGTTTGTATTGTGTTCTTGACTCGAGAGCAAGGAGAGCTACAGTACTTGTTGCTAGCTACACCGAGCGTGAGAGTGATCGAAGATCGGAACCTCCTCTACGTTGCGCATGGGCCTCCTTTTATAGGTCAAAGGGGTCACGGACAGGTGGCAACGCAGATGAGGGTAAAAACGTAAAAATGGTGGTAGTTGGAACAGTGTATGCATAGTGCTCTTTACCTAACCCTGACGGCAGGGGACAAGGGCATTAAATGCCCGTCGCCGTCGCCCCAAACAGTGCAAAAAAGCGTCCGTCAGGACGTCTCCGTTCGCCACGATGGTAGCCTCGTCATCGCAGCTCGCCACCGTGTACCCCAGGCTGCACAGCCTTCCGCCACGTGCGCCTGGAAGGGTCCCAGGTTGACGCGTGGCCAGATGAGCTGGAGCGCGGGCACGTAGTGGAAGCTTGCCGCGGCTTGCACCTTGCCGCGGTTGATAACTTGTCGTGCCCGGGAGCTTGTCGCTCTCTGGGCCTTGCCGAGGCGCGCGATGTGCCACGGCAAGTCTCCTGAAATGCCATGTTTGGCCTTCCTGGCAAGCTCCTCTTGCCAGGGTCTTGTGCCAAAAAGGGGTGGTTTTGAGCCTGGAGCGGCCTTCCCGGCAAGCTCCTCTTGCCGGGGTCTTGTTCCTTTAACTTGAATACTTTGTTCTTGAATGGCTCCAAAGGAACCATAGTGGGCCTTGGCGGGCGCGTGGCAAGCCCTGCCACGGGACGCTGCTACTGCCCGTGCACAAGTCGGGATACTAAGGTACCCCTACTTTAGTACACCGACAGGAGCCCCGGGCCTGGGCCACACATGGTGCCGAGCGCTGTTGGGCCAGGCCCAAAACAGTGCACGGGCACACGCGGCCCACGGCGCGCCGCATCCCACTCTGTATCCACCGCGCCTCTCCCTAACGGCACGCGTCGATTGCGGCGTCGTGGGAGAGATCGTGGCATGTTTCTTTAATGGAGAAAATGCGGAACGTCCTCCTCTCCCCCTTAAAAGCAGGGGAAACAGGGGCAGTTCCCTCCATTGGCTCATTGCTTCTTCAACCTCCAGAAACCCCCGCTGCTTCCCTCCTCCCTGAAGGTTGAAAGAGAGCAGGGCTCCGCCCTTCCTCCGCCGCCGCCAGTCTCCCCAGCGCCGTAGACTTCCCTCGTCGTCCCCGCCATGGCCCCGAAGGGCGACAAGGCGAAAGCCGCGAAGACTGCCAGGGCGCTGAAGCTAGCAGCAATGCGGAAGAAGATGGTGGTCTTCCCGCCGAGGCTCAGCGCGAGGGAGCTGAAGGACTCCTTCTACCTCTTCTGGGCGAGGGAGACGAAAGCGCACCCGCGCACCAAGGTACTCCCCGCTGAGGCCTGTGACATGTTTCCGGGAGGATATGCCTTTTTTGCTCTGTTCTTCTATTGCGGACTCTGCCCACCATACTCCGAATTCTTCTGCGATATTATGAATACCTACGGGTTTCATCTCCTTGATTTCACCCCAAACGCCGTGTTGACCATGGCTGTTTTCGCACATCTGTGCGAGAACTTTGTCGGAGTCTACCCTAAAGTAGCTCTTTTCCGCCATTACTTTACGCCTCGAGTCAAGTCTGGGTCTCCTCTGTCCGGCAGGATTTCTTGGATCTTTAGGCTTCATAAGAAAGAGGCATACTTGACTGGGGAACTCCGTGGCAAGTGGGAGGAGTGGAGGGCCAACTGGTGCTGGATCATGGAGGATGAACCCCAACAGTTCACTTCCCTGCGCCAAGTTGCAATAGTGCGCGGCAATGACTGGAGTGACCTGGCCCCTGAGGACGACAAGCTGAAGATAGCCATCACTAGGATTCTTCGCCTCCGGCAAGCCAGACTCACTGTAGGGGCCGTCAGAGCAGATTTCCTTCTCCGCCGCATCGCTCCCTTGCAGGAGAGGAAAAGGCCTGCTTGGGAGTTTGGTAACGCGGCAGACTTTATGAGGCTGCGCCCAGGCCTCAACTACAATTTCACTGTCATGGAGCTCAACGGAATGCTCCATGAGCTGTTCAAGCACGACCCCAAACATCCAGAGTGGTTCGCATTGCCGCGGGGTGTAGTTCCGCTATGCAACAATCCGTCGCTCAACGCTATCCGCGCGGCGATGCCATGGTGTGACTCCCATGGGATTGACCCCACTCGGCGGGAGCCTTCTGACGAAGCCGTGCAAACGTTCTTCGACAATCTGGTGGAGCAGCCAATCAATCCCGACGAGAAGAGAGGTCTCACCCGCGACACCACCGACCACGAGATGGCTTATATTGCCACCAGGTTGGAAGAGGCAGCCGCAGCCGCGGCCGCGGGCGAGTTTGGGTATACCTTGGAGGAGGCGGATACAGCGGAGGCGGTAAGTCTGGCCGAGGAGGAAGAGCTCCTCAAATTGATAAAGCCTGTCGGGCAACCCACTGGGACAAGCGAGGCCGCCGAGCAAGGCACAGAGTCGAGCGGGCCCGCCGATCAGGACGCCGAATCCAGTGACTCTGCCGAAGACTCAGGCGGGTCTCTGAACCTTGATTCTTCTTCTTCGTCCTCGGGTAGTTCACCGCCACCGGCAAGTCCTCTGGCTCCAGCGAGGAGGCGCCTCTGCAAAACCGCAGACGTGGCGGGGCAGCCGGCGGGCCAGCAGCCGCAGCACCGTCCGACACGCGCCACCGCTGCGGGCAAGGCCGCCAAGGGAGTGCCCCGCGCTTCAGCAGCGGCTGGAGGAGGGTCTTCCAGGGCTGGTGCTAACGCTCCTGCCGCCCCTCGTGCCTCGGCGACGACTGGAGCGGGGTCTTCTCAGACCACCGCCCCTGCCCCCGCCAAGCGGCCGAGGGAGCCTACTCCTCCAGCTCCTCGCGCCGGGACGCGCGAGGCGGACTTTGACTTCTCCATGCTCAGTTTCGACAAGGAGGAGGAAGAGTAAGTACTGGCAACTCTTGTTTCTTTCGATTTTTGTTGCCCTTGTCTTGAATTTTCTTTGTCTGTCCTCCAGGACCCTGGCCCAGAGGGCGGCGAAGAGGGCCAAGATCCCAGTGGTCGACCTTGAGGACGAGCCCGTCGCAACAGCAGGGGATGCGCCTACGACAGGCTTGTCGGACCAGGTAGCTGCTCCGCAGAGCAGCCCCCAGCGTAAGTCTTCTGACCACTCTCCGCTTGTCGGGCGCGCGTGGGCTTTTTATCTTTGTTAATGTTTTGTTTGTTTGTTGACTTGCGCTGAAGCAGAGCAGCAGCCTCAGGAGCGCCAAGAGGTTGCTCCCGACGAACCGCACATCTCGACTTCTCCGCCAAGGAGGAGCTCCCCGGCGAGGGAGGGTACTCCGCCAAGGGCAAGTACCCCGCCAAGGGCGAGTACTCCGCCAAGGGCGAGTACTCTGCCAACGGAAGGCGCCAGCGGCCCTCCGCCGGCGGGGGCTACCACCACGCCGCCGAGGGAGGACCCCCCGGCAAGGAACCCCGTCGAAGAAGAGGCCCACGCAGGTAACCCTTGCACTTTTCTTCTCTTGAATTTCTCTTTTTTGGATATTTGCTTGACAATTATTTTCTTCTTTCTTCTTCTTTTCTTGTCTTCAGACTCATCCGCTCCAGAGCCGATGGAGACGGAGGCCGCCACCGAGGAGGACGCGCGCGGCAACACTGGTGACGCCGCGGCCACCGAAGAGGCGATCGGTGCTGACGAGCCTGCCATCGAAGAGGCAGCCAAGGCCGCCGACACGGCAGCTCAGGAGGGGACCGGCGGTCGCACTGACGGCCCTGAGGCCGCAGGAGCGTCAGACGCTGTGCCGACCGCCGACCCTGCTGCTGCCGCGGGCGGAACAGGCGCCTACCTGGAGGCTGGGAACGGGGTCTTCATTCAGCTCCCGTGGGCATCTACGTCAAGGGCGCCCGCGGAGGGAGAGGCCTTCGACGGGGAAGTCCTCGCCTCCGCCGGGCTGAAGTTCGTCGACGCGCCCGGCAACAGTAGCGAGCCCGAGGAGGAGCAGCTTCTGCGGAGGCTTCTGGCCCTGTACCGCGCCAGGCAGGCCAAGCTGGAGTCCCGAGAGGCTCTGGCCGCCAAGGCGGGCGTCGACTTGGAGAAGCGCGCCGAGGAGCTCCGGGCCGCCAACCAGGCGGCCCTCCGATCCTTGGCGGAGGAGCCGGAGGAGCTCGCCGAGGCGCATCAGGCATTCTTACTCGAGAAGGCCGAGGCAGAAGAGCAGCAACGGCTCGCCGCCGAAGAGCTGTCTCGGCGGGAAGGTGAATTAACGCAGCGGAAAGTCGACCTCGACAGCCACGAGGACGACCTTGCCGCGCGCGAACAGTCCCTTGGCGGAGCTCTGCAGGAGGCGAAGGACGCCGCGGCAACTGCTGAGACCTCCAAGAGAGACTTGGAGGCGAGGGTGGCGCAACTGGAGATCCACTTGAAAGCGAGCGAGGAGAAGGTTGTTGCGCTCACGTCGGAGAGGGAGAAGGACGCCCACAGCCACTCCGAGCTGCAGGTCCGTCTCTCCGACAAGGGCAAGGAGCTCGCCATCGCCAAGGATTCTGTTGCAGACTTGGAGTTGAAGCTGTCCACCCTCACCGCATCACTTGACAGCGCCAGAAATCGGGAGACGAAGCTGAAGGAGGACCTCAGGGCTGAGAGGGCACTGTTGGACAGCACCGCCCTCTCCCAAAATAAATTCAGGCTGACGGTGGAGCACTGGACCGAGGGGCTTGTCGCTGCCGCTGCTGACATCGACAGGGAGTTGGCGGGGCTGGGGACGGAGCACCTCGGCTACTCCACCGATGAGAACCTCCCTCACAGCGCCAAGCTAAGCTTGTTCTTCAGGGGAGTGGCGCCGGCCCTTCAGCAGCTCCGGGAGAGGATCCCCACGCAGCTGGCGAACGAGGCACGCAGGCTTTGCACAGGAGTCATGGAGAGGGTGCTGATGAAGATAGCCTACCGCAACCCCGGACTCAACCTCGACAACGTCCTCAGGACCTTGCCGCCCGACGCTGACCAGGAGGCGCTCAAGACCCTTGTCGCACCCATCGTGGCCAAGGTGGGCAAGATCAAGAGAGTCGAAGGCGACCGCGCGGACTAGGCTATTTTCCTTTTGGCTTCCTTTGTCGCTGTCAATCACGTTATGAACAATAGTTTGTTAGAACAGCGACAAGTCATCTTGTAATATAACTTTATTTTGGGCAGTTATTGCAGTGTTATTTCCTTTGTTCGACTTCTTTGCTTTGTATGCTTTTACCCTACGTTTTTAGGGAACTTGCCGGCGAGGGGACCTTTGCCGCGAGCGCTGAGTGCGGAACTTCAGCAGCCTGCCGGTAGTGTCGTCGCCGACAAGAAACATTGTCGCAGCTAGTCGCAGCACACTTAGATTGTTGAGCGAACTCAAAAACGAAGTACGGGCGCGACACTTGTCGCAGCACGCTTAAGCCGTTGAGCGTGCTCAAAACAAAGCAAGGGCGCGGCTAGCTACGAGTAGGTTCCTCCGCGCACAGGTTTTCCATGCAAAGTGCGGTCGTTCAAGGAAGATAACTTTAAAATTTAAAAATTTGAATGCTCAAACTTTGGTTACTCAGCTTTTGTGTTGTTTGCTTCCCGGCAAGGCGAGGCTTTCTTGAACGGCACTTGGTCCATACCACTGTCTTCTTCCCCCCCCCCCAGCAAACTTGTGCGCGAGGAAAACTTCTTCTGCTTGAGAGAAAAGAAAAAAGGGAGGAAACATAGATATGGAGCCTTACGGCTTGTTATTGCTTACCGGGGATGCGTGCTCCACAAAGTGTCAGATAGTACATGCAAGAAAAATGTAAAAGCATGAAACGACAAGTCGTGCAAGGCACATAAGTTTTACTGATGCACGGGGTCTACGCCCGGCTTTGTACAAAGGTTTACATGCAACAGCGGCAAGACTTGTACAAAAGGTGGTTGCCGGAGCGGATCACGGCAACCGCGCCTTATGGGTAAAACTTGCGAAGGTGCTCAATGTTCCAGGAGTTGCTCACCGGTAAGCCTTCTTCGGTCTCAAGGCGGACAGCGCCGGGCCTTGTGACTTGTCTTACCTGATAAGGGCCTTCCCACTTCGGCGTCAACTTGTTGGAATTCTTGGCGGACTGAACACGCCAAAGAACAAGGTCGCCTTCCTCGAGACTCCTGGCCTTAACTTTGCGGCTATGGTAGCGGCGCAAAGCTTGCTGGTATCGAGCAGCTCGTACAGAAGCCTGGAGACGGTCCTCCTCAAGGAGCAGTGCGTCATCTTGCCGCAGCTGCTCTTGCTCTAGCTCATCATAAGCGAGCACTCGAGGCGATCCGTATACGAGTTCCGTGGGGAGAACTACCTCTGCTCCATAGACAAGAGCAAAGGGTGTCTGTCCAGTGGCTCGATTTGGTGTCGTCCTGATTGACCAAAGAGCCGCCGGCAACTCTTCAATCCAGTATCTTCCGCATTTGTGCAGCCTGTCGAAAGTTCTTGTCTTGAGTCTGCGCAGCACTTCAGCGTTTGCCCTCCCCGCTTGACCGTTGCTCCTCGGGTGAGCAACAGAAGCGAAGCAGACCTTGGCGCCAAGGTCTTGGACGTATTGCATGAAGGTGCGGCTTGTGAATTGTGTGCCGTTGTCGGTGATGATCCTATTGGGGATTCCGAAACGGCAAACAATCGACCTGAAGAACTTGACTGCTGACTGTGCGGTCACCTTTCTCACTGGTTCCACTTCCGGCCACTTTGTGAACTTGTCGATGGCGATGTACAAGTACTCAAAGCCCCCGGCTGCGTGGGGAAAGGGGCCGAGGATGTCGAGCCCCCAGACCGAAAATGGCCAAGACAAAGGGATCATCTGGAGAGCTTGAGCTGGCTGATGTATTTGCTTGGCATGGAAATGGCACGCTTCACACTTGGTTACTTGTGCAGTCGCATCTTGGAGGGCTTCTGGCCAAAAGAAACCTTGCCGAAACGCCTTGCCGGCAAGTGCTCTTGCGCCAATGTGGTGACCACATATGCCTCCATGTATCTCTGCCAACAGCTTTTGCCCATCTTCCCGGGGAATGCACTTCAGTCTAACACCGTTGAGTCTTCTTTTGTACAGTTCGTTGCCGACGAACTGATACATACTTGACTGTCGGGTTATTCTTTCTGCCTCCTCTGGCTCTTCGGGAAGTTCTCCTGTTTGAAGGAAACGGACAATCTACTGCGCCCATGCTGGAGCCTGAGGCTCAACAACAAGGACTAAAGGCATCAGTGCTGCTGTGGGAATGTCAGCTTCCACGGCCAGAACCTATTGCTCGGCCGGAGCTGGACGTTCCCCGGCAAGCTTGCCGGGGCAAAACTTGTCGGGAACGCCTACTTCAACTGTACGAACCCTAGGGTCCGCAGGAGCAGACTGTTCCTCAGCAACTTTGTCGTTGGTCTTGGGGACCTTGGCGGCGGCTTCAGGAAGTTCTGCCGGCAAGTAGTCACCGGAGACCAACTTTCTCTTCTTACTTTGTCCAATTGATGGTGTAACGGATGGTTGAGCTACTTGAGCACGAAGATCCCTGGTTTCACAGGTAGCTTTAGTGCAGCACACTTTGACAGGCCGTCTGCGATGTCGTTTTGGGCTCTCGGAACGTGCTCCATCTGCAAACCTTCAAAGTGTTCTTCAAGTTTCCTCACTTCGTCGACGTATGCTTCCATCAACGGACTCTGGTAGCTCTTGTTTACTTGCCGGACAACCAACTGCGAATCACCCCGCACAATCAGCTTCTTGATCCCAAGCTCTGCTGCGATTCTGAGGCCGGCAAGCAAACATTCATACTCTACAGTATTATTCGTCGCTTGCTCCTTGGGAAAGTGCATTTGGACGACGTATTTGAGGTGCTCGCCGGTGGGCGCAACAAGCAGCACGCCAGCGCCGGCGCCTTGCAGCGAGGAGGCACCATCGAAGTACATTATCCATTCTTTGCTCACTTCTTTGACGGGGATGCTTGTCTCTGGAATTTCTTCGTCTGGCGTTGGTGTCCATTCTGCTATGAACTCTGCCAATGCTCTGCTCTGGATAGTAGAAGTACTTTCGAACTTGAGGCCAAAGCTTGACAGCTCTAGTGCCCACTCGACAATCCTGCCTGTTGCTTCCGGATTTTGCAATATCCTCTTCAGCGGAAAGCGAGTGACCACCATTATCTCGTGTGCTTGGAAGTAATGGCGCAACTTTCTCGAAGCCATGAGGAGGCCGAAAAGCAGCTTCTGCACCCTAGAGTATCTTGACCTAGCCCCCTACAAGAGGGAACTGGCAAAATAAACTGGGCGCTGCACCATCTTCTTCCGCGCCTCTTCTTGCATCTGCGCAGACTCATCCTTGTCGGGGCCAGAGCTTGTCGGGGAAGCCCCCTGCTTGTCGCTGGATATGCTTGTCGGAGCTGTGGGTTCCTCATCTGCCTCTCTCTCCGCTACCAACGCAGCACTAACCACTTGATTGGTTGCTGCTAAGTACAGCAGCAACTTCTCTTGTGGCTTAGGTGCGACAAGTATTGGAGTAGAGGACAGGTACCTTTTCAAGTCTTGCAGCGCTGCCTCCGCTTCCGGAGTCCATTTCATTGGACCTGCCTTTTTCAATATTTTGAAAAACGGCAGGGTGCGTTCTGCGGACTTAGAAATGAACCTGCTGAGAGCAGCCACGCAGCCGGCAAGCCTTCGTACATCCTTGACGCGCTTCGAAGCTTCGATCTGCTCGATGGCTTTGATCTTGTCGGGATTGGCTTCAATCCCTCTTTGGGATACAAAGAACCCGAGAAGCTTGCCGGAGGGGACTCCGAAGACGCACTTCTCGGGGTTAAGCTTGAGTTGTATCTTGCGCAGATTCGCAAAAGTTTCATCTAGATCCTGAATCAGAGTATCTTTGTCCTTGCTCTTGACCACTATATCATCCATGTAAGCTTCTACATTCCTGTGTATCTGTGGCTCAAAAGCAGTGTGGACTACCCTCGCAAACGTTGAACCTGCATTCTTCAATCCAAAGGGCATGCGTATGAAGCAGTAAGTGCCACATGGAGTAATGAACGCGGTCTTCTCTTCATCTTCTTCAGCCATAAATATCTGGTGGTATCCGGAGTATGCATCAAGGAATGAAAGCAACTCACATCCAGCCGTGGAGTCAACGATCTGGTCAATGCGCGGCAAGGGGAATGGATCTTTGGGACAAGCTTTATTCACATCGGTGAAGTCTATACAAAGCCTCCACTTCCCATTTGCCTTGCGCACGACAACAGGGTTGGCCAGCCACGTGGGATGAAGTACACCTCTGACGAGGCATGCCGCTTCCAGCTTCTTGATTTCTTCCGCGATAAACTCTTGGCGCTCCACTGCTTGCTTTCTGACCTTCTGCTTGACGGGCCGCGCGTGAGGACAAACAGCAAGCTTGTGCTCAATCACTTTCCTGGGAACACCGAGGATGTCAGACGGTTGCCATGCAAACACATCGACATTCGCCCGCAGGAAAGCAACGAGCGCGCTTTCCTATTTAGGATCGAGCGTGGCACTGATGGTGAAAGTACCACCAGTGCCGTCCTCCTTGGCGGACACCTTCTTGGTTGCAGGTGGAGCTGCCATTCCCTTCTTGCACTTGCCGGTGGAGCTCGATTGTGCGTCCTTGACGGCAGCGCAGCACTCCGAAGAGGTGCGTTTGCCGGAGTGGGCCCCAGAGCTCTTGCCGGACTTAGTCTTGTTCTTCCCCCCGGGAGCTTCAGCGACAAGTGCCTTGTTGTCTGTTGCAGCTGCTGCGTCCCGGTAAATCTTGTCGGCGCAGATAAGCGCGTCCTTCTTGTCGCCGGGGACAGAGATGACGCTTATCGGGCCTGGCATCTTGAGCACGTTGTAGGCGTAGTGAGAGGCTGCCATGAACTTGGCGAGCGCCGGACGGCCAAGTATCCCATTGTATGGCAACGGGATATCGGCAACGTCAAAGGTGATCCTCTCAGTCCTGAAATTTAGCTCTCCGCCAAAGGTTACTGGCAGTGTGATTTTCCCCTTCTGCTTGCTCCTTCCCTGGTTGATCCCTTGGAACGTGCCGGTTTCCTCGAGCTCGCTGTCGGGGATCTGTAGTTTACGGACCACAGCTGAGGAGATCAGGTTCAGGCTGGCCCCGCCGTCAACCAGCATCTTGGTGACCTTGAGGTTGCGGATGGTTGGTGAAACCAACATCGGCAAACACCCGACCGCAGTTGTGCAGTCAGGGTGATCCTCAATGTCGAAGATGATGGGCGTGCTGAACCACTTCAGGAGTTTGCGCGACTCGACGGGTGGCTCTGCTGCATTAACCTCCCGCGCCCATTGTTTGAGTTGGCGGTGGGAAGTATGCAGAGAGGCACCTCCATCGATGCACAGAACTTCTGTAGCCTTCTGGAACTCCTGCTCGCTGTTGTCTCCGTCGTCCATGTCCTCGTCGTCGTCTTCGTCTTCGTCCTTGTCGCGACCGCGGGGAGGTTCATCTCCTTGCCGCTGCTTGGCCTTGCCGCGGCGTCCTCCCCGGCCATTGAATGGCCGCTTCTTGCCGAACTCTCCTCCACCTCCCTGGGCCTTCTCCTTGTCGCGTCGCTCATACTTAGCCTTCTGCTGTTCGACAAGGTACTCGACCTTTTTGCAGTTCTGGAGATCGTGGCCCTTGGTGCGGTGGATCTTGCAGTACTGCTTGTCGGAGCCGTCCTGCTTGTCGGCGGCCGCTACAGTGGTAGCTTCCTTGCCGGAGCCACCAGCCTGAGCTTTCTTGGCGCCAGCCTCCTTGCCGGACTGCTCAACGACCAGTACTTCCTTGTTCTTCTTTTTCTTGTTGTTCCGCTGCCGGTTCTTCCTTGCCGGGGCGGCATCCTCACTATCTGTTCTCCCTGCTCCAGCATCCTCCCCGGGGAGTCTCCTCCCCTCTTCAGCGCGTGCGCACTTGTCGGCCAGGGCATAAAGCTCACTGACGTCTCGGATCTTGCACATCGCCATCTCCTCCCTCATCCTGCGGTTGCGCACGTTCTGGTGGAACGCGCTGATAACCGCGGCAGGGTGGACATCTGGGATGTTGTGCTGGACGCGGCTGAATCTCTGGATGTACTTTCGCAGGGACTCTCCTTCCTTCTGGGCAAGTATATGAAGGTCGCTCTCCTGGCCATGGGGCTTGTGGCCACCCGTGAAGGCGCCGACAAACTGGTGGCACAGGTCGGCCCAAGAAGAAATAGAGTTCTCCGGCAAGTGCATGAGCCAAGATCTGACGTTTGGCTTGAGCACAAGCGGGAAGTAGTTTGCTAGTATCTTCTCGTCTCGTCCCCCGGCAGCCTGCACCGCAATGGTGTAGATGCTGAGGAACTCTGACGGATGAGTTTTGCCGTCGTATTTCTCGGGCACGTCGGGTTTGAAGTTCTTCATGCTGGGCCACTGGACTTGCCGCAGCTCACGGGTGAACGCAGGACAACCCGCCGCGTACGGCAAGTCGCCTGGTTCTCCGGGCGCGTGCACGTCGACAGCGGGCCCAGCGCGCTGGTCGGACTGTCGTCACGCTTCTCTTCGACGCTCGATGCGAGTTCGAGCGTCTTCTTGTCGCCTGTCGTCGAGGACTTGGCGTTGATCGCGGCGAGCTCGTGGATCCGACGACGCCGTGGAGTCGTCGTCGATGTTGATCCGGCGAGTCGGCGATTTCGGCCTTCGCGGCGGGGAGTGCACGGTAGTTGCACCCCCGGCGGTCTTGTCTCCATCAGCCCGCGCCTGGCTGACTTGCCGCGGCCGCGACGTCGTTGGCTGCTGCGGCGTGTCGTTGTTGGCGAAGGCGATGAGGCTCTGGATGGTGGCCCTCCAGTCATCGGCCTTGTCCGCCGCTGGAGGGAAATCGAGGAGTAGCTGAGCTCGAGCTAGAGCTTCTGCTGGAGTGGAGGGGAGCGGTGGCGAGCGGTGCGAGGAGCGAGATATGCTCGGACTCCTAACAGCGTTAGAAGGAGCAACGTCTCGTCCCGGCGACCGCGCCTTGCTCGTGCCAGCGCGTTGGCCTTGAGCGTTCCACGACCCGCCAACTTGACCTTGGCCTAGCAAGCGGATGGTACCTTGAGTACCACGTCGCTGCCGGTCCGGCACCTCCTGAGAGGGGTGCGGTGCGTGCACGGACGCCGGGGTCTTGGAATGCGCCCGGTCGTCCGTCTTGTCCTTGGACTTAGCGGCGCCGTGAGTTTCCTCGCCGGCGCCCGTCCTTCCGCCGGCGTCTACCCCACCAGCCGTTGGCTCCGGCGGTGGTGGGATCGACGCAGACGGGCCTGCTACCTCCGAAGCCTTCTTCTTCGGCGGCATGTCGATGAAGTTGATGAAGTTGCTGAAGATTTCGCCCGCGTGAACGCCGGATCGGGTTCACACAACCTCGACGCCCCCCTACCTGGCGTGCCAAAGATGTCGGGGAAACTGATCGCCCACGAACACCTATGGGACCGGAGCCCCTTTTCGGTACGGCAAGGGAGCGGAGGATGCGCGAAGAGCGGATCGAGGCGAGCACGCGAGCAGTTTACCCAGGTTCGGGCCGCACGGATACGTAAAACCCTACTCCTGCCTTGGTTTGTATTGTGTTCTTGGCTCGAGAGCGAGGAGAGCTACTGTACTTGTTGCTAGCTACACTGAGCGTGAGAGTGATCGAAGATCGGAACCTCCTCTATGTTGCGCTTGGGCCTCCTTTTATAGGTCAAAGGGGTCACCGACAGGTGGCAACGCAGATGAGGGTAAAAACGTAAAAATGGTGGTAGTTGGAACAGTGTATGCATAGTGCTCTTTACCTAACCCCGACGGCAGGGGACAAGGGCATTAAATGCCCATCGCCGTCGCCCCAAACAGTGCAAAAAAGCGTCCGTCAGGACGTCTCCGTTCGCCACGATGGTAGCCTCGTCATCGCAGCTCGCCACCGTGTACCCCAGGCTGCACAGCCTTCCGCCACGTGCACCTGGAAGGGTCCCAGGGTGACGTGTGGCCAGATGAGCTGGAGCGCGGGCACGTAGTGGAAGCTTGCCGCGGCTTGCACCTTGCCGCGGTTGATAACTTGTCGTGCCCGGGAGCTTGTCGCTCTCCGGGCCTTGCCGAGGCGCGCGATGTGCCACGGCAAGTCTCCCGAAATGCCATGTTTGGCCTTCCTGGCAAGCTCCTCTTGCCAGGGTCTTGTGCCAAAAAGGGGTGGTTTTGAGCCTGGAGCGGCGTTCCCGGCAAGCTCCTCTTGCCGGGGTCTTGTTCCTTTAACTTGAATACTTTGTTCTTGAATGGCTCCAAAGGAACCATAGTGGGCCTTGGCGGGCGCGTGGCAAGCCCTGCCACGGGACGCTGCTACTGCCCGTGCACAAGTCGGGATACTAAGGTACCCCTACTTTAGTACACCGACACGTATGCCTTATGGAAATCAATCTTAAGGAAGACCGCCCTAAGGCGCTTAGACCGGACCTCATGAAGAACTTCGTGGAGGACCAGCACCCCATCCAGAATGTACCGCCCTTGGGTGAAGGCGGTCTGGTTGGGGTGGGTAATGTGATCAGCCAGCCGGGTCACCCTATTGGCGTACCCTTTGGCCAGGATCCAGAAAATCACGTTGATCACCGTGATTGGCCGGAACTGGCGGATGTCGGAGGCCCCAGAGATTTTGGGGATGAGCGAGATGATCCCATAGTTAAGGCGGCCAAGGTCGATGGAGCCAACGTAGAACTCATCAAAGATGGCCATGATCTCAGGTTTAATCACATTCCAGAAGGACTGGAGGAACTTAACCGGAAGGCCATCCAGACCAGGAGCCGAAGAAGGGTTCATGCAACTAATGGCGGCCCAGACCTCGTCCTCCGAGAACGGGGCTGTGAGGGCCACGTTCTCAGCGGCGGAGACAAGCTGGTTACCAGTCCAGCAATCGAGGGCAAGAGAGAGGCCGCTCCGGGGAGCGGGGGAGAACAAGGCCTGATAGAACCCGTCGACGTGGGCCCTAATGTCACTAGGGGACTGAAGGAGAGTCCCACCATCCCAAAGGAGTGGGATGGTGTTACGCCTACGGCGGCCGTTAGCGATGATTTTTTTTCAAAACTATGACTAAATTTATACGAATTTTGAGAACTGTAAGTCTGTTCGAAAAAAATCCATTTCTATGCGTCGGTCGGCCTCGTATGGGCCGAAAGGTGGCTCGTCGGCCCGGTGTAGGCCGAGCACCGGCCTGTCGGCCTGGGCGAGACCGAGGGGTCAGCGGTCGGCCTGAGCTGGGCCGATAGGCGGCCCGTCGGCCAAGCCGCGCCCGACCAGCGGCCTGTCGGCCAGGACTGGGCCGAGAGGCCCTCTGGCTGGCCGGTTAAGGCTGGCGAGCCTCTTCTTCCTCCTCTTTTCTTCTCTGTATCGTTCCTGGCTCATCTCTCTCTCTTTTCTTCTCTGTTCTTTCACCCCCTCTCCGATCTATCAATTCCTCCAGCCATTTTGTGTTCCAAGTAGCAGAATCAATAGATCATATCATTGCCGCCAAAATTCTTCCCTCCATTTATTCCCGCCAACATTCTTCCCGCTTCGGTAGTTCCCGCCATATTTTCCCGCTCTCTACTTCCCGCCATATTTTCCCGCTCTCTACTTCCCGCCATATTTTCCCGCTCTCTACTTCCCGCCATTTTCTCTCGCGCCGTGCTGTTGCTACCGACAACACATTGCTCCTCATCTTTATATACGACATGCCGTTGCCTGCTCTCTCACGGTCTTCTCTTTGCTTCTGCCCACACTGCTTGCTCTTTCTCACTGTCTTCTCTATAGTCCAGCCGCATTTGAAAACACCAACGCGCTAGTCATTATGAGTTTGCCTTGCTCGGATCAAAGCATTAGGCCTACGAAAATGAAGAGTGCGAGTTTGCCTCGGGGGGTGGAAGTACTTCGTTGTTGGTGTGGCGATCTCTGTAAGGTGAAGGAGGTGACGGATTTTTCAGATTGGTTGGGCATGAAGTTTTTCATGTGCGCCAATTATGAGGAAGATCCACCCGTTGCTATTTCACCGTACATCAGGCCTCAGGTGTGTTTCAGTCATGAAGAATAAACACGTTGTTGATATTATTGTTGATTTGATATTTCTATTTCTATTTTGGTTGTAGTCTCCTCCGCCTCTGTGCATGTACTATCGTTGGATTGACACGAAAAAACCGGACTGGGCGGTCACCGAGATTCGTGAAAGAGGTCGTCGTGCATGGGCAAGTTTGGACTTAGAAGAGCGCCAAGCGAAGGAGGCAGCAAAGGAGAAAGCAGAGCAGGAGAGAGAGTGGCAAGAGTACTGTGTGAAGCAGAGGGCTTTTCTTGATGAGATGAAGAAGAAAAACCGAGAAGAGGGACTTCGACTGGCAGAGGTGTATCGACAGCGAGAGGAGGCCCGTGAGGCTGAGAGGCAGATAAAAAAAGAAAGGGCTCGTGCAGCCAAGGCAGCAGAAGAAGCTGGTGATGGAAAAGGAAAATATCCCCGTTGGACTCAGTAGATTTATGTTATTGTATCGTAACCTTCGCATTGCAGCAAGTTGTATCTTAAAATTCGTAAGATTTATATTATGAAGTTTAGTAGTACCTTGTAAGTCAGATGTACCTTTATTTTAATGAACTATTGCAGTTTCTTAATAGTAATATGTCTCATACTCTGATAGAAGTGCGATAATAAAACATACATCAATCATGTCTCATACATAGATAATGACTCTACATAGATAATGTCTCATACATAGATAACCATATCACTGCTGTGGACGACGACGAGTCTGGGTCTTCCTCGGACGAGGACCGGAAGGCGATAAGCGCGAAGGCGGTGGACGACGCTGACGATTACCACGACCATAGATAATCTCGTCTGTCTGTGACTCCTGCGTGAACGGTGGTGGTGGAGTGTGAAGAACTGTCTGCGACAAGTCATAGGTGTTTGCAGCTCGGTCGTCGTCATCGTCGTCGCCGTCTAAGTACGAACCACCACTAAGCATCGGTGACTGGACTGAATGCATGAACTGCTGCGGCTGACTACCGACTGCAGTAAAGTAAAACATGTGAAATTGATTGGCGAACCTACACTGTTTAAAAGAATGTACAAAGTAGTGTTACCTATGTCCATCTGATGATGATGCGAGGAAAAGCCACCTAGTTGTGAAGTAGGTGGCTGCTGATAGAAAGAGCTCCCCGCTAAGTCCGGAGGTGGCTGCTGCTAGGAAGAGCTCGGTGGCTGCTGATAGAAAGAGCTCCCCGCTAAGTCCGGAGGTGGCTGCTGCCAGGAAGAGCTCGGTGGCTGCTGATAGAAAGAGCTCCCCGCTAAGTCCAGAGGTGGCTGCTGCCAGGAAGAGCTCGGTGGCTGCTGATAGGAAGTGCTCCCTGGTTGTGAAGGAGGTGGCTGCTGCGAGGAAGGTCGTGGTTCTACACGCTCCTGCATAGAGCGTCGAGGTTCTGAACGCTGCACCGAGGGTCGACCTTCTGAACGCTGCACCGAGGGTCGACCTTCTGAACGCTGCACCGAGGGTCGACCTTCTGAACGCTGCACAGAGTGGCGTGGTGGACGATGTGATGGAGGAGGAATAGCAACATCTGAAGATCGTCTACATGCAACAGATGCGTAAATCCCGCGTAGCTTCTCAACATGACGCCTCAACCATGAGACGTTCTCATGCCGTGGGATATTATCTCCCCTCTCAAATCGTTGCATTAAATCGGAAGCCTCCTGTATCGCCTCGCTTGTCAAGTCAACCTGTACACGGAGAGTTAACCAATTACATCATCGTTGTATGGGAACCAATTGTATATGTTCAAGTTATGAACAAAATTGACATGCGAGAACCATAGCACGTACCGCGTGGTGTCTGGTACCCACAACTGAGGCAGTTGGGAACATATCGCTGGTGAGAGCGGTTTCGATCTGATCAGGAGCTGCTGATGGAACCAAGTAGATCCTCGTGCTATGCCGGTAACGCTGCAGATACAACCCGAACTTGTTCCAGTCGAAGGCCCCAACCTCATCCCAGATATTTGTCGGTGCAGTACTCCATTCGTCCACGTAAGGGCTAATGTCGCGAAGCCAAGATGCATGGGACTTGTTTCCTCCTACGCGACTAAACCTGAGATTGACAAGCACGTAACATGATTAGTTTTATTCTGAATGCAGACATGACAACAAAAACAATATTACTTACTTGTGCACGTGATCTGGTAAGTGTGGAATAACTGGAATGATAGGCTCTTGGCATAGACCGAACTGTCTCATAACCCTATGAAGAGCCATCTCCTCAACTGTCACGTCGAACACCACCTTGGCCTTGGTCATCCAATAGTGTCGATCTCTAGTGCATAATCCAGAAATCCCAACTGGATACCTGGATGATATAGCCTCATGGGAGTATGGTTCCCATATAACTTGAGCCTCGTGCAAACTATCAAACTGCGCCGTGAAGGAGGGGTAGCAGCCCCTCACCTGGCTATGATGAAACTGTCTCTGTGCATGACAACAAATTAGCATTAGTAATACTATTG